>ML776834.1:271297-343619 GCA_009831015.1 Picea engelmannii | reverse complement strand
CCTCCAAGTAATGTGCCCAAAATGACCTCTTCAGTGAATTCCATTGACTTATAGCTCAAAATAGTCAAAATCATGGAAATCGTCGGAATGCAACGAAACCAAAGCCAACCTGTGCGGAATGGCTCATAATGATGGAATATGATTATCAATGCAAGATGGACCCCACAATGCCTCTCAAATACCCTTGTACTTGCTCTAGCACCCATCTGGCTACTCTGGTCATCATAATCTCTACCCTGTGATGATGTCCCAAAGTGGGGACATTACAGTCCTCCCTGCTAGAAAATTGCTTGTCCTCAAGCAATACCCAAATCCCCCGAAGTAAAATACCAGGATCCCATGTCCACCTGTGGGATACATAGTAGAACCCATCCAATGATGAACAATAGCACACTCCACCCCCTGAATCCCATATTAGGAAGTGAACTACAATACTTTGTGAAGAACAATCCTGGAAGATATCAACCCTGTGAACCTCCTGCACCTGACCCATGGCCTCATCTCGCAATGAGTCCATCCTCCAAATCTCTACCAAGATCCACACTGTCTCCATCAACTGCACATGATGATGCCAGAATGAGGTATTGCAAGATCTCCGTGAGGCACCCTCAAGCGTTGTGCTAAATGGAAAGTTAGCATAACTTTCCCTTGCAATGGTCCACTCTCCCCTGTCAGTCAATGAACTACTCAATCCTGCAATCCCTGGGTCCCATGCTAACCTTTGTCGACGATCCTCCTACTGACACCGCATTACTCTATCCATGATTGTCTGTCCCCTGCATACATAAAGGATCCTCCTCACTGATATCCTCAAGCTGAAATACCTGTGACCATCGAACCTGTTGCCCAAAAAATGTATCGACATAGACACCTCTGTAGAAGAAGTACTTGTCCAAACATCTCCATGCCATATCATGATGATCAAGAGGAAGGAAAGGTCTCACCCCTTAGGACAAGTACCTGTCAACCCACTCCAAACCAACCCAAGGTGGAGTGTGTGGCTCTCTGGCGCCACTTGGGTCGTCATGTAGTGAAACATCCTGCTAACCAAGTGAACTCTCGGATCCCATGGCAAACTTGAAAGTTTATCACTTCCAGTCTCTACTAGTTGCTCCTGTGCTGGGTTGATCACTGTTGGAATCCCATTGTGCTCATCTGTCATCACCAGGTCTATGATGCTCACCATCACACACCAAGTCTCAACTGTCTGTCTAACATGGTCCACCTCTAACCTGTTGTATGCCGTAAAAGTACTCCTATCATATAGTCTCGTCCCACTCACTCTCCATGCTCCCAGCCATGGTCGATCCCTCCTCATGATGTTGTCTATGATAAAAGTGTCAGGACAGGCTAATAGAAACATCTGCAGTTGACTGTAGGACTGGGAGGTGTCACATGCTTTGGTCAATCCCAATTATTCGACCAGAAGCTCGTCCATCGGTATCCATGAAAGATGCTCTCCTATGGTCATCACCGAGTCCCAACCATCCAGTACAACCTGAAGTAACCCCTCCGACTGCTGGTCAACCAACCTCCATCTCTCATCTACCATGCAACTGCTGAAATGGTGAAGGTGATCTCCCACAACTATGTGTTGCTGCAGAGGAGTGGCATCTACATACTCCCCTGAGTGTGTCTCCTCCCTGCAAGGAACTATACCCCTCTGAATGCCACCATACACCTCGGCATATCTCTGTGAGCTATCACTGATCACGGTATGCTCTGGCATACTCATGTCATCTCCCGCAAACTCATGTTGCATCACAGATCCTGGGCGTACAGCTGGATCAATCTCTATATGGAGATCAACCACTCCCAAGACACAAATGGAAGTGTCCCCCATCGACTGGTGCTCCTCTGCTAGATCATCAACATCCTCTGTCAATGTGACTGACTGATACATATGACTTTCCACTAAGACAGATGAAGTGAATCTTTGACGAATCTCCTCAAGAGACCCATCTGATATAGACTCTGATTCTTGAAGGGCGGTCTGTATGCCTCTCAAGAATCCTCGAGTGCTCTCCAACTCCCAAGTGAGTCGGTCTACCTCCAACTCCTGCCCCCTCAGGGCCCTATGATACAACTCGCCAATCCCCAATAGGTAGTCTCTGTCTGTCAACAACTGCTGGTAGTCAGTACTCATCATAGACACTCTCTCCCGAAGAGTGTGAAAATAATCCATGGAAAATCCTCCATCTGAGCTACCCTGTGCCACTGATGCTCTCCAACCATAATATTCCATCATTGAATGTATGTCATCAATATGTCTAGTGGATGCCCTGATCATAGCCTCACTAACTCCCAACGGTGCTGCTAAGTGGTGTGACTCTTGATCATAGTCATGTTGGGGTACCCCCTCATGCCTCTCACTGCTAGTGCCATCACTAACGACACTCTCTACAAAAGACAAAGTGATGAACTGCCTGCTGTCTATTGTGCCACTAGGTACTCCTGTATGCCACTGCATCCCATCACTAGATGCCATCTCCCCTTGAATCACACTGTATCCTATATGAGTAGCTATATCCTCTTGTGCACTCAACCTGCTACTATCATATGTGCTTGGATCCCATATAGTTATATCCAGACACGTGCTATCGTCATCCTGACTGCCAAAGAGTGCATCCTCATCCATGCAATCTGATCCTGGAAATAAGTGCTCCATCCACCTGTCAACCTCTACCATCTGCTCAACCACTAGAGTCTCCAATAGCTGTGACTCCATCTCCTCTGACTGACTTGTATGTGTGGGGTCAACTGCATGTATGTCATGTACCTCCTCTTGGATCTGTGGGTCTACCTGTCCATGGTGTGCATCCCTCAGACTAGGCTCATCCATCATACCTAACATGCCACTAATATCCTCATCTGACGTGGCTATCATGAGTGTTTGAATAGGTTTCAGATGTGTCACAACCCCCATAGGAAGCTCATCATCTCTAGGTGCTAACACGTGTGACTCCTCACTAGTGTCACCATTTTGTTGAGGCGTAAGGTCATCAATGGTATGTGACATGTTTGCTGAGATACTGGGGCTATCGTCATGTCCATCCAGCTGCCTATCCACTACACAAGGGTCATCCTCCTCCTCAAGCGTGAAAGCATCACTAGCCTCTGTGCAAGAGTCATCATCACTATCCTCTGAGGTAGAGTTATTATCACTAGCCTCTGTGCAAGAGTCACTGTCATCATCCGACTGCTCTGAATCCACATCTATCACTCCATCCTCACACACCTCACCCTCACTGTCATGACATGCCTCAATAATGCGCTCCTGATCTTTACCCCTGCACCTATGATCTAGTTCCCACGACCCCTTGCAACAATGGCAAGGTTGCATGCTCCTACTGGGCGTGGGGTTTCTCTGTTCTTCCCACCATATAGCTGCTTCTTTTTTCTTTTCACCTGCTATGATCATCCCCTGTAAAATATCCCATTTGCTCCAATGAGGATTTCTAAAGGCTGCATATTGTAGGAAGGTTATTGTAGCCTTAGTTTCCTTGCTAAGGCCATCATACATGATCTCCAACCATGGTATCTCAAAGGCTATCTTATCCACTTCTTTCCAACTATCCATTTATCCCTATGGAAGACCCCCCAAGTTTGCAGGATTTAAGCTCTGATACCACTGTAATGATCCCAAGCCATTATGCAAGGATCATCATTGTTTTGGTGTCTTTTTAAAACTTTTTCTGGTTGTGGCATTTGGTCAAACACTTTGTTGATCTACTTTTTAGATATGTTTATATGTGTGTATGCATCAAATAACAAAAAGAGATAACCATGGAACATACCTCAACCATATGAAATAAGATAGGCAAGCCAAAACATCTCAATTCTTCTTTATTCATAAAATAGAGAAACCTGCTACAATGAAGATGTCGATCTGGAATGCTCAACAGATGGCCAAGAAGATAGACAATAGATAAGAGCTGCTACAAAATGCTCCCGCTAATACAAAAGATGCCTCCAAAGGATGAATAAGAAATGAAGATCAATACAAGCAAATCTGAATGCCAAACTCTCCAACTGAAAAATGCCACACTCCAATAGAAGGCTGAAACCCTCAATAACTCGGCCCTACTACCCAAAAGTGTCCAATCACCCTAAGAAATATGCCAACTGATAGATTGGGTGATGGTAAGAACAACCCAGGTGCCTGAATCTCCAAGATCCCTCTCAATCTCTGTAGATCTGAAATCCCCCACTGAATGGTGCACCCCACTGGGTGATTGAAGCCCTAGATAATTCATCCCTACTGAAGGAGGCCTCCAAATTCTCTGAAAATCTCCAGAAATATAGATCGGGACACTACAAGTCACAAGGTGAAGTCTCAGGGTCAGATTTGAAGTGTAACCCCTCCAAATGGACTAGATCTGGATCTCAAAAATGCCCTCCTTCTCTTCAATTCGCCCCACTGCTCAAGAAATAATCTGAGCCATAAAACTATCTCATAAAGCACTAGATTCTATGTCCAAGGCCCTGTAATGAAAACCCAAGTGATAGAATCCTCAACAGCCTTGCCAATCTCCTATAGCGAATCTCTCTCCAAAGATGGTGCACCCCCCTTGCTGGAAACCCCCATGGTGCGCCCTCCTCCTCTTCCTATGCCTGTGGTTGTGTAGAACCTCCTGCACTGATGTAGATCTGACTAGAATGGTGTGGTAGAGTATTGCATCTCTGAGACCAAGCTTGGGACAAGCTAGGTGGAATCTTTCACCACTGAATCGTCCTCTAGGGTTTGTTAAGTCAAAACCCTCAAAACCCCCAAGAGATGGACTCACTAGCTAAAGCCAGATATCAAACCGATAAACATACATGAATCCCTGAGAAGAGGCCCTTGCCTTTCCTTTATACTTTTTGGCTCACCTTGTCCCTCCAAAGTGGCTTTCATTTTATTAATATTTAATTAATTAATTAAATCACTTTAATTAATTAATTTACCTTTTTACCTTTGAAAAGCTCCTTATCTCTCCTTATGGCTTCCCTGGCCACTGAAAGTCACTTCTAGCCATCCCATCCTGTAGTGTTGCTCCTCCCAATTCCAATGAGCTATTACACTGAGAGGTTCCTCCAAGTAATGTGCCCAAAATGACCTCTTCAGTGAATTCCATTGACTTATAGCTCAAAATAGTCAAAATCATGGAAATCGTCGGAATGCAATGAAACCAAAGCCAACCTGTGCGGAATGGCTCATAATGATGGAATATGATTATCAATGCAAGTTGGACCCCACAATGCCTCTCAAATACCCTTGTACTTTCTCTAGCACCCATCTGGCTACTCTGGTCATCATAAATCTCTGCCTTGTGATGATGTCCCAAAGTGGGGACATTACACTTTACTTAAATTTTTCACATATAAAATGCATATGGTAATCCCTTGGTCTTTCTCCTCTCAATCAAAATTCTCTCTTATCATATATTGATTATCATCGTATCTAGCACTTAGGATTGAGCCTCCTTCTTTCCCAAACATTGTTCATATTTTGCCTTATCACCATGTTCATTGTGGTCCTTTTTCCTTTCCAAATTTGAAGTTGTATCGTATTCTTTCCAAAACCTTGATCCATATTGGGAACCTTAACCATCGAGGAATTAATCCTGGAGTACTTTTGTGATATTTCTAAAGCCTGAAGGCTACAATCCTATTAGAATCTCGCCTTTGCGGGCTCACCTTTGCATGAACTTCCCCATGAGAAATATTGGTCATAATTCTCAAGTCTTCCATGGACCATAGATCTATCAAGGTTTCCTTTAGCAAACTTGTCTCATTATAATACTAGGTAGCATTGTTTCATGTTAACCCGCAACCTACAACCAACATGCCTTGTAGTTTTCATCGAGGTTTTAGATCAGTCACCTATCCTCGCGAGCCTTCCTTCCCCATGATCTAATGAGGGAAAAACATGTAATCCCTCAACCACAAATTGTGTGGGATAATCCTCACGGGTATTAGCATTGGAGTACTTTTCGTGATCGTTTGATCTTCCCACAACCCAAAAGATGTAAGTCCTGCAAAATTTCCTTATCGGTATTTCTGTGAACCTAATGCAACCTATAGGATTTCAAATTTCCTAAGCTCACAATCCTATCTACCCTCAAGCCCACACACCTATCCCGCGGTCCTGACATCCTGCAAGCCTACCGGATCATCCTTTCCCGCAAGCCTACAGACATGAGAATTTCATGTTTATTATTATATTGTTTTAAGTCTGATTATATTATTTTAATCTTGGGTTATTTTCATTGTAGGTTTTGTGAAAACCTTAACGTGGGCCCTACGCTCTATACCTTTCCTAGTTCCACATACAGACTATATTGGGAAGGTTAAAAAATATAAATATTTCATCATCAAGCTCCCAAATGCATGGGATACATCCTCGAACTCATAGATCAATGAATGAGATTGACTCACAGAACAAATTAATGGTTGTTGAGCATTAAATTCAAAGAAACAAATCTTTAGTTTTGGGTGGTCAAATCAAGCACAATATGGCTCATTGGAAAGATTTAATAGTGAGGGACCCATTGGTATAATCATTTGATCCATGTTGACAACAAAATTGTCTAGAAAATTTAAGGAAAAAAATGAATATAATGAATACGGTCGAAGAAATTTATGAATCCTATGAATCACTGGCATCCTATGTGGAGCATGTAGCTTCAAATAAATATGAATAATTTTTTATTTAAATATTATCATATCAATTTTATAATTAGCATTTGAAGTGATGAAGTGATTTGATATTATATTTAAGCAAACACCGCTCTCATTGCAAGAATATTATTTAAATTTGATTTGGTTGCAGGTTTTCATGGATTGACAAAAGTATAGGCGAGGTTCTTAAGAATGGAACAACTACTTTGGTTTCCATGAAAGAAATCTAGTTGTTTAGACCAGGATTTCTAGGATCTGATTTTTAACAACGAACTTTCTGGTTTTATTCACTGACTTGGTTTGATGTGTCTGACGGGTTCTGGGATACCATATCTTTTCCCTTAGATTATTGGACTATCGTTTTATGGCTTAGTTTATTATCTGAGAAGAGTGATTTGATTGGCAGTAGTGGTGGAGCCCATTATTTTTTTTTGAGTGCAATCCAATATGGAGCCTGAGGTTAGTGCGGCTGACGAGGAGCAATGGGAAAGGAATGGATTCTTTGAAGCGATAGATTCATTAAGTGTCTTAAATAAGAACATTGGTCATTATTTAAATGACCTTAATGACACCAGCGGTTGGGACAAATTACCTTTCAATTCTATCAACTCTCCCCATTGCTCTTTAGCAGATGCACAGTACCCACCTCAGTCGCGTAATATTCTAGGCAGAAGCCTCCCTCCTTTTCCAAAAACATCCAGAGTTGTTCCAGAGTAGAGGATGCTAAGGTGAAGAGTGGTGACCCACTTTTTAAAACCCATGAGACTCCCATGACTATACCAGTGAATAGCTCTGGACATGTGAAACGTTTAGCTAAATTTTGGAAACCTAAGAGACTTAGACGAAGACTAGTCATGGGGGTTGATGTAGGGCTAGAAGAATCCTGCAACCTAGCACTCTACGGTGTCGTTGCTAGGATAGCCTATAGCTCGCATATATGGATACAAATTGAAGAGTGGGTTTGGAAGACATGGTTACCCTTTCTAGGATACTCTCCAGTCTTTCTTTCCTTATCTCAGGGGTGGTTCAGCTTCGTTTTTCGAAGTCCGGAAGACACTAAGCGTATTCTGGAGGTATTTTGGCAAATGGATGGTGGAAGCTTAATGATTAAAAGATGGAGATTCGGTTTTAATCCGAATATAGAGTATTTTAGTTTCAGGCATCTTTGGGTGCTTCTTCCAAACTTTCCATTACAACTGTGGAATCTTAATGCACTGAAAGCGATTGGAGATTGCTTGGGTCATTACATTGGGGTAGGTGAGGCAACACTGCATTCTAGTGATAAAAGGATGGAGAGAGTTTTAGTAGAGCTAGATACTCATGCAGGTTTATCTGAAGTGTTATAAATAGAATGGAGAGACTTCATGTTTACGTAGAGGCTGGACTATTTAGGTCTGCCATTCAAATATTCTAAATGCAGATGGATAGGGCACTTGAGAGCTAGTTTTTCTTTTTCATAGGGTTTGAGCAAGGATAAAGGAACATCTGATGAATATTTTGATGATACAGTTTCGAAATTAGTGGATGAGGGTGGGGAATCGGAGATGTTGATACTCAGTTCAGAGGACTGTATTGAAATAAATGACACATCCTTTGTTGGTAAGTTAAAAGTCCACTATCCAAGTATTTTTAAATCATTATCTTTGTGGGAGAGAGATTTTTTAAGTAAGATTTCAGACTCTGTTTTTTTCATTTGGGGAAGATTTTGTTAAAAATAAGTTGTCGGTATTAGCAGTTCCTGTGTTGATCGAAGTAGGTGGGAACCCCCTACTGGAGTGCCCTCCTGATGTTTTGCATCCCTATAGTTTACCTTTGCCTTTGGGACAAAGTGAAGTGTTGATTTCTTCCCCAACTGACAGAGAGAATGCCAACCAACCTGACCTTTCTGCTCTTGGCAATGATTCTCATCTTCTCTTGGGCTATAGTGAATCACCTACAAGTGATTTGGTTTTGGATAGGACTCTGTATGAATTGATTTCCCTTGTAGTTAAGTCTACGTCTCCCATCCCTTTAGTGACTTATAGGGGAAATATTCCACTGAATTGTTCGTCATAGAAGGGTTTTAGGGATTCTAATATTTCATCTACTTCTCCTTCCCGTTCTGAACCTGCATGGTCTCGTGGTTTGGGTTATGATATTTCCCCTCTTAAAATGAGAAGTGGTCGGCATTTGGCAGGAACCAGTATTAATGATTCTGAAACTCCTGCTTCTTCTACTCAACAAAGGGCACTTAGAGGCATTAAATCCCAAGCTAGGGTTAAACCATGATACTAATATTATCTAATATTAGAGGGGTTGGATAGAACATATTGGTACTCTTCTAAAATATTGCCGATCTGCTTCTGTTGGATAGAAAGGTATTGGGTTGAGGCTGCAGTGATTACAATGTCCTTTCATTCACCTTCTGATCGGATTGTGAAGAGGATAAACTTTTCAGTATGAGAGATTACTTTGTGGAATTGTTTTGGTGGGAAAATAGTTGAAACTACCTTTGGTATCCTGTATAGTTGACCCCCAAGAGTAATAATGATGCTACGGGGTCGAGACTCATAAACAACATGATGCCTCCACATATATGGTTTTCCTAATAGAACATCACAGACTTCCAGTGGGGAAACATCACACAATACCTCATCCTTGTAAGGCTTGATGTTGTAGGACAGACGACACTGTTGACTGACAAGAATATCTTGACCCTGGTGAAGTCACCTGATGTTATATGGTTGTTGGTGTGGTGTTGTTGGAAAATCCAACTTCTTGACAACCTCTGTTGAGATGATGTTATTTTAGCTTCCTTTATCAGAAATAAAATGCAGTGGGGTCCCCTCCACCCATATCTATGAATGGAAGAGTCTCTCCCCCTCCTCAAGATCCTCTCCTAGTTGGATTGTTGCAATTGCGACACTAGCAGTGGGTTTTGCATCAACAATATGTATTATTTTATTATTTTCTAAATCAAATTCCAAGTCGGGGTTTGACTCTTTGTCTTTGAGCTCGACCACCAATGATTGTATTGAGCGACATTCATCACTGTTGTGCCAAGGTTTGTTGTAGATCTCACACCATTTTATAGTGTCTTTATTAGACTTCTCGTTACCCTTCTTTGCTTACATCTGGTACTGGCTCTCTTGAGGTTGGTCTTCTTGCTATTTCCATGCTTCTCCCATTTACTTTGTTTCTTGAAATTCTGTTCAATTTTCACTGCATATCGATAAGAAACTCCCAGTGAGGAGATGTCCAAGAAATCCATCTCTGTTTGGATGTACCTCTCTATACCACTGCAGTACTTCAAAACTAGGTGTCTCTCAGATTATTTGATACCTAGATTTGAGCACAAGATATGAAAGATGTTGTTGTACTTCAACACCGTCTGGTCTCTTTTATGACGCAGAGTTTTCCATCTCATGTATTGGTCATCATAGTTTCTGACAGGGTATAAATCCTCCTTTAGGGCATCTACAAAGGCCTCCCAAGTGGGTTCTCTCCCAAATAGTGTAGAATCATCCGCGGTGTACCTCTTCCAGTAACCTTCCCACCAATATTTGACATGGGGAATGTCTTAAGGAGTGCGAAGGTGATATTTTCACTCTTGAAAAAATTTTGGACAGAGTAATAACCTTCTATAATATTCAACCATTTTTCTAAAGCATATGCATCTATCTGGCCTTCAAATAAGGGGATATCAAAATTAACTTGTACCTTGAAGGGTGTCTCACTTGTGAAATGGTTGTTTGTTGAATATGCCTTGGATGCCACCATCGATATTCTTCGAAGGATATGAGCAAAGTTGTCCATCATCTCGTTCCTTTGCCACATGAGGGCTTCCTCGAGCAAGGTATTGAAAGGATATCCAACTCTATCATCTCTCTTTTCTTCTGCCATGGGAGGTCACTTGGGTAAGCGAGAGTGTTTTTCCTCAAGAGAAACTAGCTTGAGACCCAAATCTCCATACCTTGACCTCATCGGGGAATTTCTTTGAGAAATGACAAGGAGCAGACTGCTCGGATACCACTAATCCAGATTATTTTGAGAACAACATGAAGGAATAAATATAACCGATATATAACAATGAAATATACAAAGATATAGAAGAGAACACATAAATACAATGAAACCCAACTTATATTACTGAATAAGATAGAAAAACATTGTAGAACACAAACTTGAAAAATGGGGTAGATTATCTCTAAAAAGAAAGAGATGCCGATTACACTTAATTCACAAGAAGCTTTACATCACACTCCATTGCATGATTAAAGGGCCTCCTTCACCTCAATTATATATGAGAGAGTGAGAGGAGAACAATTCCCATGATGCATGTGGGATAAATTGGACTAAGTTTATAAAATTCCATACGCATGTAAAATACTAGGACATCCCGAGTGGTCACCCATCTCAGTACTACTCTAGCCCGAGCGCGCTTAACTACAAAGTTCTAATGGGATCTGGTGCCTTAACACTAAGTTATAGGAATGTACATAATACCATTACATGATGTCTGTAATTAACAAATGAAGATGACATTACATTCCATTCCCCATCAAAAGGATGAATTTTATGGTTTATCAAAACCATAGGCTCAAAATGGTGATTCAGTGGAAAAGGTGGACGGCCACCGAGATCCATCTGGATCAATATTGGCTAAGCAAGAAACAATCATCGGTATCTTTATCTACAGTCGAAACAGAGTATATTGTAGCAGCAACGTGTTGTACACAGGTTCTATTGATGAAACAAACTCTGACAGATATACAGTTTGAGTATGATGAGCCCATTCCAATCTATTGTGATAATACAAGTGCCAACGGTATCTCAAAGAACCCAGTGATGCACTCCAAGATGAAGAACATTCCAATAAAGTATCACTTTCTACGGTAACAGGTTGTAAAGAAGAACATCAGAGTTGAATATGTGGGCACAAAATAACAAGTGGCAGACATCTTTACAAAACCGCTTCCAAGGGAAGCCTTTGAGTATTTTCACCAGAGACTCAGAGTAATTTATACTCCAAAATGAATGCTTTTGAATTCTTATCTTATATGTCTTAGATTTACATGAGGAATCACCATAAAGAGGATAGATCATGTTGGGGGATCAGTTTCAAGAAGCGTTAAGCCAAGGGAAGTATCCCCAAGGACAGTTCATGTAGGGGGAGTAGCCCCGGATGGAAAGATACATTTTCCATTGATGACAAAGGGGGAGAGATTTATCAGATGAAAATGTAAATGCTTGGAGAAAGAGAAAAGAGGCATGGTTCCATGGGCAGCGATGGTCACAGGGGGAGTATGAGTGATATCACTTTAGTATTGCATCAGAGTGTTTCCATCAATGCCAAAGGGGGATATTGTTGATTATTTGGGTTGGTTGTCATTGATGTCAACCCTTGCAGAAATTCCGATAGCACAAATATTTGGGTAATGGGCCCAAGTTTGTTTGATGTATAATGGTATGAGTTTTAATATATTTTAAGGTAAGACTATTCTAAATTGATATTGCATGTCATGCCATTTCTGGTGGTATGTGGAACATCACATAACTCCTCATGGTTAGAGAGTTATGGCCATGTGAAGTTGAAGAATTCTCATGAGTCATCTAGAAGCCCCAAAAGGTCAAAGTAGTCAAAGTGGTTGCAAAGAAGAAATTATTTAAATAATAAAGTGAAGGGATGAGTGTACTATAATTCAAATTAGATACAAAAGAAATTATTTAAATAATAAAGTTAATGGAGAAATTACTAAGTGGACAAGTGGTTAGAAGTGGGTTAGCCCTAAAATAAGGAAAGTGGTTTAAGAGATTTTAGAAGGTAAATAATAAAGTGAAGTGGTGAGTGTACTATAATTCAAAGTGGATACAAAAGAAATTATTTAAATAATAAAGTTAATGGAGAAATTACTAAGTGGACAAGTGGTTAGATGTGGGTTAACCCTAAAATAAGGAAAGTGGGTTAAGATGGTTAAAAGGTAACCCCTTGAGGAAGCTACATGAAATTATCAATAAGAGGAAAGTATCTCTCGTTTTAATCAGACTTGAGCATATTGATTATCTACAAGTGACTGAGGTAACCAAAGGATATCTAGGCGGAATTTCAGAGGGAAGGTGAAGTAAAGAAGGCTGAAATTCAAGGGAGGATAAATTATTTTGATGATGCTTTCTAAGGTATGTTTTTACAGGTCATCTCACCATTTTCGCAATAGTTTGTTTTCTAGAATGATTCAAACCGTGAAATTGGGAATTTGTTGAGGAAACATATCCAAGTAGCTTTGAAAAATAATTCAGCTTGTTGGTCGTTGTATTTTTGGAGTTACACTATGTGGAAAAGAGGGTTTGTGACTAGTCCTGAAACTAGTCTAAAACGGGTGTTTCGGGTAAAAACATCATAACTTATTCATAACATATCCAAATTTAGTAAGACCAAATGTATTGTTTAGAGTACAATCTATAGTATTATGTGTACCATTTCTAGATCCATACAACAAATATTGTGTGTGGGGCATGCTCTACAAGTTCGCTCTCTAGAATAAGCCAGAATTCAACAAGGTGTGCTATTTTTGCTATAACTCCTTTTCTGAGAGGTTCCAAGTAGTGAAACCTGGAGGAATTGCATAAAATGCACTGAAGAACATTTTGTACTATTTTCATATCTTTATTCATTACAAGTACATAGTTATGATTATTTCAAGTTAGGGTTGTTGACTAATCCAAAATTAGTCATGTGAGACTAAAGTAAAGTTTGATGAAGAGGATAGTATCTTGTTGTTAAAGTTAAGGAATGTTTGCAGGTATGTGATCATATACATCAGATCTATTATAGAGTTACAAATCATATTTGGATGATGAAATTGATGAGGGATTTTGGTTTAGGCACATGTTGGGTACATAGTTGATGAGTTGGCACATACATTAGGTGTATAGTTGATGATGTTGGTACATCTTGATGAGTCAGAGTTTATGTTTATTTTATGCATGATTGTTACATATTTGGTGCATGGTTGATGCACTCATTGATGGTATAGGTTAAGGTACAAGTTGGTGCATGGTCGATGCACTTGTTTATGGTACAGGTTGATTACAAGTTGTTTGGACAAGTTATTGTGACAAGTTATTTGAACAGGTTTGGTGCATGGTTGATGCATTTGTTTATGGTACAGGTTGAGGTACAGTTTGATGTATGGTACATGTTGGCACAACTTATTGGTATAGTTTGTTACAGGTTGATTACAGGTTGATTGGCGCAGGTTTATAGCGGTATATCTCACAGTGATAGTGTAACAGTGGTTCCATTGTTCTACTTCTATTTTAGGGTGGTTGGAGAGGGAAAGGTTAGGTGGTTGTATCCAACTTTCAGTTGTAGCCAAAGAACATAGGTGGTTTTATCCTCCTTCTGGTTGTAACCAAATAATTGGGGAGTTGGAGCTTCTCTCAGGTTGTAGTCTGAGAAACTAGGGGGTTGTATCCTCCTTCTATTTGTAGCTGAAGAATTGGGGAGTTGGAGCTTCCTTCAGGTTGTAGCCTGGGAAACTAGGGGGTTGGAGCCTCCTTCCATTTGCAGCTGGAAAAAAAGGAAGTTGGTGCTTCCAATGAATGTAATGCTTAAAGACATATAAGAAAACAAATTATGTGGTTTTCTCCCACTTTGGGTTTCCACGTCAAAACACTGGTGTACTGTGTATGTGTATCATTGCTCATTTGTTCATTGTTTATTTACTATGCAACTATTGGATGATAATACTACATTGATATAACACTTGCATTTTGTGGGTAAAAAGGATTATTTCTCTATTATTGATTCACCCCCCCTCTCAGTAATCAAACAAATACTAAAAGGGGGCATGAATCGGTATTGACCATGTTTTACCGTTTTTAACCATAACATGTAAACATTAATTATCACAATTTATCACTTATGATTGCATTCAAGATATCATCAACCTGTAACCAAAAATACACAGTGCATTGAAATTTTACATGGAAACCCAAATGGGAGAAAACCATAGAATGATTTCTTATATATTAGAATATTACATTCATAGGAAGTGCCAACTTCCAAAATTTTCCAGCACCAACCCCCTGATTTATGCGCTCCAACCTGAAGGAAGCTACAACTCCCTTAATTATCCAGCTCCAACTAGAAGGAGGCTCCAACCCCCCAGTTTACAAGGTCCAACCTAAAGGCAGCTCCAACTCCCTAGATTCTCCAGCTCCAACTAGAAGGAGGATCCAACCTAAAGGAATCTCCAACTTCCTAGATTCTCCATATCCAACTAGAAGGAGGCTCCAACCCCCTGGTTTTATGAGCCTCAAAGGAAGTTGCAACTCCCCTGTAAGCACCAACCTATTATCGGAAGACACCAATCTTCCCATTCTCCACCCAACCTCTAAGAAATATAAATGATAGAATCAACCTATCAATGATAGAATCAAATTGCAGCCGTACAATATTTAATTAGCAGTCAATTGTTCATACAGAATTGAATTCAATTGCAAAATTTTGTACAGTCTATACAGCCAATTCACGGCAAATCCGTACCATCCAAAATATTTATTGTTGTTACATATTGTTGTATATCCATACAGTCACGCATACAGTCACGGTTTAAAAATCAAAATTTCCATCTGCAGTTGTCCATTCCACAATCGTTCGATGTACAGACTGTATTGTAATCGCCTGTAAATGCAGTCATACTCTTTATCCCTACAAATGTTGGTTTTAAAAAATTAATTGTTACACTGTACCTGTCCATGCCACCCTTTGACATTGCAATTTTGTCCACCCGTACAAAAATTAATTAATTGAGTGTATTGGTTGCGTCCGTACAGTCGAGACCTTTAATTATATAGTTTGTAAGTTTTAATTCAAAGGTATAAAGGGCCAGTGCCATATAAGGAGGGGAATATAATAAGGAGTTTTTCAAAGAGGAGATAAGTGTTAGCACACATATATTAAGTTGATATTTGAAGATTTTTGTAAAACGTAAAAGGTATAAAGAGCCTTGCCCCCGCTAACAATTAGTTAAGAGTAGATCCATATTGAATAATTTAATTTTTTGTGAGGTGTGAAGTTGCCTTATCAAGGAGGTTCGTAAGTTTCAAAAGGGAGCTTTTTAAGTATTTTTTTTTTTGACTAAGATTTTAATATTCCAAGGGAAGAAAAAGGGAAATTATAAACTCTTTTATATAAAAGTACAGCACAAAAGAAATCTTATAAAGTGAAAGGTGGCACAAATAAACCCCTTTTCGATATAAAAAAAAAGGGTAATAAAAGTTTTTTTAAAAGAAGGTTTTAAGAAGAGATTAAAAAGGTATTCAATTCCCTTTGGAAAAAAAAGAGTTATAAACACCGAGGGTATTACATTAAAAATCAAAGTATTATTTACCGTAATTTTGCAACGAAAAACAAAATGGAGTCTAAAATAACGAATGAAAGAGTTTCTTATGAAGGATGTCACATTTTAATTTACAGGTTATTTACATTAAAAGGGATTATTCAAGGAAGAGAGGTTAATATCGTTATTAGCATGACCTGGGATGATAATTCTATTAATATTAATTTGGCGAATCAATTATTTATTTCAAAGCGAAAAGACAAATATTTTTTGCAAGAGACAATATGAAATTAAAGACTTGCAAGTAACCATTGATGATTATGAATATATATCTCAATTCAATGTTACAACTATGTTTCAAGAAGAGATTGACATCATTCTCGGGTTACATTGGTTAACAAAACTAGGTACCTTCATTTTAAACATGGAAAAAATGCTTGTGACTTTTCCCTATAAAAAGAAGATGTTGACTGTTCAAGACATTACTATGAGGTCAAAATCAATAACACATTCATCAAGAATTTAAATATATCTCGAAGGTGATCCTTCCAGATAATCAGAACTTGATATCAAAGATGCAAAAAGAAGATGATGAAGTTATTGATAATAAAAACCAAGAAATATCTCGCTTAAAAAAACATAGTGAAAAACTACTTACTCAAATTAAGAAGTCAAGGGATACAAAACAATGTGTCCAAGATTTGGAGCAAGAGAATCAAGATCTCGGGAAGAAATTATCAGGAAAGGATGAAGAAGATTCTCATTTGAATAACCTTAATCAAAATTTGCTTGAACAAATTAAAAAGATGAAAGATGAAAAGCCCGAGAATCGAAATATTATAAACAAAGTCGAAAAATCAAAAGATGAAGAAGAAATTTCACACCTAAGGGTTCATAATCAAAATTTACTAACACAAATTAAAAAATTTAAGCATGATAAGAAAAATTTACAAGAAAAACTAGAGCGCAAAACATCATTAGTCGATAAGTAAACGATGACAGATCCAATTAGCCTTACAACTCAAAAGGATGCAAATCTCGCTGATGTAAAGAGGTCTTCAAATGTCAAAGTAGAAACAATCCAGGGGTATGAAGAAAACTCAATTCAAAAAGTTAATCAAGAAAAATCTACAAGTATACAAAGTAAATATCAAGTTCTAAGGATGCCTTATAGACATCCTAATCACTATTACTGATACATCATCATCATCATAAATAAGAAACTTAACTTGTCATTTTTGTTGTCACTAATACCGATACATCATCATCATCATCATCAAAGTTGATACAACCCAATAATCACATAAACCATGTTTCAAGATATGCCTCAAGCATGTGCTAAAACATCCATGATATAACTCAAAACATGTTCCAAAATATCCAAGATACAAGCCTCCACCATGCACCAAAACATGCCTTAAGAATGTGCCAAAATATCTAAGATACAAGACTCCACCATGTGCCAAAACATGCCTTAAGCATGTGTTGAACCATCCAAGATATGCCTCAAAGCATATTCCATAACTTCCAAGATATAACCCTCAAAACATACATAAAGACATACCTTTAATCATGAGGAACAACTTAGTGCATGATATCTCAGACCATCCTCAAATTCAGCATCAAGAAGACACCTGAGATTTGTTCCACTAAAACATGTGTATACTCTATACGTGATTCGTCCATCTGCAGCCCGCATATATATGTGCTTCACCCTTCTCCAAACCATGTATAACCTCAGTAAACTAGTACAATCACCTTCGTACTCTTTGATTTCCCCGACCTCTTTTCTCCTAGTCCATATTCGTCTTTGTTGAGATAACAAATCCTCCTAGCACAAGTGCAGACCCACTTATGCTAGCTCCATTCCATAAAAATACACTTGCTTTTATGATAAATGATAGGTTCTTGATGTGTATTTATAATATTCCAAGTAACTTCTTTACTTGATCTTTGATTCGATCTTTAACTTCTTGTTTGCAACAACTTTTCTCCTTTAATCAATTTTGGGCCGACTTGTAACTTATTTTCCTTAGATATGGGGCTTCTTAACCATACTTTGGGGATTCATCTTTAAGAGGGAATATCTCCTCAACCTTGAGTAACCACATGATGTTCCACCTACCATTGGAAACGTCTTGACGGGGACTATTAGTCTATGTATGTTTTGCATGCATTTGAAATTTCATTCATACTCTTTTTTCTTCAATCAACTTCAGGATTCATGACCACACATGTGGGGCTTCTTAACCACTTAACCATATTTACAAGTCTTCTTCTATACTCGTCAAAGCATCTTCCTATGAGGGCCATGTTTAAAGCTATTCCATAAAGGGACCACTTTGGAGATTCCTTCAAATAGACCCATCACTTCTAAGGGATTCTGAACTTCTTCTAGGGTTGACATCAATGACAACCAACTTTCCAACAAAGTTTGTCTTCTAATTTGCAAGGTCTAAACTGTACTGAGTGACAAAATTAAAATGCAAGTCCAATCTTCACTATATATCCAAAAATTGTTTTATAAGTTTTAAGATGTTGTTAGATAAATGGTAAAATTACCTATGCACATAAAGTTCAATTGAAGAATAGGAGAGGTTTCTTTAATGCACCTAGATTTGGTATTTCATGTAAATTTGAAGGAAAAAATGCCTTGGAATACAATGCACACCCTAGTCTCAATTTTGACCCAAATGGAGTGGATCAACTTGCAGAAGTTATAGTTTGTGATTTTACGCCTATAGATAAACGTGTGTTGTCATTTTCATACATAAACCTACCTAGTGTGCATAAAGGCTCAAAATTTCCTTGTAAAACCAAAGGGCCAAATTGTTAAAGTTGGATAGATGCAACTACACGCCCAAAGTTGGATACAACTCCATAATTTAGGATTTAAGTTGGAAATCGATGATTGCATTATTTATAACCTGTGTGTACAATTAGTAGTGCATTTACACTAAAAAAAAGATGATTTCTATGCACAAATATTCACGAAATTTTGATGAATCAGAGGATAGTGGGTTACGAGAGAAACCAAGTTCAGTTTTGCATTTTTCTGTCATAAAAGACTCTTCTATGCAAAATTAAGCAATATATGCATAGTAAAACCCTCGAAATGCACAACATGCTTGTAAAAAGTAACCCAATGTTGTATTATACCTTAGATTTGAATTATGGAGGTTGTTGGGGGTGTGGTTTATCATAGTATACCTATTCATATTGTTTAATTTGCAATTTCAAGTTTAAAAAGGGTGGTTGTGCAAAAGAGGCAAAGTTTCCCTTGTAATTTTCAAGGTCTAAATTGTACTAAGTGACAAAATTAAAATGCATGCCCAAGCTTCCTTGTAGCTCCAAAATTTTTTTTTTAAGTTTTAAGATGGAATTAGATAAATGATAAATTTACTTATGCATCTAATGTTCAATTGAAGAATAGGAGAGATTTCTTTCATGCACCTAGAATTGGGATTTGATGTAAATTTCGATGCAAAATTGCCTCAAAGTAAAATGCACGTCTTAGTCTCAATTAGAGCCAAATTTAGTGGTTCAACTTTCATAAGGTGTAGTTTGTTATTTTACACATGTTTATAACACGATATTGGAAATTTTAGACAAAAACCTACCTGATGTGCATAAAGGTTAAAAAATGCCTTGTAAAACCAAAGGGAGAAATTGTTAAAGTTGGTTATATGAAACTGCAAGATCTAAAATGTACACTCCAAAAAGGATGATTTCTATGCACAAACATTCACGAAATTTTGATTAATCAGAGGATGTTGGGTTATGAGAGAATCCAAGTTCACTTTTTCATTTTTATTCATAAAATACTCTTATGTGCAAAAATAGGCAAGAGATGCATGGTAAAACCTATAAATGCACAACTTGTTTGTAAAAAGTAACCCAAGGTTGTATTATACCTTAGATTTGAGTTGTGCAAGTTGTTGGGGGCATGGTTTATCATAGTAGACATTTTCATGATGTCTATTTTGCAATTACAAGTTTAAAAAGGGGTGTTGTGCAAAAGAGGTAAAGTTTCTCTTATAATTTGCAAGGTCAAAACTGTACTAGATGACAAAATTAAAATGCACGCCCAAACGCCCCAGTAGATCCAAAAATTGTTTTATAGGTCGTAAGAAAGAGTTAGATAGAGTGTAAATTTACCTATCTCATCTAAATTTCAATTGAAGAATGAGATAGTTTGTTTTCATGCACCTAGATTTGGTATTTCATGTAAATTTGAAGGCAAAATTACCTTAGAGTAAAATGCACACCCTAGTCTCAATTTTGACCCAAATTGGGTGGTTCAACTTGTAGAAAGTGTAGTTTATGATTTTACCCCTATTTATAAACTTGTATTTGCATTTTCAGACACACACCTACTTGGTGTGCATAAAGGCTAAAAATTGTCTTGTGAAACCAAAGAGCCAAATTGATAAAGTTTGTTATATGAAACTACATGCCCAAATTTGGCTAAGGCTCCATAATTTAGGGTTTAAGCTGTAAATTGATCATCACAATATTTATAAGATGTTTATACAAGTAGTAGTGCATTTATACTTCTAAAAGAATGATTTTTATGCACAAATATTCACGACATTTTTGTGATCAGAGGATGGTGGGTTATGAGAGAAACCAAGGTCGGTATTGCATTTTCAGTCATAAAATACTCTTATGTGAAAAAATAGGCAAGATATGCCTAGTAAAACCCTTGAAATGCATAAAATGTTTGTGAAAAGTAACCCAAGGTTGTATTATACCTTAGACTTCAATTGTGTGAGTTGTTGGGGGTGTGGTCTATCATAGTAAACCTATTCATGTTGTCTATTTTGAAATTACAAGTTAAAAAAGGGTGTCTTTGCCAAAGAGACAGAGGTTGCCTTGTAATTTGAAAGGTCGAAATTGTACTAAGTGACAACATTAAAATGCATGCCCAAGCTTCCCTGTAACTCCAAAAATTGTTTTATAGGTTTTAATATGGAATTAGATATAGTGTAAATTTACCTATCTCATCTAAAGTTCAACTGAAGAACGAGATAGGTTATTTTCATGCACCTACATTTGGTGTTTCATGTAAATTTGAAGGCAAAACTACCTTAGAGTAAAATGCACACCCTAGTCTCAATTTTGACCCAAATTGAGTGGTTCAACTTGTAAAAGGTATAGGTTGTGATTTTACACATGTTTATAAACTTAAATTTTCATTTTCAGACAGAAACCTACTTGGTGTACATAAAGGATAAAAATTGTCTTATAAAACAAAAGGGTTAAATTGTTAAAGTTGGCTATATGAAACTGCATGTCCAAAGTTGGCTAAGGATCTATAATTTGGAATTTAAGTTGTAAAATGATGATTAGAATATTGGTAACTTGTTTGTACAATTAGTAGTGCATTTATACTCCAAAAAGGATGATTTTTATGCACAAAGATTCACGACATTTTGATGAATCAGAGGATGGTGGGTTACAAGAGAAGCCAAGGTTAGTATTGATCTGGGAGGATCTCGGTGGCCACCCACCTTGTCCAACTGGCTCAAAATAATTTTTTGGCAACTTACTATTTTTAGCAGTTTTTGGGTTCCTGAACTTCTGAGGCCATTTTATGGGCCTAAAGGAAACTTTTTCACGATCAGGCACCTTAATGATAGTTGAAGGCTCTCATTGATCTCCATAAATGAATTTCCTTGTCAATACCTTTCCAACGAGATATCATGTGCCCTAAACAGAAATTGTATGCAAAAGTTATGACCCTAGGAAATTGATGTACTAACTTACTCCAACGGGGCCCACATGACTTTTGGCTCTTCATCCCCTAGGGTTAGGTTTTTGAATGTCTAGGGTTTTGACATTCATGTTTATTGTAAAAAAGGCTTCAGAGCCTCATTATACTAATCTTCTTGTGAATGAGTGGAATGAAATGAAACCATAGATTTATAATATTAACATAGAGACATAGTGAACAACAAAAGAGATACAGTAAAACTTGGCTTCTATTAAATAAGAAATATGTTGAAAATTGTAAACTATAGGTTGAAAACAAGCTTGCTAGAATGGTGGCATCTTATCTCTGAGAAGAGATGTGATGGTTGCGCTCATTTGCAATAAGATCAGTACAATGAGGCTCTAAAGGTATTTTTACAATAAACATGAATGCCAAAACCCTAGACATCCAAAAACCTAACCCTAGGAGATGAAGTGCCAAAATTCATGTGGGCCCCATTGGGGTAAGTTAGTACATCAACTTCCTAGGGTCGTAACTTTTGCATACAATCTTCATTTAGGGCACACAATATCTCATTGGAAAGGTATTAATGAGGAGCTTCATTTAGGGGGCTCAATTAGAGCCCTTGGAAAATATGAGGTGCATGATCGTGAAAAATCATTGTTTAGGCCCTCAAAATGGCCTTGGAAGTTCAGGAACCGAAAAACTGCTAAAAACAGTAAGTTTCCAAAAAACTGTTTTGAGCTAGTTGGACAAGGTGGGTGGACACTAAGATCCTCCTGGATCAAGTATTTCATTTTCATTCATAAAAGACTATTTTGTGCAAAAATAGGTAACAGATTCCTAGTAAAACCCTTGAAATGCATAACATATTTGTGAAAAGTAACCCAAGGTTGTATTATAACTTAGATTTGAGTTGTGAACGTTGTTGGGGGTGTGGTTTATCATAGTAGAATTGTTCATGTTGTCTATTTTGCAATTGCAAGTTTAAAAAGGGTGGCTTTGCAAAAGAGGAAAAGTTTTCCTTGTAATTTGCAAGGTCAAAACTGTAGTAAGTCACAACATTAAAATATATTCCCAAGATTCCCTGTAGCTCCAAAAATTATTTTATAGGTCTTAATATGGAGTTAGAGATAGTGTAAATTTACCTATCTCATCTAAAGTTCAATTGAAGAATGAGATAGGTTTTTCATGCACTTAGATTTGGTATTTCATGTAAATTCAAAGGCAAAACTACCTTAGAGTAAAATGCATGCCCTAGTATCAATTTTGAATCAAATTGAGTGTTCAACTTGCAGAAGGTGTAGTTTGTGATTTTACACCTATGTTTAAACTTATATTTTCATTTTCAGATAGAAACATACCTAGTGTGCATAAAGGCTAAAAATTGTGTTGTAAAACCAAGGGCCCAATTGTTAAAGTTGGATATATGAAAATGCACGCCCAAAGTTGGCTAAGGCTCAATAATTTATAATTTAATTTGTAAATTGATCATTACACTATTTATAACCTGTTTATACAACTAGCAGTGCATTTACACTCCAAAAAAGATGATTTCTATGCACAAATATTCAACACATTTTAATCAATCATAGGATGGTGTGTTACGAGAGAAACCAAGGTGAGTATTGCATTTGTAGTCATAAAATCCTCTTCTTCACAAAAATAGGCAACAAATGCCTATTAAAACCCTCAAAATGCACAACATGTTTGTGAAAAGTAACCCAAGGTTGTATTATACCTTAGATTTGAGTTGTGCAAGTTGTTGGGGGTGTAGTTTATCATAGTATACCTATTCCTGTTGTCTATTTTTCAATTTCAAGTTTAAAAAGGGTGGCTTTGAAAAGGAGGCAAAGTTTGCCTTGTAATTTGCAAAGTCGAAATTGTACTAAGTGACAACATTAAAATGCATGCCCAAGCTTCCATGTAGTTCCAAAAATTGTTTAATAGGTTTTAATATGGAGTTAGATATAGTGTACATTTACCTATCTCATATAAAGTTCATTTGAAGAACGAGATAGGTTGTTTTTATGCACCTAGATTTGGTGTTTCATTTAAATTTAAAGGAAAAACTACATTAGAGTAAAATGCACTCCCTAGTCTCAATTTTGACGCCAACTGAGTGGTTCAACTTACAGAAGGTGTGGTTTGTGATTTTATACATGTCTATAAACTTAAATTGGCATTTTCATACATAAACCTACATGATGTGCATAAAGGCTAAAAATTGCCTTGTAAAACCAAAGGGCCAAATTGTTAAAGTTGGATATATTAAACTACACACCCAAAGTTGGCTAAGGCTCCATAATTTAGGATTTAAGTTGTAAATTGAGCATTCCAATATTTATAACATAATTATACAATTAGTAGTGCATTACACTCTAAAAATGATGATTTCTATGCACAAATATTCATGACATTTTGATGAATTGGAGGATGGTGGGTTGTGAAGAACATGATAGATTTCTTTCATGTAGCTAGATTTGGGATTTAATGTAAATTTTAATGCAAAATTTCCTCAAAGTAAATTGCATGCCCTAGTGCCAATTTTGACCCACTTTATTTTTCCTCCAACAAGGATCTACTAATACCTTTAGCCACTATAAAAAATAGAAGGGGAGAGAGGGGACACCCTTGTATTAATTCATCTGAAGCCTTAAAAAGCTAAAGTAGACCCATTTATTAATATAGAGAAAAAGGCATAGGATGCAAAGTTCATAACCTAGTTCACAAAAGGAACACAAAACCCAAAGTGAATTAGCATCAATCTCAAATAAAATTAGCTAAACCTATCATATGCATTAGATAAATCAAATTTAACCACCAATACTTTGATATTCCTAGTCTTAACGGAATGTTGACCCTCTTGCACCACCCCCAATGGCCTCATGAATATGCCTACTATCAAAAAACCCAAACTACTCACTAGAAATAGACTTGGATAATAGTCCTTTAACCCTTATAGCAATAATATTTGCAATAATTTTATATATGTTTTTGTATATGGAAATAGGCCTATACTCTTGAAAACAAGTAGGGTTATCAGACTTAGGATCAAAGCAATGCTTCTTCTTTCAAAACACATAAGTCATAACTTATCAAACTATTTTTTTATCAAATCATATTTGTAAAATATATATATATATCATTTATCTTAGAATATAACCATTTGATTAATTGATTTCTTGTTACTCCCTTTAAAATTTGGCAACAACACCATTCCATTAGTGTCACATGTGCATCATTGACAATAATTAACAAAAATATTTCATGGTAAAATATTTAAAGAAAAAATAAACTTTCATATCAATTAGAAGGAACTTACAACAAAAAGAAATGGCAATGGAAAATATCTTTAGAAATACATGGAAAAAATTCTACACACTAATATACAACATGGTATACCACCTACATGTTGAAAGAAGTAAAAATAATAATACAAGTAAAGTATTTAGAACATTTTCTTTTCCTACATAAATTTACATGACTTCAATTAAAAATGAATGGTTTTCCCAAGAGTAGTTGTTATTAACTATTCATTCATATGTAGTGAATATTCCCAAAAATTCGGGATGCATAATCATTGATTTGGAAAAATATTAAGAAAACCTATAATATGTTCATGGAAAATATTTATATTTAAGTGAAAAATATAAGTATATGCATAACTATAATAATAAAGTAAGACACAAGTTTTTTTATTTTCAATGAAAATATGAAAATTTGTAGCCTAAATTTCTTCAAAAAAAACAAAAGTTAGCCAAATTGGTGAAATTTCACTTAAAAAACCATTGGATCAAAGCAATGAAAGTAGCATTGACAGTTGCAAGTCCCAAAACATCTTGATTCCTCAACAACCCTCAACAACTCATCATTCCAATATGTATACCATGTTTGTACAAATAGTAATGCATTTACACTCCAAAAAGGATGATTTATATGCACAAAGATTCAAGAAATTTTGATGAATTAGAGGATGGTGGGTTATGAGAGAAACCAAGGCCAGTTCTTCATTTTTAGTCATAAAAGACTCTATTGTGTAAAAAGACTATCTAATTTGCAAGGTAAAACATGTACTAAGTGACAACATTAAAATGCACACCCAAGCTTCCTTATAGCTCTAAATTTGTTTTAAAGGTTGTAATATGGAGTTAGATATATTTTGAATATGCATATGTCATTTAAAGTGCAATTGAAGAACATTAGAGGTTGCTTTAATGTACCTAGATTTGAGATTTCATGTAAATTTGAATGCAAAACTACCTCAGAGTAAAATGCACACCCTAGTGTCAATTTTAAGCCAAATTGAGCAGTTCAACTTGCAGAAGGTGCCATTTGTGATTTCACACATGTCTATAACTTTATATTGGCATTTTTAGATAGAAACCTACCTGATGTGCATAAAGGTTAACAATTATTTTCTCGTTTTCTTTAAAGATCAAGTGTCTATTCTTATTACAAATTCTTCTTTCTCAACAGAATTTAAAATTCCTTACAAAAACTAAGCATAGTATAAAATATATATGAGTGGAAATATTGAATTCCACATTGTCTACATTGAAATGAATAAATTATAAAGAAAATATCTTTTTAACATATCTTTCAAATGAATATTTCTTGTAAATATCCTTTTATATAAACTGAACACACATTGGTCAAATAAGAGATGATTCATTAAAGGAACGACATAAGTCATTTGTATTAAAAATGAGATATACAAATTATTAGGTTAAAATCCTAGAATTATCAAAATCACAAAATATATCTTAATTGCATCCTCACACATAGTACTTAATACGACTAACATATAATGATCTGAGTCTATTTAGGCATCACCCATTTCCTCATCTTCACTAAAGTAGACATTATGCCCAGAGGAAGATGAACTAATGTCGCCAACTCCATTATTCTCCCTAGCTTGGAATCTGGGAAATTTTAGAACATGAAGTTCATGTTTAATCTCGATTAAATCATTCATAACTATGTTCAATTTGTTCTTAACCATGAGCTAAAATTTCAGTGTGGGTTGTTCATTCCTTGCATGAGATTTATATTTTTTCTCCCTTGCTTTAGGACCACTCTTAACTAAATGAATAGGAACTTCAGAAAATGTATCTACAGAGTTTTTTTAATTAAACGATGTTGCAGAAACAATAATTGCATAATTTCTAAGACTAGCAAGATCTACAAAAGTATTCCTAGTCTTCGAATTATTCTCGTTTCTTCGGTAATTTGATCCTTTCATCGCCATTAGATAGGTTTCTCATCAAGATTCACAACCAATATCTGATTATCTTTCGTACATAAATGATCAACATAATGACCATTAAATAGAGGATTTTCCACGATCAAATCTATAGTTTTAATCCTTCATTGAATTTCCAAAGTACAAGTTGATACTCTTCATGTGTGAATTATCACACAATTCACTTGAACCAACGGTTGTATCAATCAAATTATGAATATAATCATTAAATACATATTGTGGTTTAATTATTTAATAATTATGATATTGACTAAGGTTGTAATACTTTGAAAAATAGTATGATTTGTAATCAATAGGTTGTACTTTGAAAAACATTACAATTTGAAATCATTAATAAATTTGATTTTGTGAATGTCTGAAGTTTTATTTTGTCATATTTAACACCTTGAACTTCCTCCAAAGAAAACGTGGCTCAATGGTTATAAATTTGTATTACATGTATATTTGAAATTACAAAGTATTCTTATTATTATTTTATACATTTGTAATTTGAACTTATATATATGGTTGTTGTGGGGAAGAGAGGAAGAATGGGGGAGAAAGAGAGAGAAAGAGTGGCATAAGGGGAGATAGAGAATGAGAATGCAAGAGAGAGAGAGAGAAAGGTGGGATAAATAGGAGCATATTGGGGGAGACAGGGAGAGAAGGAGAGAGAGTGAATTGGAGATAGAGAAATAGTCTTGCCATTGTCTAGGTCTAGGTCCAGGTCATCGCCTAGGTCTAGGTCATGGTCTAGGTCATGTTTTAATTGTATCTTTTCAATTTGTTGTCTCTATTGGTATGAATTTTCTTGAGGCCAATAGATCATAGACGAGTAGGTATAAGCTTTGGTTTCATGTAATCTACAAAGTAATATTCTCAATGTGAGTGTAATAATCAATATCTTTGTGAAGGTTAAAAATGATGAAATATACTAGAGGAGAAGAAAAAGGTCATGGTGGGTCTCCTTATTTTTGACACTATTATTTCTTTGATGAGAATATTTTGCGAACATTATTCAAACAAATGAAGTAAGTTAAATTATTCACAATTGATATATGGTTATCCATTCCTTTTAGGTAGCAACTCAGCTATGATATATGGCTATTGATGTAGGAGCATCGTAATCAGCCAAGTGAGCGTGGAGGCGAAAGACAGCTGGGAAAAGCGCCAACACATTTCTCATATTTTGAAATGTTTTGAAAGGTTTAGAAGCAGATATAAATGTAATAGCTAGAAGCGTACTTGCATTTATGTCTGGCTATTGTAGATAGATCTTGAGCGATTTTCTCTCATCTGTCAATGTAAAAGGCATTTAAGCCCAGATAATGAAAGTAGGTAGGTTTGAATTAATAGATTAGACAGTTTAGAGAGTAGGAGGGAAAACGGATACAGACACCCTCACCATTGTATCATTATATGAATATGAACATTTTCATCATTGAGATTTGTAGCAGAGAGCTATGGAGAAGAACCCATGTACAGAAGTGATCTGAGTTAATATATGAAACTTTGATTCAGATTTCCTGGTGTTATGATGTTTTATGTTTATACATGGTGAATGGTATGCTTATGGGCGTTTTATTCTCTCTGTTTATGCATTTGTATCAATGTTGTGTTGAATGTGTGATTTCATGTTAAGTATATGAAGTCTGAGAGAGAAAGAGAATGATTTTTAATTGTTTCTCATCCTGAGAGAAATTCCTGCAAGGAGTACAGTGAAACGTCTGCAAGGTGTGCATTGAAAAAGATTCTGAGTTTTATCTCAGAAAGATCGACAGAGATACCATTGTTCTCATTCCAGCAAAAGTGCAGGTGAAGCACCGAAGCCGTGCAAGGTGTGCATAGGCTAGTTGAGGCCTTAGAACTTATCAACTAAGGTTGAGGAGTAAAAGATTGTTGTTGCAGGGAGTGCACAGAGTCGAAGAGATCAAATACCGAGAAGTATTTGAACGGTTTCCGCAAGGAGTGCGTGCAGGAGTCCTTTTAGAGACTCGAGTTTACAGGTTAAATCTCAGAAGGGATAACATCGTTGAAGTGTTCAAAGGAAGACAGAGATCGAAACACTTCAAGGGAAGAACGTTTGTTGTTTCATAGAGATTCTCGAGGAAGAAACCGAACGATCAAAATTCTCCATTGAGAACTTGTGAAGCCGCGAAGACCGTAGGATATGGAGAAGTTGCAGGGTGGTTAGAGGCAGGCAAACTCATCACTATAGGATCCAGAATCAACGTGGACCGTTGATCGTGCTTTACACAAGCCATCAGATCATCTCGGTATCTCGGGGATCCTGACTACGAAGAGTGGAGCATAGAGGAATGAAATTCCTGAAGTCGCAAGTCGAGACAGAATTCTAAATGGAGTTTTAATATTTCGACATTTCACTTGTCGAAAAGCAGAGGAGGCAGTGCTTGGGATCGAGAGTTATGAAATCTCGATACCCCGAAAGCCCGAATTAACGCAGTTCGTTGAATAGAGAAAGGCCATAATCATTGATCTCGCTGGAGGTGTCATTTCACGAACTCGGGGTTCATGAGTTTGGAAGTGGAGGAGAAAACTCTTGGAGTTGCGAGTTCCAAGCTTGCGAGAAGTGGAGAGAGAGATCCAGACCATTAGATCAAAGCCGCAGGAGAACCGTCAGATCTAAATCTGTGTGGAATATCGCATATCATGAATAAAGAGGATAGACCAAGTCCTTTGATTGCACGAATTCCTGAATAGCGAGAAGTAGGATCAACCTCTTCGCTATATCACGTATTGAGATCTCGGAGGTTGAAAGAAATTAGTTTTGATTGCAAAAGTCACGAGCTTACGAATTGCGAGGGCTCGTGCAACACGTGGCACATCCTCTTGGTGGGACTCGCGTGTTTGATAGGTGGTGTGAGAATAAGACTCCCGGAGAGAGGAATAAGTAGTGACAGGTGGTGGACATGTGTCGTTCGAAAAGGGAGTCAACACCCTAGTTGACTTCTCATGCTTCGGGATCTCGTAAGAAAGAAGCACAAGGGTTCAACATCAGAAGTTGTGAAGTTGCGATTTCTAAGGGTTGCTGAAGGAGTCAAACCTTCGTTGGCTTTCATGTCTCAGAATCTCGTAAAAGGAGGGACCGTAGATTCAACTGTTCAACTCGCGAACCTATGAGTTGCGAGAGAGAGACTAGCATTTAGCTCTAGCCGGTGGTTACACGCGGAGGGCGCTAATAAGAAAGATCCATACCCATCGTATCTTGGGTATCGACATTTGGAGAGAAGAATTTGAGGGTCTTCAACCCGCAAACACGTGATTTGTGAAAGGCGCTTGCGCAAGGACCTATGAATCAAAATTGTTAAAGGTTTTGGTAGGGAGCCAAAGAAGCCACTTCAGCTAAAGGAGAATTAGAACGATCTTGCATGGATCTTGGCCTGAGGGTTAGGGTCTGCATCAAGTGGTATCAAAGATGCAGAACGAAGTCTTTGCTTTCTATAGCAGAGAGAACATGGGAAATAATTTACAACCATGTCGCCGAGAAGAAGAGACAGGCCAGTGGCGATACCTGATCTAGGAGTGGAAAGAGAAATGCGCGAACTACGTGCCAGGCTTGATGCCATGGAGACAGCACAGAGGTGCACAGTCGACGTTGGGGATATCAGTGAAGTTGAAAGTGAAAATGAAGCTAAACACGAAGGAGAAGAAGTCGCAGTCGAAGATGCTACAGATGAACGCCTATTCAGGGTTGTTGCAAGGATAGGTGCCAGGGAAAAAATGGACATTCTAGTGTATGAGGGAAACTTGGATGTTGAAGAGATTCTAGACTGGATTAGAGCTCTAGACAAATAATTTGACTATGAGGTTGTCGAGGAAGATAAGAAAGTCAAACATTATGTCACTATACTTAAAGGGCATGCAACACTATGGTGGGATGAACTGCAGGCTAACAGACGCTGCAAAGGAAAACAAAAAATCAAAAGTTGGGATAGAATGGTTGCGAAGATAAAAGCCAAATTCATACCCAAGGATTACCAAATTACTTTGTTTCGGAGGATGTAGAATTTGAGACAGAAGCTGATGTCAGTGAAAGAATACACTGAAGAGTTCTACAGGATAAACATCAGAGCAGGTCATCGAGAAAGCGATGATGAAAAGGTTTCCATATACATGAATGGCCTAAGATATGACATTCAAGATGATATGAGCATGATGACCCTTAGAAATGTAGAGGATGCTTATCAGATGGCTCTGAAAGCTGAAGAGAAGCTAAGCCGAAAGCAAGGTCAAAGAGACCGAGGAAGAAGTCAAGCCAGAGACAAAACAATTGCCCAAGACAGAAGTCAAAAATCTAAATAAGAAGGGAAGAAACCTCAAACTCAAAATGAGAGAGGAGGAAGCCCACGGAGAGGGCAGTATGTTGATAGAAATGCTTTTCCTTGAGCTAGAGGAAGAGGAAGAGGTCGAGGAGGTGAAGTGAAATGTTTTTTTTCTGTGGGAAAAATGGACATAAATCTTATGAGTGTCTAGACAGAAAGAAAGAAGGTGGTGAGACTCACATTGTCGAAGCACAAGGACGGAATGTTGAGGTAGAAGATGCTAAGGGTGGAAGATCCTTAATAATGAGGAAAGTTCTCTTAATGCCAGAGAAGGAGGTAGAGAACCCAACCCAAAGGAACAGTCTGTTTCATACTTCTTGCAAGACAAAAGACAGAGTATACAAAGTCATCATGGACAGCGGTAGCACAGACAATCTCATATCTACAGAGATGGTAGAAAAGATGGAGCTGGAGACTATCGTACATCCAAGCCCATACAGAGTTTCATGGATACAAAAAGGACATCAGGTAAATGTCACTAAACAATGTTTAGTTTAATTTAAAATAGGGGGATATAAGGATGAAATATTATGTGATGTCATTCCCATGGATGTTTGTCATCTATTGTTGGGTAGACCGTGGCAATATGATAGGAACATGATTCATGATGGTAGAAAGAACACGTACACCCTGGAGAAGAATGGGAGGACTCACATGTTGTTGCCAATTAAAGATAAAGAGGTGAAAACAGAGACAAGCAACATTGTACTTCTCATGAGTGGGAAGAAACTTCTTAAGGAGGTTAATAATAAGGAAGACACACAATTTATTATGGTCAGGAAGCCTAGAATTGTTTTGACCAGTACAAGAGTGGATGAGTTACTAGAGGAAATCCAAAAGTTGTTGGAAGAGTTCACTGATATAGTAGTGGACGAACTACCTCATTCGTTACCACCGATCAGGAGTATAAGCCATCACATTGATCTTATACCTAGATCTAGTTTACCAAACAAAGTAGCGTACAGATTGATGCCGCAGGAAAATGAACAAGTCAAGAGACAGGTCCAGGAATTAATGAACAAAGGATTGATTAGAGAAATCTTGAGTCCATGCGTTGTTCCAACAGTGCTCAGCACAAAGAAAGATGGAGGCTGGAGGATGTGTACAGACTCAAGAGCAATCAATAAGATTACCATCAGATACATATTTCCATTACCAAGGATGGACGATTTGATGGATTTCTTGGGTGGAGCAAGATTTTTTTCAAAGATTGATTTGAAAACCGGATATCATCAAATTCGCATGAGAGAAGGTGATGAATGGAAGACAACATTCAAGACGAATGAGGGGCTGTATGAATGGCTTGTCATGCCATTTGGCTTAACAAATGCACCCATTACTTTCATGATATTGATGAATGAAGTCCTAAAGGATTTCATAGGGAAATTCATCATTGTATATCTTGACGATATATTAATTTTCGGCAAGACAGAAGCAGAACACTTAAAGCATTTAGCTACAGTAATGAGAAGGTTACAGCAAGAGAAATTTTTTATTAATATGAAGAAATCAACATTTATGAGGACAAAACTCATTTATTTGGGGTTTGTTATCTTTGCAAATGAGTAGAAGATGGATCCCGAAAAGGTAAATGCAATTAAGAATTGGCCATCACCGAAAAATGTGTTTGAAGTTCGAAGCTTCCATGATTTAGCTAGTTTATACAGGAAATTCATTTGAAATTTCAGTGGGATTAGCACACCAATGATGAATATGGTGAAGAAAAGACATAAATATTTTCACTGGACAGAGGAAGCAGAGAAGAGTTTCAACCTACTTAAGAAAAAGATCACTGAGCAACCAATTTTGGTTTTTCCAGATTTCAGCAAGATGTTCTAGGTCAAGTGTGACGCAAGTGGATTTTCAATAGGAGCAGTTTTGAGCCAAGATGACAGATTGATCGCATAATTCAGTGAGAAACTGAATGAAGCGAAGGTTAAGTACTCAACATATGAAAAAGAGTTCTATGCAGTCATACAAGCACTGAAGAAATGGAGACATTATTTGGTTCCTAAAGAGTTTGTTTTGTACAATGATAATCATGCTTTACAATTCGTGACTCAACAAGAGAAGTTGAACCAAAAACATGTTAAATGGGTTGAATTCATGCAGAATTTTACTTTTGTGATTAAGCATATTTCTGGAACTGCTAACAAAGTTGTTGGTGCTTTGAGCAGGAAATGTTTTCTTATGCAGGAATTCAGAGTCAAAACTTTGGGTTTTGATAACCTCAAAGAAATGTAAAGGGATGACCCAGATTTTAAGGAAGCGTATGAGGCATCTGAGAATCCAATTCTCAGGGACAAAAGCCAGTGGACCAAATATATGATCCAGGATGGACTATTATTCAAGGGCAATCGGTTGTGTATTCCAAAATGCTCTATGAGGGAGAATCTACTGAAAGAAAAACACAATGGAGGATTGGTCGGACACTTTTTTCATGATAAGACGTTCTCAAAGTTAAATGGCTCATATTTTTGGCCATGGATGAGAACAGATGTCAAGAAATTTGTGGACAGATGCAGAATTTTTCAGCTCATAAAAGGAAAAAGGCAGAACACAGGGTTATACCAGTCATTACCCATACCTGAGAGGCCGTGGGACACAATGAGCATGGATTTTATATCGGGACTGCCAAGAACACAAAGAGGATGTGATTCAATCTTTGTGGTAGTCAAAAGATTTTCCAAGATGGCACATTTCATACCATGCCAGAAAACCAGTGACGCAACTCACATTGCGAATCTGTTTTTCAAAGAAGTCGTCAGACTTCACAGCTTGCCCAGGAGTATCATTTCTAATCGAGATACTAAGTTTGTGGGAAATTTCTGGAGGACTTTACGGAAGAATCTCAGACAAATGGACAGACAAAAGTTTGTCATTTAGCTCAGCGTATCATCCTCAGACAAATGGACAGACAAAAGTTGTGAACAGGAGCTTGGGAGACTTGTTGAGGAGCCTAGTGATTGAACACCACAGTCAATGGGATCACATTCTGCCATAGGCAGAATTTTCTTACAATGACTCACTCAAGAGAAGAACGGGGTAGATTCCATTCCAAATTGTATATGGAATGCAGCCAAGAGGAGTATCTGATGAAAGATTCAGAACAAGCTGAAATTAGAAGTGCTAGTGCAGAAGACTTTGCAGAAGCAATGAAGGAGCTTCACAGCCGAGTTAAGGAGCGATTGCAGAGTTCAAGCCAAGAATACAAGCGTAGAGAAGATCAACACATGCGATAACTTCAATTTGAAGTTGGTGATCTGATTCTTTCACATTTGAGGAAGGAAAGGTTCCCAAGGGGAACATATAATAAGTTAAAGATGAAAAATATTGGACCATGCAAGGTCATGAAGAAACTTGGGGCAAATGCATATGAGATTGAATTACCCGATGGGATCGAAATTTCATTGATATTCAATGTTGCAGATTTGTACCCTTACAGAGATGAAGAAGTGGGAGAAGAGGATGAACAGAAAGAAATTCAATGGACAAACCAAATGCCTATAGATGAAAAGCCACAAATGGAAATCATAATTGACAAAAGGATTAGGAAAAAGACCAGGAGAAAGGAGTATTTTGAATGCCTAGTCAAATGGAAAGGACATCCAGTTGAAGATGTTTGTTGGGAAGATGAAGCATAAATTCAGAAGCATGGACAGACCGTGCAATACCTCATTAACAAGAGTTCATGAAAATTTTCAAGCGAGGGAGTATGATGTAGGAGCATCGTAAGCAGCCAAACGAGCGTGGAGGCGAAAGACAAATGGGAAAAGCGCCAGCACATTTCTCACATTTTGAAATGTTTTGAAAGGTTAAGAAGCATATATAAATGCAATATCTAGAAGCGTACTTGCATTTATGTCTGGCTGTTGTAGATAGGTCATGAGAGATTTTCTCTCATCTATCAATGTAAAAGGCATTTAAGCCCAGTTAATGAAAGTAGGTAGGTTTGAATTAATAGATTAGACAGTTTAGAGAGTAGGAGGGAAAACGGATATAGACACCCTCACCATTGTATCATTGTATGATTATGAACATTTTCATCATTGAGAGTTGTAGCAGAGAGCTGTGGAGAAGAACCCATGTACAGAAGCGATCTGAGTTAATATATGAAACTTTGATTCAAATTTCTTGGTGTTATGATGTTTTATGTTTATACATGGTGAATGGTATGCTTATAGGTGTTTTATTCTCTCTGTTTATGCATTTGTATCAATGTTGTGTTGAATGTGTGATTTCATGTTAAGTATATGAAGTCTAAGAGAGAAAGAAAATGAGTTTCAATTGTTTCTCATCCTGAGAGAAATTCCTGCAAGGAGTGTAGTGAAACGTCTGCAAGGTGTGCATTGAAAAAGATTCTAAGCTTTATCTCAGAAAGCTCAGGAGAGATACTGTTGTTCTCATTCCAGCAGAAGTGCAGGTGAAGCATCAAAGTCGTGCAAGGTGTGCACAGGCTAGTCGAGGCCTTATAACTTATCAACTAAGGTTTAGGAGTGAAATATTGTTGCTGCAGGGAGTGCACAGAGTCAAAGAGATCAAATACCCATAAGTATTTGAACGATTTCCGCAAGGAGTGTGTGCAGGAGTCCTTTTAGAGACTCGAGTTTACAAGTTAAAGCTCAGAAGGGATAATGTCATTGAAGTGTTCAAAGGAAGACGGAGATCGAAACACTTCAAGGGAAGAACATTTTCTATTTCACAGAGATTCTCGAGGAAGAAACCGAACAGTCTAAATTCTTCGTGGAGAACTTGCGAAGCCGCGAAGACCGTAGGATCCAGAGAAGTTGCAGGGTGGTTAGAGGTAGGCGAACTCATCACTCTAGGATCTAGAATCAACTTGTACTATTGATCATGCTTTACAAGGGTCGTCAGATCATCTCGGTATCTCAGGGATCCTGACTGCGAAGAGTGGAGTATAGAGGAACGAAAGTCTCGAAGTCGGGAGTCACGACAAAATTCTCCGTGGAGTTTCACTATTTCGACATTTCGCTTGTCCGAAAGTAGAGGAGGCAGAATTTGGGATCGAGAGTTCCGAACTCTCAATACCCCAAAAGCCCAAATTAACGCAGGTCATTGAATAGAAAAAGGCCATAACCATTGATCTCATTCGAGGTGTCGTTTCGCGAACTCGGGGTTCATAAGTTTGGAAGTGGAGGAGAAAACTCTTGGAGTCGCAAGTTCTGAGCTTGTGAGAAGTGGAAAGAGAGATCAAGACTGTTGGATCAAAGCCACAGGAGAACCGTCAAATTTGAATCTGCGTGGAATATCGCATATCATGAATAAAGAGGGCAGACCAAGTCCTTTGATTGCACGAATTCCCGAATAGTGAGAAGTAGGAGCAACCTCTTCTCTATATCGCGTATTGGGATCTCAGAGGTTGAAAGAAATCAGTTTTGATTGCAAAAGTCATGAGCTTACGAGTCGCGAGGACTCATGCAACACGTGGCACATCTTCTTGGTGGGACCCGCATGGTTGGCAGGTGGTGTGAGAATAAGATGCCCGGAGAGAGGAAGAAGTAGTTACAAGTGGTAGACATGTGTCGTTCGAAAAGGGAGTCAACACCTTGGTTGACTTCTCGTGCTTCGGGATCTCGTAAGAAATAAGCACAAGGGTTCAACATCAGAAGTCGGGAAGTTGCGAGTTCTGAGGGTCGCTGAAGGAGTCAAACCTTCATTGGCTTTCACGTCTCGAAATCTCGTAAAAGGAGGGCCCGTAGATTCAACCATTCAACTCGCGAACGCGAGTTGCGAGAGAGAGACTAGCATTTAGCTCTAGCTAGTGGTTATGTGCAGAGGGAACTAATAAGAAAGAACAATACCCATCGCATCTCGGGTATCAGCATTTGGAGAGGAGAAGTCGAGGGTATTCAACCCGCGAACACACGAGTTGCGAAAGGCGCTTGCACAAGGACCTGTGGATTGAAACTGTTAAACGTTTCGGTAGGGAGCCAAAGAAGCCGCTTCATCTAAAGGATAATTAGAATGATCCTGCATGGATCTTGGTCCGAGGGTCGAGGTCTGTATCATTTATCCATTCCATTCATGTACCAAATTTTCTAGAGTGTGTGAGAGTGTGAGAGGGAGAGAGAGGATGATAGAGAGGGAGCATAGAGAGTGAGTGTGTGAGAGTGTGAGAGGGAGAGAGAGGAAGACAGAGAGGGGGGTAGAGAGAGAGAGAGAGTGTGTGTCAGTGAGTGTGATTGTGAGTGTAAATGTGAGTGTGAGTGTGAGTGTGAGAGGGAGAGAGAGAGAGAATGATATGGAGAGAGAGAGAGAGAGAGAGAGAGAGATGAAGAGAGGTTGAGAGTGAGATGGAGAGAAAATGAGGGAGGGAGGGGGTAGAGAGAGAGATGGAGGTAGAGAGAGTTAAAGAGACAAATATTTATGAATATTCCATACCTGAATTATCCCCCTTATCCCCATAACTTATGAGAAAAATCATGAATGGAATGGATCTCGTATACATATTTTAGATCACAGGGAAAACTAATGCATGTGCTAAAAATGCCATTAAAAATGAAAAATATGTCTCTAGCTGGCTCTCTCCCTCCCTCATGTTCTCTCCCTCCCCCCCTCCATGCATAGGAACCTACCTCCACTTCATCCCTAGACCCATCTAACCCTAGGCCCCCGCCTATACCTAACCTAGATTAAACCCCCCACACACTTGATCCTAGTTAATATCCTTATAGTCGTACATATTCCTAGAGTACCCAAAACCCATACGCCTTAAAAATAGTGCTTTAACCACTACCCTAGGCCTCAAATAAATTTCAAATATAAGCCCCCAAGTCCTAATTGTTCACCATGGGGTTTGCATAATCTTAATAGGGACAAATATTGATAAACCAACCATGACCACAACCTCAATCATGGCTATAGTTAGATGTGTTAGATGAAGAAGAATAATAAATTCATATGAATATTCCATATATGACTTATCCCCATTATCCCCCTAACGTATCAGAAAATTCATGAATGGAATGAATCCTGTAAATAGATTTCAGGTGGTGGGGAAAACTGAGATACATGCTAACAGTATTGTTAAAAATGAAAAATACAACTATTTTTTTCTCTCTCTCCCTACCTCATTTTCTCTCCCTCTCCCCCTCCATGCATAGGAACATACCTCCACTTCAGACCTAGACCCATTTAACCCTAGGCCCCCACCTATACCTAACCCATATTAACCTCCCCCCCCCACACCCAATCCCAGCTAAGATCCTTATCGTCGTACCTCTTTCTAGGGTCCCCACAACCCCTACACCTTCAATCCAGTTCTATAACCACTACCTTATGCCTCAAAGCACTTTCAATTATAATCCCATAGGTCCTAGTTGTTCATCATGGGGAATGCATAATATTAAATAAGACAAATCTTAAGAGACCATCAATGACCACAACCTCGATTATGGATGTAGTTAGATGTGTTAGATGAAGAAGAAAAAGAAGTTGAGGTAGATGCAGATAGAAATGTTCTCGATCTTTCATATCAACAATGAAATTATCAAAAATAACATTGATGATGATATTTCTATGGCCAATCCTTTCAACATTGATTATGAACTAGATGATACAAATGTCGAGTTGGACGAAGAAGAAGATCAATGATGTTGAATTCTTAAAATGTAGGTCGAGTTTTGTGATTTTAAACTTTCTATGATTAATTCTCTTTAAATTATTTTCTTATATGGGTTAAATATGTGTTGTTAAGTTTTATGCCATTTTATATGGTTGGTTAGAAGTCAATGACCTTGATTTCTCTCATAAGCCACCAACATAGAAAATATTGTTTTGGGATTTAGACATGTTTTAGGTTCAGGGGTAGGAGTTAGGGATTGAGGAGTTAGGGAGTTTAGGGGTTAAGAAGCTTATATATAAATATATAACACATATTATATAAAAATGTGTGTTTAAATTACATTACAAACAAATAACATATAAAAAATAAACAAAAAGTAAAACAAATAAAAAATATACAATTCATACATAAAAAAAACTATGGCACCAAACCCCAAGCAAATAAACCCTCTCCCAAACTAGTTGACTAGTGCATTGTTCGACCCCACCTTCCAGTAAGGAGAGTGTGTAGAGAATCAACCCACTTAAATTTTCATTGGATCAACCCCACCTTCCAATATGGATTTTACGTAGAGGAGAAAATCATTGAAATTTTCATTGGATCGACACCTGTGAGTAAGGAGAATGCGTAGAGGAGCGGACCAGGACAAGGAGAGACCGACCCCACCTATGTGTCAAAGGGACCAACCCCATAATGTCAGCAATATGTATCTTTGTTGTTGATGTATATAAATAATTTAGATCATGTCACTAGTACATATTGGAAGAATTTCGATGTTCTATTTGGGAAGTTATCGACAAAATTGGCCATACTGTCAAAAAATAGAGGAAATTTTAAAAACAATTCTCCATATTGCCTGATAATGTCACTCTTGTGACGTACTACAAAAAAAAATAAAAATCTTGCGATGAAGGTAGGAGGACATTGCATTTTTGTCTCTCTTGCGACGTTGGTGAAATATTTGTCGCACTTGTGATGTTATGGAAACTAGGTTTTCCACATCCCAACAGTCACCTAGTATTTGACCAAGTCAACTTTGACTTGGTCAACGATCATCAAAATTGCGACATTATAAAATCTATAAATATGTTGTATTTTACAGATGTTGCAACAAGTTTTCTATAATAACGACAATTCAAAAAGGGTATAAGTCGGTCTTCTTGGCAAACAAAAAACATGTATTTTTTTCAATATATGTCTGTGGGGAAGAATGTCAGAAAACAAATTAGAGGTGGGAAAAAAATTAAAGAGGGTGAAAAGGGTGACAGTAAATGTTATTTCCCTTGCAAAAATTGTTGTACTAGACATCTCGAAAGATTTTTAATAACAATAGCTAAAAAACATTGTAGAAAATATGGGCACATGGACAGGGGATCAAATGAATATCGTCCCATGGTAATTAGATATATATACATTCATTATTTGTTTTAATATTTATTGTATTCTCAAACTTTTATATTGTTTTATACATGCACTAATTTTTCATGATTGTTTGTAATTATAAAGTTAGATTTTCCCCCTAACTTTATGCACAAAGCACCAAGTAGTGGTATAAATGATGTTGTACAAGATGAAGAACTTGAAGCAGATAATGAAGATCAAGTTAATTATCCCATGGAAGTAGATGAAAATAATAACATATTTCAATATGATGGGACAAATCAAATGATCCAAGACTTATTCAGTCATCCATATGAGGATCATGTGGACAATAGTGATGGTATTTATGATGAACCTTTGATTGAAAAGGCAAATAAATGAATTTATAAAGGGTCAAGAGAAAATATTCTCTCCACAACATTGTTGTTGGTGAACTTAAAGGTTATGAATCATTTTTCGAACACTTGTATGACACAGATCCTAAGGTATGTAATATGTTTAATCACATATACATAAATGTTGACTTTTCCCCATTTGTTTTAGTGTTAATTAATGTGTAAAATAAAAATGCAATATTTACAATTATTATTCTTTACATTAACTATTTATTTTTTATGTTTTAGATTGTTAGGTGAATTTTTGTTATCCTCGTCAAATAGTTTACCTCTTACATATCGAGATTTACATGCCATTATGAAGGACATTGGAATGGAGTATCAAAGTATAGATGCATGTCATGGTGATCATATTATATATTAAGGACAACATGCATCGAAAACAAAATGCCCAGTATGTGGTATCAGTAGATATTGAAACAATCAAGTAACAAAAATGCTCCCTTGAAAGGTTCTTCGTCATATTCCCATAATTCCACATTTGCAGCGGTTTTTTAGGTGCCAAAGGATAACACAGTTTATGGATTACTATGCATGAAAGAGAATTGAAGATCATGTTCTTCGAATGCATGCATATGGTTATGCATTTATGGAAATTGCTGCATTTATGATCAACATCGGGTGCCACATAAGTTTCAGGTGGGTGACAAAGTTTGGTTGCACTTGCCAAAAGAATGCCTTACAGGACCCCATCAGAAGCTTTGCCCACTCTGTTATGGGTTGTACACCATCACCAAGGTTGTAGGTGATAATGACTTTGAGCTCAACATTCCTCCTTTCCTTGGTCTGCACCCAGTGTTCAACGTGGATCTCCTTCGACCTTATTTCCCACCATTATTGGACACCTCAGAGGTAGCAGAATAGTTGACACCAACAGAGCTCAAACCCGAATGCATACAATAGGCATCCAGTGATCAGATTATGGACACATATTTCAAGAGCACTCACCGGCAAAGGATCCATCTTTATCAAGTTGTCAAAGCATGGTAGCTCCTGCACCAAGGCAAGTGGCTCACCTGAGGCCAAATTCAATAGAAATTTCCTCATCTGATGGAGGCACTCAAAGAAATGGAGACCATTTCTTCCTAAGTGGGGAGTATTGATCCATATGGATGTCGATAGCATCCCACCTATTCCAACTGGTTGATTTTGGCAGTTTTCCAGTTTGGCAGTTTTTTCCTAGTTTTTGGGTCCCTGACTTCTGGGGCCATTTTGAGGCCCTAAACAATGTTTTTAGGGCTCGCCCTAATTTTATTATAGACAAAGTCAAATTCTAACAGCAACATGTGTAGTCCTCGGGTATACCTTTCCAATGGGCTATCGTGTGCCTAAAATGGAGATCGTATGCAAAAGTTACGACCCCGAGAAATTGATGTACTAACTTACCCAAACGGGGCCCACATGACTTTTGGCGCTTCATCTCCTAGAGTTAGGTTTTTGGATGTATAGGGTTTTTGACATTCTTGTTATTGTAAAAAAGCCTTCAGAGCCTCATTGTAATCATTTTCTTGTGAATGAGCGCAACCATCACATCTCTTCTTAGAGATAAGCCACCACCATTCTAGCAAACTTGTTTTCCGCTGCATTTTACAGTTTCAGCTTATTTCCTTATTGAATAAAAAATAGTTTTACTCTATATATGTTATTCTATGTTAAGAATTTTTTGATAATAATCTATATTCATTTCATTCTGCTCATAAAATCTAGATCAATGTTATACGCCAATCAATCCAGAATGAAATCACAAATGCAATCACTGTAAGTGCCACATTTTGTAATCAACTTAGGATGATCCATTTACATGCAAAGAACATAAACTACTAAATAAAAAGATCATTGTCAATAAGATTCGTTTTCAAATAGTAAGTAAGTTATATATGGAAGGAAGTACATTTTGTTCACCTCATCATAGTATTTAACTTGCACCACATCATTATTGCCTGTATCTTGTTCAATATTTGCAATGGCTTCACAAATTGGCATACTTGCACATTAATTTCAAGTGACAAGCATTTTAATAACATGTATCAACTGCATTGTATCAAAAAGACAAAATCAGTATTAAAATGTACACAAACTGCTACAAGATTCATAACTTAAACAAGAATGTAACAACATACTAAAAACCCAACTTTCGCAACATTGACTCAATGGTGAACAAGATATTTATATTTCAACTTGCTCTAAGAAACTAATATGTATAGCCATGTTTCACATAAAATTTTGTAATAATAATCCACCTTTTTAAGTGTTTTTACATTCTTCCAAATAACTAGTACATTGATTCATTCCAACACCCAAACATAGGTCAATTTGGTGCAATGTGGTCAAGCAACTTTATACTACAAATAACTCTTCATTCACTCCCATTTATAGAAATTTGGTTATTACGTTGTGAATATGATTTAGAATTTACTATAAACAAAACATTTTGAGACATTAGTTATCTATGATCACTACCTTTAAAAATTGAATAAAATTCAATCAAATTAGCTTAGTTACTCTTTAAGAAATTAGTTACTCTTTAAGGATAGTTCTTTTCTAAGACAAATTTTAAAAGAACCTATTTAATTGCTATGAATTTACAATCATATATCAAGTATTTTTCTCTCCCCATTATTGCATCAAAACCATGTTTAACATTTCCTTCCATCTTCAAGTATACATGTTAGAAAATAAATAAGTGTTATCATAAAAATATACATTCCTTACCACTTAATAGGGTATAGAAAGTAGCATGTGCCCTTTTGTCTGATAATAAACAATTGTTGGTTAATAATTTCATCGAAGAGCATTTAAACCATCAGAAATATATTTACACAATACCCTAGATACATATATAGTGTAAAAAGTGAACAAGAAGGAAGTATACAGCCCTAATTCCAATGGAAATCACCCAGAAGAGATACATGGAAATGATTTGTCACAGGATTTCATTTAGTGCCCTTGATATTTCTTGGGAGCTAGGAGCATTGGTGTGGAACACCCTGGGTACATATATAGTGTGAAAAGTGAACAAGAAAGGAAGTATAAATCCCTAATTCCAATGGAAATCACCCATAAGAGATACATGGAAATGATTTGTCACAGTGATTTCATTTAGTGCCCTTGATATTTCTTGGGAGCTAGGAGCATTGGTGTGGTACAAGACTAACACTCTCTAATGTGAACTTTTTCAAAAAGTTTATTTTGTTGTCCTCTTCTTCTTTTGTCTCCCATAGTATAAGTGCAATAGGAAGTTTCATTAGAAGTAAGAAGCTTAGAATAAATCATTTCAATGATACATATTTCTTTAGGAGGGAAACCAGCTAGCATAACCCTTATGGGTGGAATCGCCACATACAACCCATATGGAGAATTATTCCTCGCAAGAAGTCTTTGGGATAATGGGATTTTTCTAGTGGAGAGACATAATTTAATTGATTTAGCTACACCACCCACATAAGAATAATTTGATTCTTCTTAAGGAGCATGAGTCATTTACTCTCTCTCTAACATCGTTCCTACCGAGCAAGGTTGGTTGTATGTCTTTTCTCAACTTACTCTAGCCATTATCTCAGGTCCTTCCAAATAAATTCATTCCAGTACACTAATTGTTGAATCTCCCTAAATAATGTAAAACCAACTCTTTGGAAGTAGGGTTTTAGTTAAATAATCTAAAAAAAAATCTTTTTCATTGCAACATAGTCGACATGCAATGAATGACAACCCCATCTAGCCAAGCGGCTATTAATTTATTACATGTGTACAATGTGTTTCTCACCGCAACCCTGTCCATCCATGCATTGAATTTCATACAAATATGTGTGTCGCTCTTACTAATAGTTTTACCTCACATGTCCTCCTCTTAGAATTGTGAGCTAGTACGTGTTTGGCCTATAGTGATTCTCTTTGTTTCTATTGTTTTATTTTATTTAAATCTTGAATCACCTTAATTTATTCGATCATTGAATCTCTGTCAAACCTAGGTTCAAACGCTCACCCCTACTATAAATGCAATAAATCTTCCCTATTTCTCAAATTCTCCCTTGTGGCATATCATATTGCTAAATCACCTCCAGTGGTTTGTGCATCATTATCTTTGTATGTAGATATGGTAATTCAAACATAAATCACGGCATGAGATGGTGGATATTATTGCATTTTACAATAGAGTAGTTATAGTTGTTGTCAAGACATTGTTTTATCAGTTTTCTCCTTGTGATTCCCATGTAAAACATAGTCATCGGTCTGAAGATACATTAAAAAGTGATGGTATGGAAGCATTTAATTTCATGAATACCTTAAGAACTTTTTTGTGAAGAATAACTACATTAGCATAATTTTAACTGAAACATAATATAGGCCTATCTGATTCTTTGATCAGGCACATCCACTGGATCACTTGGATCATCACCACTTTGGAGGCTTCTTGATATCTCACCTAAGAAAGTGTCTATGACACATAATGTCTACATTTCACCAATTCACTTTGTCATGTAAAACATAGCCATGGGTCTTAAGATACAGAAAAAAGTGATGGTATGGAAGCATTTAATATTGACTACTAGAGTGGTCAATATTACGAAGCAGCATAGATCTAACCTATTCATTCATAACCAAGTAGTAGTAGGCCATCATAACGAATCCACCTATCAATCAATCACATACTTATAGAATGCATACCATATAAGAGAAAGTGTAACCTTATGCCTATAGTTAGATATTACCAGAAGGGGTAGAATAAAAATTTGGTCAACCAATGCAAACTCCTCCAACAACTAATGCTTCTTGGATAACCCCATCATCTAGCAACCCCACCACTAGTATGGTGCAACAAGGGAGCAAAATTCGCAGTGCTCACTTTCCTTCAATGTTGTTGCATTCTCATTTTAAGGAAAAATGTATTTCTAGGATATATATGAGGAAAATGGAAAGAACCATTACTTCCTATTGCATCTTACGATCTAGATCACAACGCTCGAACTCCACCTTCCTAAAGTGTCATTTATGAGTGGCGTGTGGTCCTTGTTGATTTCGATCAACTATCTTATCCCTTCAAGGTTATGCATAGGCCTCCCATTCAACCCAGTAGTAGATCCACCACCAACGTTCAATTGATAAGTCCATAGATAATAAACATGAGTTAATATAACCAATTTCATTATTTATTGCCCATGACATCCGTCCTCCCTCTAGATTTCAAATTGCATAGAAATACATTTAATGGCTTTGAAATTGCATAGTAATATTTTCAATTTCATTGTCAATAGGGACATTTCCACTATTGTAGCACTTGTTGATAAATGAGAAACTTTCAAGTTTCTTTCCAAATGGGTTGTATCGAGATCAATTAACATGCATTGTATAACTCCAACATTGCATCAATTCTACAACTCATTATGAAATGCCTTTCCCAATAAAGTGGATTGATGAGTATTTGGCATCTTTGGGGATATGATTAAGCCATTAAGAGCCATTATATAAAACTAGTTCATGCAACATGTGTGAATGATACATACCCTAGGGATTGTTCATAGTATTTTCTTAGGATGGAAGAAATATCATGTCCTTTAATACATACCAATAATATTTGATGGGGCATTCCCTTAGTCTATTTCTTCCTATAACTTCTAGGACAATATGAATATGTTATTTCTAAGGTGTAGAATTTGAGTTAAGCTATTAGATAAGGAATTTTGTTGTCAATGGTCTTAAGATCAACCATCTTGATCTAGTTACAATTTTACATTATTTATCCTACTCTATCATTAGGATCCTTTCTCATTCCTTATCTGAAGCTCTCATTAACATTTTGGAGGGAATAAGTATATCATTTTGACAACTACGACATATATGAATGTTAATAATAGGTCTTTAAGCCATTAAGATAAACATGTCATCCAATTATACAAGGTATCTTTATGCTTTTGGAAGGTGATAACTAGTCCCTTGAAGGAAGTGCGGGCTTATAAGACTATGGAAACCTTGTCCAAAACTACATTAATAAAAATTACTCTTCAGGGACACTATAGGGGGGAAAAGATGCTTCAAACTACTTTACATGCATAAGAAAATTGTCCACTCTAATCTTAGCCTCTAAAAATGTAATACCTCGGTTTTGACCCTTTGATGTTTTGCATCATATCATGTATAAATTGTAAATAAATGGATATGATGATGGGATAGAATGACCCCATGTGTATGTCAATTTAGTTTAGTTTGTGTGGTTCGGAGGAATGATTATTATCCTCCCCACCCGGATTCAATTCCCGCAAGTGACATGTTGAGGTCATAAGGAGTATATTGTTGTAATGGATTTGAGATTTTTTGTTGACCAACCTTGTGCCTTGAAGATTATAAGTCTTACCTTGTGTACCATCCTCAAAATGAGGGGAAGTACTTTAGGTTTTCCCAGGTTTTGTAACCTAGAAAAAAAAAATGACCACATGTGTAAATGACATAAATATCTTGCAAGAATTCCTAGCATGAAGTTCAAGGCCAAGGCCCGACTAGTGAATATCTAGGCATGTATTTTTGATAAACATGATTTTTATATACCATGAGATAGGCTTTTCAATGGACTCTCAAGGCAGGTAAATATTATTTTGAAAATTAATATAAATATTTAAAGATGGCTTCTGAGAGCATGAGAAGGGAAGAGGAAAGGAGGGTGGAAAATAATTCTAAGTTTCCTAACTTTGCTAACCTTCACCTTTTCAGCATGTGCCTTATTAAAATCCCCAACTACCAATCATTGAAGTTAGGGGTAGTTGGTGGGGAATCCCACCTTCCATAGTTATGAGGGAATGGGGGTCAAGTACAAGTTAGAGAACTGTAAAAGACTCCATCCCCATACAAATTTTACCCATATGGAAATTCAAGCCACCTATTTCCTTGTCCCCTCCCTTCATGAAAAAATCAAATTTCCAAATCTATTACTCATTCATTACTTTCTATTTTCCCATCAATGTTTCACTTATGCTACATGAAAAATCATTTTTCATTAGATTGTATAAGCGACTAAGATATGATGAGGGGATAGAATGACACCATGTGTATGTCAATTGGGTTTAGTTCAGGTGGTTGGGATGAATTATTTTCATCCTCTCCACCCAGGTTCAATTCCTACAAGTGACATGTTGATCTCATAACATGCATAATGTTGTAATGGCTTCGATCTTTGTTGTTGTTCGGCCTTGTGCCTTGAAGATTCTAAGGTTTACCTTGGGTGCCATCTTCGAAATGAGGGGTTTTCCACTGGCTTTGTAACCTAGGAAAACAAAAATGATCCCATGTGTAAATGACGTAGATATCTTGCAAGAATTCCTAGCATGAAGCTCAAGGCCAAGGCCCAACAAGTGAATTTCTAGGAATGTATTTTTTATAAATATGATTTTTATATACCATGAGGTAGGCTTGCCATGGTACTCTAGGTAAATATTATTTTGAAAAACAATATAAAGGTTCAAAGATGGCTTTTATGAGCATAAGAGGGGAAGATGAAAGAAGGATGGAAAATAATTCTAAGTTGCCTAACTATGCTAACCTTCACCTTTTCAGCATGTGCCTTATTAAAATCTCCATCTACCAATCATTCAAGTTAGGTGGTAGTAGGTGGGGAATCCCACCTTCCATAGTTACGAGGGCATGGGGGTCAAGTACAAGTTAGAGAACTATAAAAGACTCCATCCCCATACAAATTTTATCCATATGGAAATTCAGGCCACCTGTTTTCTTGTGCCCTGCCTTCATGAAAAAATCAAATTAACAAATCTATTACTCATTCCATTACTTTCTATTTTCCCTTCAATGATTCACTTATGCTACATGCAAAAGAAATTTTAATTAGATCCTATAAGTGCCTAAGGAGAGATAAGTAAGATAATATTGTGAATTATCGAGAGAGAGGGGAGGTTATAAAATATCACAGAGGATAGGTCGACATGAAACCATTCATATTCCATGTATATTGTTTCATATTTAGTGTTCAAAAGAAAAGAAAAAACTTTTTGGGGTTTCCCTAAAGGAATATAGAAAGTTTTAATCCTTATACACACATTGAAGAGCAATAGAGGGAAGAAGATCCCTAAAATATTGTCTTCCTTATGTAGAGTCATAGTGGAAGGGAATGTAATGGTTGGGCTAGCTAGATGGTTACCTAGAATGTTTTGTGATGAATGCTTACCTAAGAGCTATTGGGTTGGGTGATATACCTAAGTGTTATGGAACAAATTTCTTCACCTTGGTCATCTCATAGCCTAGCTTGGGGGTGACATACACAAAGGGCTACCTATAGTTGGGTGCAAAACTGCTCATCTACAACCAGTTTGCTTCGACCTTGGTTAAATATACAAGTGATCCATCTTTAATTTCAATTTGATGTTTATAATTATATTAATTGAGTTGTAGCTTACTCATGTATGAATTAGGATGAAATTCAATAATTCATTTGTATGTACATGTGGAATTTGAAATTGCCTTAGAATTAATTGGCTTCCATTTTTGTTATGCATTTGATACCATGCATGTGTTTGAACATGAGTGGATATGGCCATGTATGAATTACTCATGCCTAATGGTGTGGCCATATGATAAATTCCATCATAAGTACCAAATCCTTCAAGCTTACAAGTCTCTTATGCTCGATTTGAAGAATTCTTAAAATGGGTCTCAGAGCCCCTTTTTCTTAGGGGTTACTTCGAATTGTTACTGTCAAATTTGGGTCAGTGCCTATATTCAATTATGAGTTTGAAGTGTTAAAATTGAACATTGTTCATTTTGAATCTTGATTATTCTTATTTCAAAGGGTTCCTTGGAGATAGACCCATTGGACCTTTATACTTGAAGGAGCTTCATTTGAATTGATTGTTTTTCCTAAGTGTGAAATGTCTTTTGAATGGGATGGAATCCCTTCAATTTTAAATTTAGAGTGTTATATTCGAAGTGGCCTAGTTGTACTTTTCTTTAAAACATGCCTAGTATCCTTGTTTCTCCCCTTTGAATGTTCATTCAAAGAGGTTAATAGCTCATCAGGGACTTTCAAAAGATGTTTTTTAAAAGGGACATAATAATTCATCAAGTAATTTTAAAAGATTATCTTTCAAAGAAGTTTGATAGTTCATTAGGGAATTTATAAAGATGTGAAGGTTGAGTTTTTGAAGATTCATGATACTTGATCAACGACTTTCAAAATATGTCCTTATGAAGAGACCTAATAGTTCATCATGGAATTTTGAAATCTGATCTTTTGAAGATGCCCAATAGTTCATCGGGGACTTTTGAAATATATGAATATTTATATTTAAAAGATGCTTAATAACTTATGAGGGACTTTCAAAACATGTGAAGATTGATGTTACAAGAATATTCTCATGCGGACATGTGAACTTTACCTTGGAGTACAGACCCCTCTACCAAGACAGAAAACTACCTTTGGACATTACCATTTCCATAGATTCATTTTACCCATCAAAAAAGAGAGAAGGAGGGGAAGTATGATGTACCACACTTACAACACTTGTCCAAGTTGTTCCAATCCGTGAGTTCCAAATAGTACCTACATTGGACAATAAGAAACAAATGACTATCTCCTACTCTAATGGATTAGACAAAATAAATCGATCTATGAAGATTAAGATGAGAAAAGACAAGTACACGTAAACACATACTAGAAGGAAATAGGGCAAGTATATTAATGAGAAATTCAAAAGGAAGGTTACAATATTTAGATGGCGTTGCAACAGCCTCTCCAAGTCCTTCTTGTCCAACCCTTGCTTGAAAGATCCACAATCAAAGTAACAATGCATTGATGATTTTTTCCTCCCTTGTTCACCATGAGAATGTCTCCATTTATAGGCTTTGAGAAGCTCAACCACCTTGGGTATATTTGGAAATAGTTGAGGATATGGCTCCAACCATTTTGATATCTCCATTAGATGCATCCCAAGAGTTATATTCGAGCCAAACCAACTAGATCCATCCATAGCTATATTTAGAGGAAAATGGGATTTCTTCCAAGATTTCCTCAACCAACTCGGTACTCCCTTAGAATGGGCAACAAAGTGCTACAACGCTCCCTGTGAGATGGACAAAGAGTGCTAGCGCTCCCTGTATATGAGAAGGGGAGCTCTAATCTTCCCAAAAGTTTTCAAGATGAGCAATTCCCATAGGAAAACATTTGTTTCGACTATCAAATGATGGGGATTCTTCTTCTTACATGTTTTAGGGTTTGTATCAAGTGTTTTCATGGTGTCGTTTGTGATGAAACACTTACAGAAAGAGAATGTGACACTTATGACACTTGTGACAAAAGTGTGACACTTACGACAATGAGAATGTAACATTGTCGAAGCGATGAATTTTGATGTGTAACATATTGCCCCCAAAAGTGTGAAGTCAGAAGATGAATGTTGATGGTCGAAACACTTTTTAGATTCTTCGAAGCAAGGGTATGGAGTTGGGGAACCTTGTAGAATATGAAAACAACCATCAAACAATGTTAATATGTGTTCCATTCCCGAGGCATGCATACCTATGCTCATATTATAAGTGACTCAAAGTATGGCCACATATAAATACACTACGGATCCATGATGATATTGACTAAGGATATGGCCACTAGATATACAATGTGGATCCATACCTTTGTGACATGCACTGATCGTAGCCACAAAAAATACACAATGGAGCTACGAGATGATAAAACATAGCCATGAACCAATACAACGTGGATTTATGTGACAACATATATATCAGCATGCTCAAATGATCTCCTTCACAGCCTGGGCAAAGCAGAAGACAGAGTGAATGCTCAACCCAAGGTCTTCATCCCAACACCAATCTAGTACGAATATATCCATATGAATAGATGAGTTTATGTCAAACATGGTAGAAACAACTTGATTACCAGTCATTGAAGTATATCATTAACAAGTGCAAGATAAAACACCATCGATGTCGATGATTTTCAAGGTACTTTTAAAGTACAATCCAGCGAATATGAAAAATGAGTTGAAGTCAAACATTCGTGGAATCAGTCGGTGACGGTTCATTGATGAATACCCATTGTCGAATGTGAGGAGGCCTGCCTTTGAGGCATGCAGGTCCCAAGTTGTTGATGTGTTCCTAAGTCTATTTCCCAGATAATTTGTTGAAGTTAACAGAAAAAGACTCATCGAAGGAGGGCATTGATGTATCCCCCATCAATCAACACAAAAATTATCACATGGAGGTGATAAGATATAGTAGATAAACATGGTTTGAAACAGGTATGGAAACTGGTAACTTTATGGATGGTTGAATTTTGAGGTGGCTACTTCCCTTGAACATTGAGGCACGATGTGAGACTTGGAAGCATAAACTCAGAGTGGACCAAAATATAATGCAGTGAGAGCTTAGGCATTCTTTGGATGGGTCAAAGGAGTGGAAAGACGCATAGGATTAGTTTAGTGTGGAGGTTTAATGGATTATCCAAGTGTTCAATGTGGAGTTTAAAACATGTTCCATGTTCAAGGGCAACTGCAAGAGCTACTTTAAAAAATTTCAAGAAACTTGACCCACTTCCTTCATTTTTTTCCCCCATCCAGATAGATGAGTACCTCTTTTTTTATTTAACAATATTGAGGATGATAACACGTGCTCGATATAACTCACCTTCGGTAAGCTCCTCTTCCTTTATTTAATGAACTGGAAGAAGTAAGGGTTCATCCTCGGATGGGCCCTTTAGTGTGTAAGTTTGTGATTCCATAGAAGGAAAACTCGGTAGTTTTTCATGTTTAGAGATTTTGAAAAGAACTTAAAGGAGACTCCAGAGTTGTCCTTTTTCATAATTTTAGTTTCTGAGGTCAAAAAAAAAGATATAACCTATTTCTCGAATGACGCCCTTTCAAACCTTTTAACGAGTGTGAAAGGAAGAAAGATCACTCAGTAATATTTTCATGTTTAGAGAGCCTAAAAAGAGCCTAAAGGAAACTCCAGGGGGTTCATTTTTCGTATAACCTTTACAAGTCTAAAAAAAGTGATAAAAGTATACTTGATCACATTCTGATGTATTTATGAGCATGAGAAAGAACAAAGACTAAGTGCATTGGTGTTACGAGGTCTTCGAAGAATCTCTGCACAAATTCCTGCAGAATCAAGTTGTTTTGGGCAAAAGATATTAGTAGCTTCTCAAAAAATGACAAAAAACCAAAAAATAAACTTTATAAAATGTGAAAAAGAGAAAAGGAGAAAAAAATTACCAAATTGGACATATCAAATATAAAAGTAGGGCAAGAAGTCATTTTCACCTTTGTTTTACTATTCTCCTTTTCCCTTTGAGTTTTTCCTCTTTTGGAGTGATTTTCAGGTGTTTGATTGCGAGAGTTGTGGTTGGACGTTTACAAATCCATCTGGATTAGGTTGATTATCTCCTCTTTCTCATTCATTTGCATGTTTTTTTATTGAATTTCAACCTTTAATTTAAGAGTTTGTGCTCCTTGGGAAGCCCTAGAGCACCGAACTTGATCGATGCTCCCTTAAGCAATCGAGGGGAGAACTGATCAAGATTTCAATGCCCTGGTATGTGCATTTGGGTAATGCTAGCACTCTATTCTCTCTTTTTAAGGAGAGCTAGGCACAAAAATTAAAAAATATATATATTGATTTTTAGGCTGGAAAAAAGGTAAATGTTTCTTTAAAAACTTAGCTAATGATGATAAATCCATGACTTTGTATGTTTTCCTCATAGATAATCATGATTGAATGGAAATAATGCAAACATGAATTTGATGACATCACTGCTTTACAAGACCCTCAAGTGAGGGCGACCTTACAAAATTGTGGCTTGTTAAAGTACTTCAAACTCCAAAATATGAGGAAAGAAGTTCTTTTACTCAAATATTTGATTGGTTTATGGGATAATGACGAGCAAGAATTCTGAATAGGATCACACATTCTTGAGGTCGACATGGATGATGTATACTTCGTGATGGGGCTCTCAAGGAGAGGATCACCTATTATTTTGTCCCGACATCGGTCCACTCCACGATCGACAGAGGCATATGTTGCCCACTACTGCATACCAAGGTCACGCTTGGTAGGAGGAAGGATTTTCATAAAATAAGTGATGTATTTATCTCTTCTATCCATCCAAGGAAATGAAGGAAGTAATAATTCCCATCTCTCTTCCAAGTCCCAAATATCTTATGTCATTCAGTGCTTGGAGCCTAGGCTATTCAACTAGAGTGCAGGGTTTTTAAGGAACATTCAGGACCATGTCTCCAAATGTCGAATGAGTAGGCAAAAATAGTTTGGGTATGGATCCTTCTTACTCTCATTTTTCCTGGAGCGAGTTCCATAGGTGCAACTGTAGGTTGCATTGATAGCACGCCCCATGAATGAGCCCTGTATGGAATGGTGGATTAGTTTTTCCCCTAGGTTGGGAAATGAACCTTCGGCCTTTCGATTTATTGTTGACTTCTTTGCATGGTGGAGGAGGCAACTGGTGGTGATCAATGGTTTTCCATATGTTGGGGTGGACTTCAGGGGTAGTGTAGATTTAGTGCTTCCCGAGGGTTCACAGTGGGATGTATCAGGTACGAGATATCATAACCTTGTACCAATATTTTTCATTTTTTTTAACATGTTTTCTGTTGTATGACGAGGGATCTAAGTCATTTTGTTTTCATCATGTTGATAGAGGTGTGTCACGTCTAGCAGAGATTCCAGTACTAGGACGTCACGGAGATGATCAGGCAGCGGCAGAGCATGATATTGGAGTAGGAGTACTCTAAGAGGTGGAGAGGAACCTTTGTGGTTTGACCATGTGTGTTCCCTCCATGAGGATGCAAGATGTATACCTACCCCTTCAGAGACATATAGTTGGGGTACATGAATATCTCAATCATTTGATATGACGAGTGGCGAGAGCAGTAGTGTGTTATGTTGAGCACAATGTGGTGGAGGGGAATGGGTAGAGGCTTCAGACACTTTTGGTATTAATGATGGTTCTATGGGCATAAAAGGCCCATGTTTTTCCTTGTTATGTACTTTTGGATGAAGTATTTTGAAAAAAAAAATTGCTATCAAGCTTATATAAAAATGAGATTTGTAGTGGTTACTTATGTTGCATTTTTGTTTTATTTGATATTTTTATTCATATGCTTTATGTCCCAAATGTTTATATATGCACAATATACCAATCTAACATATAATTTGCTAACGAAACTATAATTGTATTGAGTTCTCTCAATATATTTTTGTATTCTAGAAATTCAAAAGATCTTTCGAGATGGCGATTCCTTAGATGGAGACGTAGTAAAAATGGGTTACGAATGGCGTACTCACGGTTTAGTTGACAGACCATGAGTTGAGAATTAAGGTTGATAATGAATTGAGATATACCTAGAGAAGAGGCTTTGGTTAAAAGTCCAATGATGGCATGATATTCTGAAACGTTATTAGTCGCATATCCAAGGAAAATTCCTCCTGAACTCACTAACTCACGAGAGTGGTAAATGACCCAAGCTGCAGAAGCGATATTTTGGGTATGTAGACTAGTGCCATCCACAAACCCAAAATAGATAAGAAAGGATGATTTCATCTGTGAATTCAATCACAAAGCAAAGTATAAGAAATTGGGGAAAAACAAATGAATGCAAAAGAAAAGACACACCATGTCAAAAGTATATAGTATAATAATGTACAAAGCACACATGCAAGATATTCTATGCATATTACTTCTTGAGGCAAATGGCATTTCGGGGCTCACCAAGAGATATCACATCATAATATACTAACTCATAGGTGCCTATATGTAATACATGTTTTATGATGTATGGCACGTGCCACATGGGTTCTAAATTTCATGCCCCCAGTTTGTCATGATCTTGATCATAGACCAGGACTAGATCTCCTTCTGTGAAAGCATGAGGTTGGATGGACTTATCATATTGATTTTTGATGTGTTTTTTTTATGTATCGTTGATGAGAGCAACATTGTGATGGGTTTCATACATCTTGGTTAGATATAAAAATTGTTCCTCTTCAGTAGAAGTATGGGGTAGGAGCTCTATAGTGAGATTCAAAGAGGGAATCTCACATTCGATCGATAGCACCGCTTCTATCCCTATACCAATTGGAAGGGTGTAAATCTAGTGGTGGTTTTAACTAAAGTTTGATAAGCCCAGAGTGTGAAGAAGAGATGCAAATTCCAAGAGGTTTTGTTCACTCCCACCATGCTTTGAAGCATGGTTTTCAGGACTTTGTTGATGGCTTCAACTTGTCCATTTTCCTGAGGGTGGTAACGGGATGAATTTTCATGGTGAAAACCTAAATTGGTGCGTAATTCACCCATCATCTGGTTCTAGAAATGGGATCCATGGTCAGTTACAATAGCTTGAGGGACACTGAATCGAGCGATGATATGGTTGAACACAAAAAGTGTTGCAGTTCGTCCATCGTTAAGGAATGTGGGCATATCCTTAGCCCATTTAGTAAAATAATCGGCGGCAACGATAATATAACCGTGCCCCCCGACTGAGGTGGGCTCACATTACATGAAATTGATACCCCATTTGAAAAAGGGGTTGACAACGACAATGGGATGAAGTGGAGTTGGGTGGGTATGTGATTTCTTCTGAAAGATATGACAAGGTGGGAATTTTTTAATGGCCTTAATGCAATATTTGAATATGGAAGGCCAAAAATAACTAGCACGTAAAAAAATTTGCGTTGTAGCCATCCCATAAAGATGATCGCCACAAGCTCCAAGGTGACAGTCATTCAAAACTTGTTTAGCCTATTCATGGGTTAACAAATGTCGTAAGACAGTATCAATGCCATGACAGTACAAGGTGTCGCCAATGATAAGGTAGCGCTTAGAATTGTGTATAATGCAACATCGTTCATAACGTGAAATGTTAGGTTGAAAGCATTGGGTTTGGAGATAGAGAATAATGTCTCCATACCATGGATCAGGCGTACTAATGAGGAATAGGGATTCATCGGGGATGGAATCATTGGGTTCAATATGGGGAAGATCACAAATTAATTCTGCAAAAACCAACGATTTTCTAGCCTTGGATTTGGAAAACTCAAGATCGAATTCTTGGAGAATGACGATCCATTTTAAATATTTTCCCCCAAGTACTTGACAAGTAAATATGTGGTACATGGGATTCAAGTCTTCAATGACCATGGTAGTGAGTAACAGAATATAGTGGAGAAATATTTGGATGGAAATAAACACTGCCAAAGCCAACTTTTTGACATGTGAATATCGGAGTTCAAGACCTAATATACTCTTACTCAAATAGTATATCACATGTTCGGTGTCGTCATCATCCTCTTATACTAACACCATAGAAATAGTTGAAGTAGAGGCATCCAAATAAAGGATATAATCTTTCGCATAATTTGGTGGATGAAAAACTGATTTTTTCGTTAAAGCATGCCTAAGAGCATCAAAAGAGCGTTGAGAAGTTGCATCCCAAATGAAAGGGGCATCTTTCTACAACAATCTCATGAATCCTTTAGTGATTTCGGCATAATTGCAAATAAAACGGTGAAGAAAGTTTTCCTTCCCTTGCAAACTTTGCAGTTGGGTAAGGTTGTTGGGAGGGGTTAAACTGAGAATGGATTTGAATTTTAAGGGATCCACCCTAATCCCATCTTTGGAAACTATGAAGTCGAGGAGTCTCCCTGATTCAACAGCGAAAATGCATTTGTGGGGGTTCAAATGTATATTGTAAAACCTACATTGAAGAAATATGGCTCATAGGTGAGGAATATGGTCTCGTCGACTAGTCGAGTGAGTTGGTAAGTCATCGAGATAAGGTTCAATGATATGTTTGATGTCATGGAACACATACGAAATAGCCCGTTGAAAAGTGGCTCCAACGTTTTTAAGGCCAAAAGGTAATTTCCAATAGGAGAAAGTCCCCCATGGGAGATGTAGGTTGTTTTGTGTTGATCAATTGGTATAATGTCGATCTAGTTATATCCAGAAAATCCCTCCATGAAAGAGAAAATGACGCTTCCGACGCAATTATTAATAATTTGGTTGATAAAGGGTGTAGGGTAATTGTCCTTTGTACAAGACTTATTAATATCCCGGTAATCGACACAAACACGAATGGTCCCTTGTTTCTTGGTGACGGAAACAATGTTGGAAACCCATTCGGTCAAAGGGACGGGATAAATAAAACCAAATTTTAATAATTTTTCGACTTATACCTTGATTTCCATGATTTTTTTGGAATGAACCGACGAATTTTTTGTCTCACAAGTTTAACTCTTGGTTAAGTTTTGATTTCATGCACAATGATCAAAGGATCGATCCCTGACATTTCTTCATATCTTCAGGTGAAGATGTCATGAAATTATTTAAACAATGCGGTATAAATTTCAACTTCTTCAACTGAAATATTGGAACCTAGTTGTATGTTTTCCATAATACCTTCTTTAATGGATATGTCGACGGTAATCGTGTGAGACATATTTCCTAAATTCCCCTCAGAGATGGTATCCTGAGTGAGTATCTGAGATTGGGGAGAGTCGGAGATATCACTAGGAAAGATAGAGGAAATATCTTTCCCTATATCATCCAAACTGGGAAGAAAGGATGAACAATGGTGGTTGTCATCCCATGGTGCCTCCTCAGTACTAAGAATTTCCATAATAGATTCATTTGATGGAAAAATATGTAGGATGTAATCGAAAGTAGAGGATAGGAAATCTAACTAGGATGATAAAAAATGTGTAGTAAACACTAGTAGATGTTGGTCATCCAGTGAAGGAGAGGAAGAAGGAATGGCATCGTATCGGGCCTCTGCAGGACTAAGTGGAATAGTGTCACCTAGTGTATTGAACTCTAAGGGACTAGGTACGATCCATGGATCAGATGATTCAAAGGATTGATGTACCATAGTTGAAATCATATTAACCATTGCAATGTGTTGCATGGTTGGAGGAAGAGGTGTAGGGAAGGTACCCATGAGCGAAGAATATTTCAAGAGACCTACCTTGACACTTTCATAAGTAATTTTTGAGTCTCCCAAGAAAGGAATATTGTTGCTCGTTTGAGTGTGAGCATTGGGGGTGCAGTAATATAACTGATTGATGGTCACAATTTTTCATTGATGTGGGAATTGGACCTATCAAAAAACTGATGAAGCAATGGCATTCATAGCCTAGAACCAACTTCTCCCAACAACAAGTTATAATTGAGGGGAGCATCGACTACTTCAACATCTACATAAATAGTTTTACCTCCATGTTGAACGACTAAAGATTGTAATAATCCATGAGGTCGGAAACCTCTTCCATCAAAATCTCTCAACATGGTGGGGGATTGATTAAGACCAGGTGACTTAAGGCCTTTCCAGCAATCCAAGGACATGAAACATGTGGATGCCCCCTTATCCAAGATCATGTGATGAATATGTTGATTATGAACAATGACATCGATTTGGAAAGCAATTTGGTGAGAGATTCATGATTTAAAATTATCCAGGTTGAACATGATATTATTGGATGACTCGGGATATATAGCTCTGATGGCTACCAAGAGAGTTCTATGTTTGATCGGGCAATGTTGTATAACTTTGAGAGCTGACATAGTGCAAGGTGCTTGGGCCAAATCTTCAATGATGTTGTAGTTTTGAGCAGCACACGATATAGGATTAAAAGTCAACTTTCGGATTGTGCTCTTGGGTGGACATAAGATAGAGTCAAAATTTGGTTTCTCAATATGGAGCGGTCCAGACGGAGGAGTAATTGAAGTGGTAGGTGGATTCGGTGTAGTCCCAGTAGTTACTTTTTCCTTATCAGCTTTACCTAGTGGTGTGTCATATAGTGCAGTACAAGTGGTCAAATCTACCCCATTAAACATTTAAATGTGTGCACTTGATGAAGCTTCCTCATTAAGGGGATGATTTGTGTTACTTCTTGTTGGAGGTGCATGATTTTGTGCAACTAGTGACTATTGTTGTGGAAAAGGATGTGTCAAAACAGTAGGTTGAGAATTTCCTTTAAAAATTTTAGCAACTTCATCCCGATGGGGAAAGTCTCATGTGTAGTGATCTTCACCACAAATGAGACATGGAAATTTTGGTTTTCATTGCGGTTGCTTCTCAGTAGCAGTTGGTTGGGATTTTTTTTTTTAATTTTTGGTTTGATTATTTTTTTTCTTAGGTTTATTCTTAGTTTTCTTTTTTCCCCCTGACTGTGGTGGAGAAGCAGACTGAACTGCATTCACTTAGGATACTTGATTCAAGGTGGATTTTGATGAGAGTGGAGTTGACCCGATAGCTGGGGCAGTGATTGAATGATTGGTTGTGTCGATCGACTGTGAACTAGACTAGGTTTTGACAGAACTGATAAATCCATCCAAATGAGCAATGGAGGATGGTTTTGATGGGTCGATTGATGCACGAGGAGCATTTGGAATCAATTCATACAAAGTATCAGATTGGGAAAAAACCAAATCCAGATAATGGGAACGATCAATAGCTTCCTCTTCTATAACAACACCACCCATGGCTACGTCACAAGAAATAGGAGGCAAAAGAGATTTGGTGAACCATTCAACCAACAATTGGTCAGGAATGGTTTCTTTGATCAATCGTCGTTGTCATCTCCATTCATGAATATTATTAGAAATATGTATGGATTTGGTATGAAGAAGGGAGTTCAAAATTTATGTGTCGGTTTCATAATGGATATCTAACTAGAAGTGAGTGAGAAAAACCATGGTAAGTGAATTAAAATCTTGAAAAGTTTCACGTTGTAATTCAATGTACCATTTAGCCATTGAACCTATAATTGTACGTTGAAAAAGATGTAGATGGATAGAATCATCCATTAGTGAATTTGATGAACACCACAGATGAAAATTCATAACGTGGTTATTAGGGTGTTCACCAAGTTTGTTGTCAAATTATGGAATGTCATAAGGTAATTTGGCAGGAATGACTGGCCAAAAAAGGGAGTGTAATATGGGATCGTTGGTTAATCTTGAAAAATCTGGTAGATCTAGAGTGGCCAAGAATGGTAATTGTCGATTGAATTGAGAATGATATTGGTGTGGTATAGGAACACCAGTAGGACCATAAACTGGTTGTGGTGGATAATTGTAGCCATCAGTTCCTCCCATATGTTGCTGATTTTGACCAGCAAAAGTAGGATTCATTTGTTGAGGAATTTGCATAAACAGAGAGGGGAAATCCATTTGGCCCTGGGGAGGATAACCAGTGTAACCTAGGGGAGGCTATTTATCTTGAATATTTTGAGGTGGATAACTCGTTTTCACTTGAGGAGGGTAACCAGGTTGACCTTGAGAAGGGTAAGAAGTTTTCCCTTAGAAGGCAAAATATGGTTGACCTTGAGTACCCCAAGTGGGATTCGGGATCCCTAGGAAGGGTTTTCCAGAATGTAATCCAAAAGGATTGGTGTTTAGGATTCCTCTTTGTGGTTTGGGGTTCGATGTTCCTCCCTGATGTGGTTGATGAAATAGTCCTCCCTAGGGTGGTCCCAAATATTGTGGGGGGTTCCTGGTAAACGAAGGTTGAAATTGTCCCCTTGCCATCAGTTGGGTAGCAACTGGGATTTGACTAGTAGAAGGGGGTTTCCCCCCAGTCGAAATTTGTGCACCAAAGGATAGTTTTCCTCTGTAGGGAATTGCCCATTGAACGAGGGTTTCCCCTAGTATGGATTTGTATTGCAGTTGGGTTTTTTTGTGTGGCAGGGTTTTGCATCCTTTGATGTGAATGCCCCAACATGTTTTGTGGAGTATATGAAATTGTTGCTTGAAGAGGAATAGTAGGTGTAATTGTCAGGGTACTTAACAAATGACTAGGTAACAAGACTCGTGTTTCACTTTTAACTTTTTTAGAAGTGGTAGCGGGATTGATCATTTGATTGACAAGATGGTCAATAGGTTGTCTTGATGGTCCTACATCTACACTGGTAGTGGTAAATTCATGTGGAGGGTCAAAGAGTGGTCGACTGAAATTAAATTTTTCATAAAGATCCTGACCTGATGGAGTTATCCATATAGAATGAACATGATTTTGTTGTGGATCTACCATTTCAGTAGAGCATATAGGGGTAGTGTATTCTTCATTGAAAATTGGTTTTATTGGTTCCATATCTAGTTGATTATATGGCCTTGACAGTAGGCTAGGGTGGTCTTATACTACAATATTATCTGAGGAGTTCACTTGGAAAAGGAGTGGATCATGAAGAATTTCCAAAGACAGATTTGCAGGAAGGGTAGAACCTTCCTAAACCATCACTAAATCTCTCTCAGGATTTGCTAGAAAAGGAGTAGCAGCACTCCCATCGTCTAAATGGTTCTTGACCTCTTCATGGTAAGTGTCTTTGGGTGAGTTAGGAGGTAAGGGTGCATATCCTTCTATAGGAAACCCTTGCATCCTACGTGATATACGAAGACCTTTATTGGCCATAGTACCAACTTTTAAGGACAATTAAAGTGAACAAACAACACTCGCTAAAAAATCTAGAAAACCAACAAGTAAAACATCGTCTTCTCTCAATGAACGTACTACTTGGTGATGAAATCCAACATTGTGTGATAAAATTAAGAAGGGGATAGGATATGAGCGGGTGGACTAGTTATGTTGGCAACCTTCTTAACAAAATTACACCTTGGTGCAAGTTCCCTCATATTTTTACCCGTGGGTTACCCTCCAAGGATCCCGAGTGAGTTTGACCAACCTTTGTTCCAGGTACAACAAAGAATTCCCTTCACCATCACCTCATGTAAGGACCCTAAATATTATGTCCACTAAGGATAACAATTTATAGTCAACCTCTAGGTGGGTATAGTCGACAGTCGAGTCTGAACGTATGGGTAGGATATCAAGTCTAAAATTATTCAAGATAACTGAGGAAAAATGGACCAGTACACTCTAGAGGACCTCAAACAGATTCAGAATTCATGAAGCTCCAAGACCAAATGAAAATAGTTGATCCTCGTGAAGAACCCCCAATATACAATCCTACTACTACAATTGGTTAAGCCTTGGAGGGATAATCTTCATTTCTCTCCCGCATGTGAACTCGTGCTTAACCCTTGTGTGAGAGGGGGATCCCAGCTACGCTTATACAAAGGTTGGATTTTCTCTCCCTATCACAAGATTCTGCGTTAGTCTTGAATTCTTTGGAGAGTTATTCTCAAAGCCTATTCCAAATCTCTAGCCTTAGTCTATTGTTGGTGTAAAGATCCAAAAAATAAAATTTTCTAGTTTGATTTTAATTAGCGTTCATTTTCATGGTTGTTCATTACACAAGGGTGAATGATAGTGAAACTAATGATATTTGAGACTCGACTCCCCAAGAAGGTAAAAATAATGATATGAAAACTTTTTTCAATGAACTTCTAGCTATGGGAAGGAGAAGAATTTATTTTCTTTTGTCACTAACAAACACTCAAGAATGCAAAATTTTATACTATTTTGTTCTCAACAAGAATTCATAATGATTGCCAAATTATAAAGACGGCCTTTTCGATATCAAAAACCAATGCATACAAGTATTTTTTTGTTTGATTGTGGATGTTGTAGTATACCTAGGGAGGTAATATGGGGTACTTAGGGAGGTACCCAATTGGAATGTGGTTATGTATTATTAGTGGAAGTCATTTAATATATGAGAATGTGGTCATTCAATGTAAGGTGGACTAAGTCCACTATATTAATAAAGGACCACTATGGTAGTTAGATGTAATAAATGTGAGAAGGTTGTCTAGAAAGTCCTAGGGGATAGAGAGAGCTATATAAAGAAGTGTAAGCAATGTAATGAAACATATCGAATAATATTTTCATTGTAAAAAGAAAGTATTGCTTGAGGAGTGCATTCCTTCCACGGGAAATAATATATGGTGTTACCCTACCTCAAGGGTTTTCTCTAGTTCTTGTGTTTAGTATTTTGGTGAATGGTTTGGTTTATTATTGTTGATATTATGGTTTTATTTTGAGATTTATCATCATATCTATTCAGATACTTAACAATTGGTATCAAAGCACTTTCCTTGGCCAAAAAAGGGGAGAAATGGTTGGCTCTTTTTGCAAATTGTTTCTAGGGAAAAAAGAGGGCGGTGCACTTCAGGTTCCGATATGAAACTTTATGAGTATAATTTGGCCAAAAAAATGGATATTTGAATTCCTCTCGGAAAAATACCCGATTTAAAAAAAAAAATCAGTTGAAACGGAGCCCGTGAAGTAAAATTATGAGCATTTTAAATTCAACAGTTTTTTTAGGGTTTTTTCCAGAAAAAGACGCGATTTTTTGCAGTAAGTTATTTCTACACCCTAGTTTTTATTGAAGATTTATTCCAAGCATGATATTTTTTACTGGAAGAGATTATGGCCCTAGTATTGATGAATTTATACAATCTCACAAGTCATTATGGAAAGAGAAGTGGAAATCTTTTGTAGACTGGGGTTTCAAAGATGATGCTCTCATATGGTGGAAATCATTTCACCATTCTGAGTAGATGCAACTTTCTAAGGAAGCACTTGAAAAAACAATTTTAGACAAGTGGTTTCATACAAAGAGTAAGGATAAATACATCACCAAGAGTTTATTTTCATGTGGAAAATCTATATTACAAGTTCATGGTTGTATTCTTAAAGAAAATGTCATTGTTTCTATTAACCCTAGTTGCAAACAAAATTTTATCAATATTCAGATGGTTAATAGATTGCAAGTTTCTGCAAAGAATATTCACAACACACAGGTTGAGGGTAAAAATGTTAAAAAAATTTAAGATTTGAAGATCACCATGGACAAATATGTGTTGCATTCTTATTTTCATGCTATAAATATGGTTGATGAAGATATTGTTTTGGGATATCCTTGGATGGAATCAGTTGGTACAGTTAATATTAATGTGAAAAAGAAGTTTATAAATCTTTGGTACAAGAAAAATAAAATCACATTGCAGAATGTGTCTCTTAGTCAAAAATATGGGCCCACAATGACCAGCAAAGAAGTTATTGTCGAGTCTGAAGTCGAATCAGAAGCAGAGTGTACAAAAGGAGATGAAGTAAAACCACAGGAAGGACACAGTCAGGAAGCTAAGGAGGTCATTGAATCAAAGGCACAATGTATTGTAGATTTGAAGAAAAAATGACATATTCCTATAGTTGGTGTATATTGTCATCCACATCATATAGAAACATAATAGTCATCTAGAAAAGGGTGTGACAATCAACAAATTTATGCACCACAAAGGAACCTAAAATAAAACCAATCAAGAGGTGCACAGAGGCCTAATATCACTATAGAAAGACATCAGGCTAGAGAATTAATCCTATGGAAACACCAACATAATTCAGATCAAGATCAGGGTGGCAAGGAAGCAGATGGACATCATGTTCCACCTCCATTGGGATGGATGGATGGTCATACTTGGTACTAATTGGCTACATTTATTATTTGGTCATATTGTATGGTTTATTCTCTTGTTTCGGGGATGAAACATGTAAAGGGGGGTGAAATGTAGCATACCTAGGGAGGTAATATGGACTACCTAGGGAGTTACCCAATTGGAATGTGGTTATGTATTATTAGTGGAAGTCATTTAATATATGAGAATGTGTTCATTCAATGTAAGGTGGACTAGGTCCACTATATTAATAAAGGACCACTATGGTAGTTAGATGTAATAAATGTGAGAAGGCTCTCTAGAAGGTCCTAGGGGATAGAGAGATATATATAAAGAAGTGTAAGCAATATAATGAAACATAGTGAAGAATATTGTCATTGTAACAAGAACGTATTGCTTCAGAAGTGAATTCCTTACACAAGGAATAATATATGGTTTTACCCTACCTCAAGGGTTTTCTCTAGTTCTTGTGTTCAGTATTTTGGTGAATGGTTTGGTTTATTCTTGTTGATATTGTGGGTTTATTTTGAGATATATCAGCATACCTATTCAGGTACTTAACAGATGCAAACTAAAATTTATGTCTAATGCTTCATGCTTTCTCTAATAATGAAAATGGTTCACTACTAAGATTTGAAAAAAAAAAAGCAAAAACACACAAACAAAGACACTCTCAGCAGTAAACAAGAGACCGAAAGAAGAACAACTACCAAACTATTCACTCAAAGAAAAACACTAAGAAACCAAAACTCACAGTTTATAGTCTTTCAGAATTGAGTAAGGGATCAAAGATAAGAAAAAAAATACTGTGATCAATGACCTTCCTTATGAAAACCTACAATCAATCAAATAATCGAGAAGAGCGGCAAAGAGAAACCAATTTTGAGAAAAACAATCAATTTTTCATTAAGGAAACACAAACTCAATAAGGACTAAAAGAATGAAAGGTAGCAAGTTTGAGTCAAATAGAGGACAATATCTGACAGAATAAGATATGAGTCAGAGAAAACAATCAAAGGACCATGCCCAGCAAGCAAGAAAGTCTGCATTTTTTTAAATAAAGAAAAATTAGTGCTCGGGTAGCCCAAGCACCAGAGAATTGTAGCGATCCCTGGTAAACTCTAGGGGAGTGTTGATTATGAAATAACGCTATGACTTAAACTGTAGAATGGCACTATTTCTAAGGAAAGTTTGAGAAAAACGTAAAAATCTCAATAACTCAGGAAAATTCAGTAAGAGTCTCTGTGAGACAACTTAGCAAAGACAAAAAGATGTAAGAACAGATTAAATTAGCAAATGGGATCTAAGGATAGGAAAAGATCACAGAAAAACCAAGGAAAGAACAAATTGAAAAATTGATCCCCAATGGAGTCGCCAATTTCTGTTATGGAAATATCCCCCTGCAGACATGTGAACTTTCCCTTGGAGTATAGACCTCTTTTCCAAGACAGAAAACTACCTTTGGACACTACCATTCCTATAGATTCATTTTACCCATTGAAAAGGAGAGAAGGAGGGGAAGTATGATGTACCTCACTTATGATTTTTGTCCAAGTTGTTCCAATCCATGAGTTCCAAATAGTACCTGCAATGGACAACAAGAAACAAACGACTATCTCCTACTCTAATGGATTAGACAAAATCAATCGATCTATGAAGATTAAGACAAGCATAGATGAGCACATGTAAAAACATACTAGAAGGAAATAGGCCAAGTATATTAATGAGAACTTCAAAAGGAAACTTACAATCTTCAGATGATGTTGCAGCAGCCTCTACAAGTCCTCCTTGTCTGACCCTTGCTCGAAAGATCCACAGTCAAAATAATAATGCTTTGCTGATTTTTTACTCCCTTGTTCACCATGAGAATGCCTCCATTTATAGGCTTTGAGAGGCTCAACCACCTTGATTATATTTGGAATTAGTTGAGTATATGGCTCCAATAGTTGTGATATCTCCCTTGGATGCATCCCAGGAGTTAGATTCGAGCCAAACCAACTTGATCCATCCATAGTTGACTTTAGAAGAAAATGGGATTTCTTTCGAGATTTCCTCAACCAACTCAGCACTCCCTTGGAATGGGAAACAGAGCGATACAACGCTCCCTATGAGATGGAAAAAGAGTGCTAGCACTCCCTATATATGAGCAAGGGAACGTTGATCTTCCCAAAAGTTGCCAAGATGAGCAATTCCCATAGAAAAACATGTGTTCCTTCTATCAGCTGATGGGGCTTCTTCTTCTAACATGTTTTAGGGGTTGTATCAAGTTTTTTCATGGTGTCGTTCATGATGTGACACTTACAGAAAGAGAATGTGACACTTGCGACAAAAGTGAGACACTTACAACAATGAGAATGTAACCTTTTCGAAGTGAGGAATTTTGATGTGTAACAATTGATCTTTCGAAAATGCTTGATAGTGCATCAGGAGCTCTCAAAAAATGTGATGATGATGGCTTATTCTAGATAGATGGGATCCAAATCCACCTTTGGGAAAGGGTCCTTTTCATCCTTGTGTGCTCCAACTCCAAGCTTAGTGGTAGTGGAATTCTCAATGGTAGAGAAACAATGGCTAGTGTGCAAGATATTTCTAGTGGAATTTCAATAGCATAACCTTATTGGGTTGTTATATTCTTTGCAGGGAAAGAACACTCGTCAAAGTGTTTAGTTAAGGTGGATTAACAACGTGATGAATTAATCGACGAGTCAAGTCGATTCAAAGGTTGAAGTGATCGACCGGGAAAGTATAAGGTCGAAGTGATCGACCAAAAAGGTCTAAAAGTCAATCGATGGGAGATTGAGTGGTAGCTGATTGGAGACTGATTGGGCAACCGAATGGTAACTTATTAGTAGTTGACTATAATAGAATCCCAAGATTTGAAGGATTATGGCCAATCATCTATCTGGATATATAATTGATTTTTGGGAACCAGGATTTAGGGTTTTGCATGTCATAAAGCATATAAATAAGGTTTATTGTGATTGTAATAAGTTGATGTTCATGTTGATGTTACTAGTAGCATCTTGGTCATGTAGATGCAAGTTGAATTGGATATAGGGTTGTTCTTATGTAAAACAAGAGAGTAGGATGATAATTTTGTCTTAGGTGAAGACCAATGTTAGTCATATATATCTTTATTTTATGAATGAATAGGACAACAAGAGAGAAAGACGCTCAAGGAATGATGGTTTCCCTGGTTAAGAGTTTCTAGGGTAAAATATTTGTGTAATGTGTGTGATTGTCATTTATTTTATGCTTGAATTTGTCTTCTCTTTCTTGGTTAGTTTTCGCTACATATGGTGTCAGAGAAATGTTGAGAAGATATTGGATCTAAGCTAAACCTAAGTCCAATGGGAGTTGTAAGTTAATGATCTTTAAATTTTTGCTTGAAATAATGGCAAGCAGCTTGAGGAAAGAGATCAAAAAATTCAATGGCCAAAATTTTGAGATTTGGAAGCTTAAGATGGAAGATCTCCTAGTAGATCAAAAACAGTGGGTATTTGTGAGTCCCAAAACAATTTTGACAAATATGTTGAGGGAAGAATGGAAGAAACTTGAGAGAAGGGAAAAGAATACGATTCGACTTTGTCTTGCAAATTCGGTATTGTTGAATGTCTAAAGTGAATACTTTGAAAATAAATCGTGGCACAAGTTGGGAAGCTTGTACCAGTCGAAATCCCTGGTAATTAAGTTGTTCCTTCAAAATAAATTGTATCTTTTGAGGATGAGTGATGGGAGCTCGGTAACAGAGTACATGAATTCATTCAATATTGTAATAAGTCATTTGTCATCTATGTATATTAAAATCATTGGGGAGGACAAAGGTATTATCATGTTGTGTTCTTTACCAGACTCCTGGGATAGCTTAGTCATGGCTATAGCGAATAATTTGAACAAATTAATGCTTGAAGACATGGTTGCATCATTGATACCAAATAAAGTGAGACGAAAGAACACAAAAGGATCAATCAAGGATTCCTTGATGGTGAGAGTTCGACCGATTGACAGAGATAAAGGTAAATTATTTGGTAGAAAGTCTAAGTTGAAGGGTAGATTTAAATCCTTGATTCAGTTGTTGAGAATATTTTGAAAATGTGGTAAAGTTGGGCACTACAAAAGAGATTGCAATTTGAAAACCACTGATATCAATCCAAGATTCAATGCTAACCAAACAACTGAGAGAAAGATTACTCTAGATAAAGGAGGCAATGTGTATCTAGCGTCAACCACTACACAATCAAATCATGATGTTTGGTTGATCGACTTAGGTGCATATTTTCACATGACACCCCATAGAGAATGGTTTTGTGAATATGAGAGGTATGAAGGGGGAATTGTATTCTTAGGGGACAACTCGACAACCAAAATTGTTAGAAGAGGAAAAGTTCAACTGATACTACAATATGGGAGGAGCAGGACCCTTCCAGGTGTGTTACATATTTCAAGTTTGGCAAGAAATATAATATTTGTATGGAAAATGGGTGATGCAAGCATGCACACTTTATTTCAAAAGGATGTGTGCAAAATAGTGAGGGGAGTGATGGTCTTAATGAAAGGATTTTAGATCATTAGAACCCTATACAAATTGTTAGGAAATTTTAACTCGACTCAATGTAACAACATTGTTGTTCCTGACGTCGAATCGACTTGACTCAACTCAAGTTGATTCGATACAAATCAACTCAATTGTTCTTTGTAAAGTCAACCTAGCCATATTATGGCACTAGATAATGGGACATATTGGTGAAAAAGGAATTTGAGATATGCACAACAAAGGTATGGTCAAAGGTGTTGTTGATTGTAATTTAGAATTCAATTTATGTGAACATTTTATATATGGAAAACAAAAATGGGTTAGATTAGCATCTAGAGCTACAAGGGAAAAGGGGATTCTATAATTGATACATAGTGACATGTTTGGGCCTATACCAGTCCCTTCACTAAGAGGATCTTTGTATTATGTTTCCTTCATAGATATTTTTTCCAGGAAGACATGGCTATGTTTCCTAAGGAAGAAAATGGAGGTTTTTGAGAAATTCAAAGTGTTTAAATCTCATGTGGGAAACCAAACAGATAAGAATATCAAGGTGTTGAGAACTGACAATGGAGATGAATTATGTGGAAAGGATTTTGAGCAGTTCTATAAGCAGTGTGGCATAGCACACTAAAATACTACACCATATACCTCACAACAAAATGGATTTTTTGAAAGAATGAACATGGAGTTGATGGGTAAGGCAAGGAGCATGCTCAGTAGTGTTGAGCTCACAAAAGAATTCTAGCCAGAGGAAATTGACACTACAAAATATTTGGTAAATAGGTCTCCTTCATCAACATTAGTCAACTTGACTCTACATGAGGTATGGTTTGGTAAAAATCCTTCACTTTCACATATCATAGTCTTTAGTTGTAAAGAATTTGTGCATGTTCCCAATGAAAAGAGGAACAAGATGGGAAATAAGGAAGTCAAGTGTATTTCCATTGGCTGCAAGGATGGAATGAAATTATATAAGCTGTGGGATCCATTGTTGAGAAAAATAGTGCATAATTGAGATGTGATCTTTAGGGAAGTCAAAACAACTTCCAAATATCAAGAGGTTCAAATGCAGAAAGAACAAAAGAAGTTGGTGTTTGAGTTGAGGAATGAAGAACATGATTCATATGGGTGGACCGAATCAGATGAAGAGGTGGAAAAACCTACTACGGTTGTAAGGAGTTATGAATGAGTAAGGAAACAAGTTGAAAGGTATAGTCCACCTAATTTTTGTTCTATATTTGTGTTATCTACCACTGACGAGTAGACCAAGTTGGTTAGGGAGGCATTTGAATTGACAGAGGTAAACTCTGGAAGGATACCATGTTCTAAGAAATGGAATCTTTGCACAAGAATGAGACATGGGATTTGGTAGAGATACCTAATGGAAGGAAACATGTTGGTAGCAAGTAGGTGTTCAAGAAAAAGTTGAACGCGATAGCTCAAATTGAGAAATTCAAAGCTCAACTGGTAGTGAAAGGATATTCCCAAGTCGAGGGAGTCAACTCCGGTAAGATTTTTCCCCTGTTGAAAAATTAAATTCCATTAGAGTATTAATGTCTTTGGATACAACATTTGAACTTTAGATAGAAAAAATGGATGTAAAGACAACGTTCCTACATGGGGACCTAGAAGAAGAAATCTACATGAAACAACATGAAGGGTTTGCAGTAAAGGGAAAGAAAGATCTAGTGTGCAAATTGAAGAGATTTGTTTATGATCTAAAGAAATCACCAAGGATGTGGTACCAAAAGCTTGACACACACATCCTTAGTCTAGGATTTGTGAGAAGAAAGGTTGATCACTGTGTATATTCCAAGAAAGAAGTTGGTTGTTTCATATATGTAGCCTTGTATGTCGATGACATGTTGCTAGTAAAAAACAACATGGATGCAATAAAGGAGGTGAAAATCCATTTGTCCTCCAAGTTTGACATGAAGGATCTCAGTGCAACAAAATTCATTATGGGAATGGAGATCAAGAGAGATGGGGCAGTTAGAAAGCTTCGGTTAAATCATAGAAAGTATATCGAAACAATCTTGAATCATTTTAACATGTAGGATTGCAAACCAGTCAAGGTAACAATTCTTATGGGAGGAAAGCTAATTGTTGAACAGTGTCCAAAGACAAAGGAATAAATAGAGGACATGCCACATGTTCCCTATGCTAGTATCGTTGGCATTTTGATGTATGTGATGGTATTCACTCGACCAGATATTTCTCATGTAGTGGGTGTTGGAACATGTTGTCATTGATGCCAATGGTTTGTCATTGATGCCAATGGTTTGATTACTTGGCAGATTGTTGGATCATATGTCATTGATGTAAATGGTTTGGGTTGATTGATGTCATTGGTTGATGTCAAGTAATTGATTGATATGATTCCCTTGATGAGAATGTTATATGTCCAAGTGGAAACCAATCGATGCAAAGGTAAACAAATGGATGAACTCCAAAGTGGTCCCCTTATGGTGAAATCCCTCACGGGAAGACGCTTTACGGATTGAGTTATCCTAGACGAATGGTTGGAGGACCCATGCTCTCATTATTGTCTTATCATGATTTATAAGGTGTACAAATGGATGAACTCCAAAGTGATCCCCTTATGGTAAAAGCCCTCATGGGAAGACGCTTTACAGATTGAGTTATCCTAGAAGAATGGTTGGAGGACCCATGCTTGTATGAGGAATAACGAGATGAAGATCAAGGAAATTGTTGGTGAAACTATCCTAGATGGATAGTGTTTGTCATGCCATTTCTGGTGG
>ML776834.1:215707-263756 GCA_009831015.1 Picea engelmannii | reverse complement strand
GTTGCTGATAAACCCCAAGGATTGTAGTCCGTAATAAAAAGAAAATTGTACATACATCTTGTGTTCTTTGTGTTCATTGTGGTGATGACTTGTTGATGATATATTGCTGATATATGTTGTTGATATGTGCTCACATATAAATGTCTATAAATGACAACAATGGGTAATGAATAAATATTGAATGCTAATTGATGAGTTTTTGTGCAAGAGGGAAGTTTTGGGAAAAAGAGCCCCACACTCATTCACCCCCCCCCCCTCTAAGTGTGGTAGGTGTGTCCAACAGTGGGAGTACTGAGCATATACATGTCGACACCCGGAAAAGAGAACTGGACTATAGTCAAGAGATTGTTCATGTATTTGTGTGGCACAAAAGAATGTGTTATATGATATCAAGGTAAACTTGAAACTGATAGGGAATTAAATGTACATAGATTTATCGACGCCAACTAGGCTATAGATCTAGATCGACAAAGGTCAACCAATGGATATGTTTTCAAGTTGTTTGGTGGAGCAATCAGTTGGACGAGTAAGTGATAGGTGGTCATATATTTGTCGACAATAGAGGTTGAATACATGACAACCACTCACACAATAAAAGAAGCCATATGGTTTCATCAACTGTGTTTAGGGATTGGGTTTGAGTAGAAAGTTATGAAGATAAGTTGCGACAACCAAAATGAAATATTCTTGGAAAATAACCCAACTTACCATTCCATGACTAAGCATATTGATGTATAATACCATTTCATGAGATACATGGTGGAAAGAAAGAAGTTATTGTTGGAGAAGGTGGACACCTTGGAAAACATAATAGACTCGTTGACCAAGTCTATGAGTGTTGTGAAGTTCTCTTGGTGTAGAGAGGCAATGGGAATTGATGCCCTGGGTCTGTGAATAGAAGTTCAGGTTCTCATGTATCATCAAAGAAGACAACAAGTGGAAGAATTTTGGGTTGTTATATTCTTTGCAGTGAAATAACAACCACTTGATTTTCTAGTTGAGGTGTATCGATTGGGCGATGAATTGAGCAATGAGTCAAGTCAAGTCGATGGTTAAGTCAAAGGTAAAAGTGATTGACCAAGAAAGTCGAAGGTCAAAGTGGCCGACTGGGAAAGTTGAAAGGTCAACCAACAGAAGGTTGACAGGAGGTCGAGTGGTAGCCAACTGGAGATTGACTAGAGGTTGAATGGATAGTCAACTGGTAACCGATTAGTATTCGACTGTAACATAATCCTGAGATTAAATCCATTCATCTGCATGGATCTATAACCTTTTTTCAGGTGCCATGATTTAGGGTTTTGCATGTTGTAAATCCTATAAATAAGGTGTGTTGTAATTATAATAATTTGGCATTCATGTTGATGTTGTTGGAAGCAACTTGTTCATGTAAATGTAAGCCAAATTGGTTGCAGATTTTCTCTTATTTAAAGCAAGAGAGTAGGATGAATATTGTGTCTTAGGTGTATACCAAGGTTAATCATGTAACTATTTATTCTATGAATGAATAAAACAACAAGAGAGCAATATGCTCAAGGAATGTTGGTTTTCTCACTTAAGGGTTTCTAGAGTAAAATCTCTGTGTACTTTGTGATTGTCATTTATTTTATGCTTGAATGTATATTTTCTTTCCTAGTTAGTTTAGTGTGAGTATTAATTTTCTCTACAAACCTTACTATGAATTATGGATGAAATGTGTGACCTTAATGGATTTATTTATAGGTGAAATGGTAGACCTTCTTTTGGAGCTAACTTCAATGCGAACTATCCTAATGCGTTAATGAATTAATGGGATAAAGATGACAATGAATACTAAATAAAACCTTATAATTAGGAATAATGGCTTGACAAGGTCCACACATGCCTACTACACCATTTTTGGGAGGTGTGTAGGCATTAATGAGACATACAAATAATGGTTTTTTACCTTAGATGATAGCACAATTTTTATGGAATTTCTACGTGTTCCACACACGAAAAATGAATTGAATATTGTGCTATGAAAATTTGGTCAACTTTTTGGTTCGACATAGCTCATTATGAGATGACTAAGGTCACATGGTGATGAGGATGAGGGATAAAGCTACCAAAGTGTTGTTTCCATATGGAAATGTTTAGGACAAAATGGGTTTGTAAAATCAGGGTGATAAGATGTGAAGTTGTTCTTTTGAAGAGGCATGATAGTTTATCGATGGCTTTAAAAGGGTGTACTTTCAAAGAGACCCTATAGTTCATCAGAAAAGTTTTGAAAAATATGATGTTAATCTTTAAAATACATCTCATAGTTCATCGAGGGATTTAGAAAGATGTGAGGTTAATATTTTGAAAGGATTGATAGTTCGTCAAGACTCTTGAAAGAAGTTTCTTTAAAAATTCATGATAGTTTGTATCTGTGTGGGTGAGTGTCTTTTGAAGGAACTTGAAGGCCTTGCCATTGAGGAAATATTTCAAAAGAGACATAGTTGTTGAAGAGGGTCGATGGCCAAATATATATATGATGTCTAAAAGAGGGACCATTGTAAGTTCATTTGGACTAATGCGATGGAATTTCAAATGGGAAATTGCAAGTGCCCTTCAACCCATGTAGTAAAGGGGTTATTCCAAATGAAATTAATTGAGGAATCCAAGAGATTAATATTGATGAAAAGGACACAAAAATCCAATAATATTTGAACAATTGAATTTTCCTATGCATAGGGAGGAAATTTGCATCATTGGCAGGCCTTAAGAAAACATCTAACTTCAAGGTGTTTGACACTTTCAAAGTTTGAGATCGTCTCACTATGTAGTTTTCAAATAACTTTTATCATATTGGGCCTTGGAGAGATTTTTAAGTTCAGTCAACTTTTAAACTTTTGAAAGGAAAATTTTATGGAGGCCTTGCAAAGCGCATTCACTTTGAACATCGTGAATTGGCCCAACTTCACAAATATTTACCCCTCAATAAGGTAAAAGAACCCAACAAACTTAGGGTTCCAATTACTTCAAAGATAACTAAAACCTTCTAACATTGTTTTGGTATGAAACCCTTCAAGACAAGTAGATTCCTTTGAACTTCCCCATTTATTTCATAACATAGTTACACAATCAATAAATTCAATAAGGGTGAAGATCAATTATCATTCATCATTCAAGAAGTAGGAATATGCAATTTAGGTAAGATTTCAATCATAAACATAGAAGGAAAACAAACCCATAAGCATCTCCATATGAGAAATCATGCATTTCATAAATAATTTGACTCTAATAAACCAAAAACATCTAGCATCATCAAAAGCGTCATAAGGGAAGTACAATGAGGAAAAAATTAATGACAAAGCTTATGAAAAATAAAAAAAATTAACAATGCCCCCCCCCCCCCACTAAAAAAAAAAAAAAAATTGAAGACTTGAGGCTAGTTGAGGCCTCGACACCATGTTCAAAAAAGGGTTATTTACATTGCATTTTCTCCCATTTCATATATGTGTTTTCCATGCAAGTATATTAATTAGAAAACTAAAGGAAAGAGGTCAATGGACCTCACTTTATCTTCTTCATTGCTTATTCTCTAATTAGATTATCTGTGGTTGCAATTGTTTTATATATATCTAACTTGTATACTATCCTCAAACACCCCAATTATAGGTCATTCATATACATAATCTCTTATTTAACTCAGTAGGCTATCCTTCTCATCTTTCTTCTCTTCCCATTTCCTTATTTTCCTAGTTGTCTCTCAACAATTTGGTGGTGACTCCAAACCCACAAAACATTCCTTATATGCCAACCATGGCTTTGGTAGTGTGGTAACTCACTTCAAATTACACCCTTTGTGCAAGTTTAAATGCATTGTTTAAACAACATTTTAGCAAGCTCATATGGTATGGCATGTAAAAACTCATCATCTCTTGTGCATAGCTTGAAGAAACATTTATGCCTATCCATTTCAAAATTTGTTGTGTCTTGATATTTCCAAACCAAATGCAGAGGAACCCTTTGGCTCTCCAATTGCTTCAATCATTATATTATACACTCTATCCAACCATTGTCTAGTTAAGGTCTCTACTTTAGTTTATCAAAAATAGTATTGTTAACTTATATTTTTAGCCCATGGACTATAGTTCCTACATGGGTGTTTTTTTGGGTATTAGTCCTTGTCATACTTTTGGTCCCCAAAATCTTTTACTAAATGAGGTGAGGAAACTTTCCCTTTACCTTCTCTTTGAAGTAACATTTTTACTTGCCTAGATTTTTTCCTCTCAACCCAATATTCCAAAGGTCACACTACCCTTATCTGGTAGTTCTACACTACTTTTTCAAAACTCTATCTTCTACCAACTATGCCTAAACTTCTGGTGCTAAGTCCTCTATGGTAGGTAGGACACACTCCTTATATTCTTGATCTAGCATGGAAGGCTCATAGAGTTTCATATTCTCCATATTCACTACTAAGTAAATGCGCATATATGGGGTTAAACTGAGTCTATAGGCATTATCATGGTCCTTCTTTAATACTTCAAAAGGACCATACTGAAAATCCTTGATCTTCTTACCATGACCCTATAATATTTCCTTTTTAAGTTGTAACCAAACTTTGTCTCCCACATTGAATGATTTCTATTTTTTTGCTAATCATGTTTGGCCTTACATCTTTCCTATGATTTCTTCAATGTCTCCTATAGTTACAAATCAATCTGCCTAATCTTGTCAACCAATTTATATAATTTTAGTGCTTCTTATATGATGGCTTCCCTCACTCCTCCTTGTTATCCATATAAAACATCCAGGGGTGAAGGTGGAAAATACTCGAAGCAAGTTTCAAAAGGGACTTACCAATAGAAGTATGGACTACTTTGTTATAAGAGTGTTGAATTTAGATTGGATTTGCATCCCATGTCTTTGGATGCTTCTAATTGCAACCCCTCAAAAATTGTACCAAAGTATTGTTGACTACTTCTATTTACCCATTTGTTTGTGGATGGAATGTTGTAGATATCTCAACTTTGTGCCCATATTCTCCCAAAGTGCAGTCCAAAAGGCATTGAAAATTTTGGTATCATTGTCTGAGATGATTCTCCTTTGTATCCCAAAGTTCACACAAACATGTTCAAAGAACATGTTTTCCACTTCTTTTCCTTTGATGGTCTTTCTACAAGTCATAAGAATGCACATCTTACTAAACCTATCAACTACCACAAAAATATAGTCATGTCCCTTCCTATTTGTTGGAAAACCACCCACAAAATCCATGCAAATGTTTTCCAAAGGTCGAGCGAGTACATGTAAGAGATGGTATATACCTTGGTTTATATTACTAGGTTTCTAGTACAACAAAGCATGCATCCTCTAATATACCAAGCTACATCTTCGTGCATTTTGGGCAAATACACATACCTTTGTAACTTGGCAATTATCTTTCCAATGATAAAATGTCCTGCAACCTTGGAGGTGTGAGCCTCTCTAATAAGCTACAATGTTTCACCTTTAGGAACACAGAGATTATATAGCTTATAGAGAAACCCATTTTGAAGATGATAATCAACCTTACAATCACCTTCTTCTAAATGAATTTGTATATGTAATTGTTGATATACTTCTTTGAAGTCCTCATTTCTTATGTATGCATCAAGGGTAACAAGCTTCATGTGCATAAGAGTTCCCAAAGTTGTGATCTATGATGTGGGTGGCCTTGAAATCATGTATGCCAACTTATTAGTGATTCCATTCTTATATTTGATGACTAGATGAAATTGTTGCAAAAACCCATCCACTTGTAATGTTTGGTTTGTTAAAGCTTACTCTAGGCCTTCAAATATTGCAATGGCTAGTGATCAATGTGGATAATGGTTTTCTTTCCCATAAGATAGTGCTTCTACTTATTAACATCTTGAACCAAGGCATAGATTTCCTTATCATATATAGGGTAGTTCAAAAATCCCCCATGAAACATCTAAAAATGATAGCATACTGACTTATCTTCTTGAATCAAGACCACTCCCATAGCATATCCCACTCGCACCCATCTCCACTTTGAATGGATTATGCAAGTTAGTAAATGTGAGAACTACCTCTTGACTAATTTTGTTTAATCTCATTGAAATCTTTTTTTTATTCTTTCCCCACTGGAAACTCTTACCACTAGTTGCTATGGCATGGAGTGGTACAATTACTACTGAAAATGATGTTATGATATTTCATAGGTATTGCATTGCTCCAACAAAGCTCCTAAACTTAGTGACATTAGTATGAATTGGCCACTTGATGATGACCTCCATCTTTTCAAGATCTATATTGAGTTCCCCTCCACCAATAACGTACCCTAAATACACCAATGACCATTGAGAAAACTCAAATTTCTTAAGTTTAGCTAGTAGTTGATTCCTTTCCAGAGTCTCTAACACCTACATAAGATGTGAGATGTGTTATTCCCAAGCAGATCTATAAACCAATATGTCATCCAAATACTCTATCCAAATGAATCTAAATATGGGTGTATTATATCATTCATCAAATGAAAAAATGTGGTTGATGCATTACATGAACCAAAAGGCATTGTTGGATTGTTATATTCTTTTCAATGAAAGAATAGTCATCGGAATGTCTATTCGATGTGGATGGATTGGGTGAAGAATTGACCAACTAGTCAATTTGAGTTGATGGTTAAGTCGAGGTCGAAGTGACCAACTAGGAAATTGAAGTCGAAGTGATCAAAGGAAATTCGAAAGGCCAACCGATAGGAGGTTGACAAAAGGTCGAGTGGAAACCAACCGGAGACCGATTGGAAGTCGATTAGTAATCGACTAAAGTGAACTGTAACAAAAACATGATATTCACAGGATTGTAGTCAATAATGTACATGGATATGTAATCACTTTTGGGTGTTGTAAATCCTATAATAAGGTACAGTGTAACTGTATTAGATTGATGAATCCTTTAAGAGCATGTTTTTGGTCATGTAGATGTAAGTTGAATTGGTTGCAGGGTTGTTCTTGTGTAAAGCAAGATAGTATGATGGTGATTGTGTCTTAGGTGTAGACCAAAGTTAGTCATGTAACTCTTTATTCGTTTAATGAATAAGACAACAAGGAGCAATATGCTCAAGGAATGTTGGTTTTTATGGTTTTGGGTTTCCGGGGTAAACTCTCTATGTATTATGTGTGATTGTCATTTATTTTTTGTTTAAATTCATCATCTTTCCTAGTTGGTTTAGTGTGGATGTCTATTTCCTAACATGTGGTGTCATATCTATATTTGAGCTACTTTGGTAATGTGGCATCAGAGCATATATGTTGCTCTATGCAAGTCGCATCAGAGCAAGGTTAAGTAGATCTTAGATCTGAGCTAAACCTAGGTCTATTGGGAATTGTAATTTAGAGATATTTAAAGTCGTACTTGAAATAATGTCAAGAAGTTCGAGGATAGAGATCGAAAAAATCAATGGCCAGAATTTTGAGCTTTGGAAGGATAAAATTGAACATCTCCTTGTAGATCAAGAGTATTGAGCAACAATATGCCCAGGAACCATTATGACAAGCATGTTGAGGGAAGAATGGGAGAAACTTGAAAGAAGGGCAAGGAGTGTGATTCGACTATGTATTGCAAATTTGATATTGTTGAGTGTCTCGGGTGAAGACTTGAAAAAGAAACTGTGGGACAAGTTGGGAAGCTTGTACCAATTGAAATCCCTGGTAAACAAGTTATTCCTTAGAAATAAATTGTAGCTTCTGAGGATGAGTGATGGGAGCTCGGTAATAGAGAACCTAAATGCATTCAATACTATAATAGGTCAATTATTGTCTATGGATATTGAATCATTGATGAGGATAAATGTATTATCCTATTATGTTCTTTTCCAAACTCATGGGATAGGTTATTCATGGATATAAGGAGTAATTCGACCATACTAGCACTAGAAGACGTGGTTTCATCTCTATTGTTAGAAAAATGAGACGAAAGAACAAGGAAGGATCTACCAAAGATGTCTTTATGGTGAGAGGTTAATCGATCAACGGAGATAAAGACGAATTCTCCTGTAGAAATTCTAAGTCGAATGGTAGATATAAATCCTCGGTTCAGTCAATGAGAAGATGTTGGAAATATGGTAGAGTTGGGAATTACAAGAGGAAATACAGTTCGAAGGCAACATAAGTTAGTTAATTATCCAACAAGAAGTAGACGAATGAGAGAAATATTACTCTGGATAAAGGAGGAAATATGTATCTGGTATCAATTAGTACACAATTGGATAAATATGTTTGGTTGATCGACTTAGGAGCATCCTTTCATATGACACCCCACATAGAATGGTTATGTGAATATGAGAGATATGAAGGGGGAGATGTGTTCTTGGGGGATGACTCGACAACCAAAATTGTTGGATGAGAAATATTTCAACTGATACTTCAATATGGGAGGAGTAAAACCCTTCCTAGTGTGCTACATATTCTGGGTTTGGCAAGAAATTTGATATATGTAAGAAAAATGAGTGATGCAGGTGTGCACACTCTATTTTAGAGGATACATGCAAAATGGTCAGGAGAGCAATGGTCTTCATGAAAGGAGTTTGAATTGGAACACTATAAAATTTGTTAAGGAATTTCGACACAACTGGATGCAACAATATTTTTGTTCGTGAAGTCGGCTTGACTCAACTCGGGCTAAGTCAAAACAAACCAACATGATTATTCTTCATCAAGTCGACCCGACCATGTTATTGCACCAGCGGATGGGACACAATGGAAAAAAAAGGACTTAGAGCTATGCACAATAGAGGTATGATCAAAGGTTTTCTTTATTGTAATTTGGAAGTCGGTTTTTGTAAACATTGCATATATAGAAAAAAAAATTGGGTCAGGTTCCTATTTGGAGTAACAAGGGATTATGGAATTGATACATAGTGATGTGTTTGGGCCTGTACTAGTCCCTTAACTTGGTGTATATCTGTATTATGTCTCCTTTATAGATAATTTTTCTAGGAAGACATGGATATTGTAACATCTTCCAAACTAGCTAAGGTCCATTACATGTGGAATACTCATAAAAAAAAAAATATTTTATGCTAACTAGTTTCCTATAGCCTATCAGATACAATCACATATAGATTGAAATACTTTATTCTACCATTAAATTGATGCATCTAAAGCATTATGATATAAACATGAAATGAAACTAATAACTCACACAACAACATGTAAAATCGTTCTCTTACACATAGTAAAAACATAACAATTAAACACATAAAACATCACAACAACAAGATTAAACACTTATATTTTTTAATAATCGTGCAGCCAGCTGCTTGGGATGGACGTTCCACCCAACCATAGAATTTTAATTCCAAATATCAACAACAAGTCACCCTCGAGTTGGGGCTAGAAATCCACATAAGAGGGTGGGCTCTCATTGTCCACTCATGCTCAAAAATCCCACAACCCGTTGGTATTTTCCTACAACTATCCCAATTTTCCACCAACTCTCTTTCTCTTGACCTGCCTCTTAGTCAAATTATATGTATAATTTCTAGACATCAAATCATCAATCTAGGAGCATAAACTTAGAGATGCAAGCACAAGAAATGCAATATTAAAGCCTAAATGGTTCATATTCTTCAAGTAAGCTTCTAAGTTCTAATATGATGCTTCAAAACAAAATCACTCTTCATTGCCTAGCCTATTGAAAACATAAAATAAAACCACTACAGAATTTTTTCTCTCATTGGATGCTTGACTAAAGAAATCCTTTGTTGTCTCAAAAGTTAGAGGATTCCATTTATATTTTAAATGTCCTTGTAACTAGTTGTGAAGCAAGTCTCTAATTCAAATCTTCAATGATATGTATAGTCATGTAGGTTTCTAATGTAATTGAAAACACGCATTTCAAAATAAAACGTAAATTGTAACTCAATAGAGATATCACTTAATCACTGGACTAATGACATGGTATTTTATGGTGAAAATCACATTCTTTCATTCACCATTGGAATGTTCATGTGATACAATACAAAATACATCTTGTCTCTTAGTCTTCAATGGAAGATTTAGTCTTTGTAAGGATCCACACAACATAAATCGAAAGCAAGCTTAATCAATTCTAGCAATGTCCCTGTACTTGAGCACCGCCATACTGATTAAGACCCTGTTGTCACCAAGTTATCTTTTGGTATGGATGGGAATTTATCTTTCCATGAATCAATGCTTTGATAAAAATAAAAATAAAGGGAAAACAAACTGGCATAAAATAAACACACTTGCATAAAATGAAATAAAATACCACCATGATCCATTTGGAGTGAGTTCCATTCTCCCAAGAACAAGGTAGCTAACTAAACTACAAAATTGTAAATTAAATCAAAGCATAATATTAATAGAACTAAAGAATGACAAACTATGTGAAGAGAAATACCAAGAACTTTATTATATTCCATCATAATTTGGACATATGCTCCAAGAGTCCTCCTCTTGGAATGGAGAATGCACCTTATTTATACATGAGTTTGCTTTGAGAATAAGATAAACAAGTAATAAATTCAGATCCACTTTTCTCTCATGTGGTTACAACCATTTACTAATAAGTAAAATCTAAAAACCGACTAGTAAATGATTACAAGATCTTTGCTAATAATTCAAAACAAATCACACTAATCTTGTATATGACCCAAGATTCTTTCCACACCAAAAATAGTTTATGATGATCCAAATTTATGACAAATATTCAATGGTTGAAGACGAAATTCGAATTTGGAGCTAAGTGGCAAAAATAAGCATTGTTACAAACTCCAATTGTACTTGTAATCATCACCGAACTAACCCAACTTTCAAGGTTAAGTGAAAACATGTTATTTTTCTAATACTTAATCATAAATTCACTTAAAATACTAAAATAAATGCATTAGAAAACTTCTTGAACCTAAACCCACATAAATCATGAAAATGGACTTAATACAAGGTTATGGGAAGCGGGAAATGATTAAAAGTGAAGGGAAATTATGTGAAATAATGGTAAAAAGGTTGGTAATTTGGTGACTCAACACTTCCCAACCCAAGGAATGTACCCCTTCACTGATCTCAATCCCTCAAGCGTCCCATTCGTTTATTAGGATCTCTTTGGCATGGGTAACCAGGAATCTCTCTTCTAGGAAACTCAAGGAGCTCACTATTAGGAAAACTACCAGCAAACAACAACAAACATTTGTTGTTACAATGAAACTCACACAAGAGTTCACTCTTCAAGCCTGAAAACTTGGATCTTCAATCTTTTTCTCCAATTACTATCCATAAATTCTCTAGCATGCTCTAGAATTCGCCCTCCATGGTCGCTCCATCTCGAAGCTCTCTTTTTTTTTCTCTCTACTTGTTGTTCATGCCAAAAACTTGATTGTCTAAAATTGTTGTAACTGCCCATATGAATTTTCCTCTCTTTGGCTTACTTGCTTGACTCACACACTTCCTCGAGATGATTGTACTTATCCCCCATGCTCCCAATAACTATGGAATGTGACTTCTCACACCCACTCTCTTGCATGCATTCAATTATTAGCTTTGGGGACACTCAATCAGGAAATAGAGTTTAATACATAATGATAATAAAATTCAAGAATGTGGGTGGAATTAATAGACATGGGTAATTACCCCTTTGGAGCCCTCTCTTATAAATTATCCTAGACCCTCCCCTCTCTTGTGGATTAATTCAACCCCCATATTTATCCATGTACCCTTACCAGCTGGCATCACATTTTATTATTAAAACTTAGAAATACAATTTGTATATACATTGCCTCATTGTAGCCACACATTATATCTACATTAAGCATTAATTAAAGTGGGAATTATAGTGAAGACGTTACATTCCCCCTCTTCTAAAATTGTATCTCGTCCTCGGTGCACACTATGCCAATATACATAGACAAATTTACATCATAATACTAAGAAATGCAATTTTTGCAATTTCACAACTACAACAAGTGTTCCAACAATAAACTCTTGTTCCTCTCAACCTGCAGACCTAAGGAGTGAACCATTTTTTTATCAGGGCTAACCCAAGGAATGTACCATTCGTTTATCAGGGCTAACCCAAGAAATGTTTCATTCTTTTATTAGGTTCCCCAACACAGGTTGGCTAGGACTCTGAGATGTGGTTTCGGAATTCTAGTTGTTCAAAATGGAGCCTTGAAATCTTATATTCTATTTTCTTCAAAATTGACAAAAAATTGTGGGTATTCTTCCCACATGTTCTCTTCATTCTCCCATGTAGCATCTTTAGGACTATAGCATGTACATTGATCCTTTACCATCCTGATGGCTTTGTTCCTGAGCACTTTGACTTTCCAGTCCATGATGCATACTAGTTCCAATTGGAAATCTCCTTCATGCTCCACCTAGATCACAATCCAATCAATTGTGTGGTTAGGGTCAAACCCATGTTTCTTTAACAATGACACATGAAATAAATTATGCACTCTCATGGATGCAGGCAATGCTAGCATGTATGCAACTGGCCCTATATTTTCAAAAATTTCAAAATTTCCACAATATATTGTTGCTAGCTTTGGGAAGCTTCCTAATCTTAACGAACTCCTTTTCACCTTCACTTTTAAAAACACATGTTCTCCCACTTTAAAATATCTAAAAACTATGTTCTTGTCTACATAAATTTTCTTCTTGTCTTGGGCAGCCTTTAGATTCTACTTGATATTTGCCCTTTGCTCTTCCATTTCCTTCAACAAATATGGCCCAATAACTGCTCTGTCTGCTGGATTATCCCAATTTACTGGTGTGTTACACTTTCTTCCATACAATGCTTCAAATGGGATCATTTGTAATGAGGCTCGATACCCATTATTGTAAGCAAATTCAACCAAATGAATATAATATTCCCACTTTGATGGTCAAACCATCACATACATTCTAATAATGTCTTCAATTATGTTATTAGTCCTCTATGTTTTCCCATCTGACTTTGGGTGATATGTTGTACTAAGATTTAGACTTGTCCCAAAGCCTTTGAACAAACCTTTCCAAAAATTGGAAGTAAACTTTGGATCTTTGTTTGAAATTGTTGCCTTAGGCTCTCCATGTAGTCTAACAACTTCTTTCATATATATTTCTACAATATTTGTTGTCTTGTGTGTAGTCTTCTTGGGAATAAAATGTGATGCCTTAGTTAATTTATCCACCACCACCATGATAGAATCATGTTGTTTCACTATTCAAACAAACTTTGTAATAAAATCCATTGTAACAACTTCCCACTTCCATTCTGGAATGGGCAATGACCGTACTAACCCAGTTATGTGTCTATGTTTAGTCTTCACCTTTTGACATTCTAGACATCTAGCTATGTAATTAGCCACTTCTTTCTTCATTCCGAGCCAAAAATATTAGCTTCTTATAGCTGCAATTTTCTTTTGATATCCTGGGTGCTCAACATATGACACATTGTGCATTTCCTTCATCATTGCATTTTTCAGCTCACTAGAATTTAGTGCATATACTCTACCTTTATACATGAGAATTATATCTTCTTTCAACTCATAATAATTAAATTTTTGCTGTGAATTTCCTTGTTGTAATGTTTCTTTTGGTTTCAAATTTTGTTAATCTGAATTTGTTGCTGCAAGAATTTTATCTTTCAGATTGGTCCTGTACATGTTGATGGCTACAATATGCATCTCATGTGCTCTCCTACTAAGTGCATCAACCACCTGATTTTGTTTGTCTTTGATGTGCTTAATCTCAAAGTCATATTCACTTAGAAATTCAAGCCATCTAGTTTGTCTGGCATTTAATGTTGGTTGTCCAAACAAATTTTCATACCACAATGGTCTATCCTTAACTCAAATTTCCTCCCCATGAGGTAATATCTCCACATTTTTAATGCATGCACAATTGTTGCTAGCTCCAATTCATGTGTATCATAATTTCTTTCACACTCTTTTAATTTTTTGGACTCATAGCATACCACATTATCTTTTTTAGTGAGGACTCCACCAAGCCCTTCCTTGCATGCATTGGTGCACACAACAAAATATTCATCAGGATTTGTAATCTTCAAGATTGGCACACTTGTCAATATGTCTTTTAGCTACTGAAAACTCTCTTCACACTTAGGAGTCCACTCAAACTTCACTCCCTTCTTTTGCAAAGAAGTGATTGTGCTTGCAATCTTTAAGAATCCCTTTATGAATCTTTGGTAATAACCAACAAGATCCATGAATGATCTGACCTTCGTGAAATTATTTGGTGATGCCCACCCTTTAATGGCCTATATCTTCTTTTGATCCATCGCTATCCCATCTACTGAAATAATAAGCCCCAAGTAGTGAATCTTCTTTTGATAAAAGTTTCACTTACTTATATTAGCATACAATTTATGCTCTCTTAAAACTTGCAACACCATTCTTAAATGTTTCTCATATTCCTCCTTTGACTTAAAGTAGATGAGTATATCATCTAGGAACACAATTACAAACTTGTTCAAGTGTTCCCTGAACACTCCATTCATCGGGCACATAAAAATAGTTGAGGCATTTGATAATCCAAATGGTACTACTATGAATTCATAATGCCCATATCTTGTTCTGAATGTTGTCTTCCTAATGTATTTTTCCTTTATCCTCACTCAATATTAGTCTGATCTCAATTCAATATTATAAAATATTATTGCACCTTTTAGTTGATCAAACAAATCATCAATCCTTGGAAAATGATATTTTTTCTCTATGGTGACCTTATTTAGTTGTCTGAAATCAATACACAACTCTTAGAATGCTTTGAACCTTGCCTTTTTTTCCTTCTTCATCAAGGCATGTTATTGTCTTGTTGTAAAAGTCTAGGACAACATGGTGTTTTTCCAACCAATCCATGCCTATTAGACAATCATATGAACCCAATGGTATGATGTTTACATCTACCTTTGTACTAGGTCCATTAATGTCTATTGGACAATCTTCAACTAGCTCATTGATTTTCCTCTTAGCCCCTGTGCCTAATTGAACTAACCAAGATTTATTATTCTTACTCCTTTTCAAGTGAAATATTTCAACAATCTTAGATTTTATGTAACTATGGATAGCTCCATAATCAATGAAAATTTATATGGGTTGGTTATCAATCTTTCCTTCCACTTCAATCATGGGGGATTGATATTTTTGTTTGCTAGTTGTCTAAGGATGCATAAATTCTTGGCATGTTTCCTCCCTTGTCTTCCATTGTTTCAGCCTCCTAAATGTTGTGGGCAGTTCTCATTATTTCTCCCTTATGAGGGTAGTCCCTATATAAGTGATTTCCCTCACATCCCCAATATTGTGCAAGTTGTTGCCTTGGCCTTTTCCCAAAGGAATCTATGGTCTTGTGCTCATTTTGGGTTGATTGACCTTGTTTATTTTCTTGGGAGTTGCTCTTGGAAAAGGGTGGTGTAAAACCTTTATGTCTTTGATCCTTTTTACCCTTCATATTGTCATTCCAAGATTTTTGTAAAAATGGTATTCCTATGCTTTACTCACAAAGTTGTTTTTCTCTCCTTATGGCTTCCTGTAAAGCCTTGGGGTTATCATATTGTATCTTGTCACTATAGAAAGAGGGTAACCCACTTAGTAACCTTTGGATTTTGACCTTCTCATCCTTTATGAAGTGAACATACTTCAACAATTCAAAGAACCACTTCTCATATTCATCCATTGTCATGCTTCCCAACTTGAGTTCAAATAACTCTTTCATATTCCTTTCATAGTAATGCTTGGAAAAATATTTCTATTGGAAATGTCCTTTGAACTGCCTCCATGAGATCCTTGTCTCATCAAGGTGTTCGTCCTGCTTAATTTGATACCACCACATGGCTCCCTTTCCTTGCAAGTGGTAGGTTGTAATCCTAGCTTCCACCCTTGAGGGGTAATCATACAGCTGGAAATATTTCTTCATTTCCAACAGCCATGCCTCAACCTCTTCCCCTTTCCTATGTGTTGAGGGGTCTAATATCCCTTTTACTCAACAGCAGGAACCAAACCCCCTCAAGAGGCCCAATTAGACTCGTAAGCATTTTATGAGTGGTAAGGTTCTCCGGATTCATGATCTGGCTGAAATTATCGAAGGGCTTTAATCGTGATTGACAGATATGTCTTTTCTGTGAGGTCTTTCCTCAGGCTACGCAGTTCTCTTTTTGGTTCTTTTTTCTTAATATTTATAACAAAATAAAGATAGAGCTTAATCTAAATGGTAGAGGGAAGTGAAATTGTATGTTGGGGGAAGGTTGGGTTTTAGGTTACCTTTATACATTGGCATGCAGACGAAGAATATCTAAACTACTTCAAACCAGTATTAATACCATTTTGATTAGTAGACATTCAACATTGTTTGAGATAATAGTTTACAGAAAATCAAACATACAAGTGATAGGAAGCTAGCGCAAGAAAAGTAATTTTCAATGCTCTATTATCAATCACATGTTAACACAATCGATTTCTATTCATCGAATAAAATAAAAGAATTGTTACAACATTATAAGATAACTTTAAATAGTAGATACAACAACTCTTACTCAATATAGAAGCAAAATATTGAATCACATTCATGCCTTAGATGATAGAAGTGTCTTTGGTTCTAAACAAAACTTCTTAATTGAAATAACTTGCATACAAATAGTTCCCTTACAAAATTCAAGAGAAAGTCTTTCTCTCCAAAAACCATCGACCCAGGTGTCCAAGGTCGATGCACTTATTTATAACAAAAATAACTAAACTAAAAATAGCTACTAAAGTTGTGTTAAGTTAAGAAAATGCCACGTGGTGGATCCCATCTATTTTTTCTCTTTTTCTCTTCTTTTGATCGTTTGGTGGTTTTACTGAAGTGGATTGTTCTTCTCATACTCTAACCACTTGATGAAGAGATCTTCGCATGTATTTGCATATGGTAACATGTGTCAATCCATTGGAGTGGATAGGACCTCCCTTATCTCTATTGCTCGCTCCTTAGACTTGATTGGCTTGATACTTAAGCATTGTAGAATTGCAAGAACTTTGATCGGGAGTTCCATGAACTTCTTCACTTGACCCAGGATCATGCTTGAAATCTGTGAAATATGTGCTTCCCATGCGAGGTCTTGCTCTTCATATTTTTTAACTATGTCATTCAAATCGAATAAATCCTCTGGTGGACCAAACTCTGGTAGGTCAATGTTCTTCATTTCTTGATTGATTTTCTACCAAATTTTCTCACACTCTCCCCATCTTTCATGCATTTTTCGTTGAGGTTCCTAGACCATGCTCACCCAGTGTTCAGTTTCCTTCCTTATCCAGGTGATGTTGCTATCATCAGCACTTGGATGCCATGATCTTTTGTATCTCAGCGCTTCTACACTTGTTTGATGTAGTATATTCACTCTAAGGCTTCATGTGCCTTTTCATACCATCATTTCATGTCTTTACAGGCTTCCAACCCCATGGGGGTATTTTCTTGGAAATCAACTATGCGAGCTATGAAGAGATCTCTTTCACTAGTGAATTGCGCATACATTTTTTGGAAATCACTCTTCAGGAATACCACTTCCTGTGTCGAATTATGGTAATATTGTGTTTGATGTCACAGATGGTCCAATTCTTTATTCATGGTAGCTACCTCCCTTTCATCCCTTCTCTCCCTATCCAAACTAGCATTAGTCATATCCATACCTCCTCCGATTAGCTCGGTCATCTTAGAATTTTCTATGTCAAATATCGTTTCCTCTGTGGTTATGAGAAGTGTGCTATTGAGTGTGAGCCTCCTTTTCATGGTAGTTCTTTCAATTACAAATTTCCTTTTCATGTCGTAAGCAATTTCTTGTATATCGAGGATTCCATCTACTGGTTCAGGAATATGTTGATCTCCCCAGGACAAAGTATTGCCTAGGTTTCCTTCTGTATAGAGATGTTCCATGGCAGGTTCTCTTAGTTCCTCGGTAGGGGAAAATTTTGTATGCTCTGGTGACTTTTCCTCCTACTGGTTCTCATTGGCTAGTGGAATCTTGTTCCTATATGGGGAAATAGGCACAGGATCGGCATTAGCTTGGGGTTCGACTGTTGAGATGTCGATTTCTTATTATTTCATTTCTTTTTCTTGTTCATCAACACCCAAGTCATTCTTGGAGTTGTCATTCTGAGGATGTGTTCCCAATTGGTCGAGAAATTCAGTGTCCAGAGTGTTTTGTGTCTCATGGTCGCCTTCCTAGGGATTTGGGATCAAAGCGTCAAAAGTTGGAGCAGATGTTATGCTCAAAACCTCTGAACTTTCCTCATTGTCATATATGGTAATTAAGTCTATGAGGATTGTAGGCACACCCATTCCACTTGATGCTCTTGTTATCCTCAGCTGAGTTGTAGTACTCATCGGGGATCCTACCTGTGGTGACATGGGGTTGGGGTTTTGTTGGTCAACGGTCTCCTCTGGTGGAATTATATGTGAGCCATTTAGTTCTTTCTTGGGATGGCTTGTATCGTTCAGGGTAATCCTCAATGGTTCTATCAAAGGGTTGAGTGGGGGATCTTCTCCAAATATTTGTATAAATATTTTGGATTCTTCTAATAACAGCACCCCCCTCCTTGGTGCCTCTGTTGCTTCTACTACTATGTTTTCTTCTCTTACCCTGAGGAATTATTGAAATTTTTGTTCTAGCGTTTCAACCTGCTCATCCATAGTCATTGCTTTGAATCTTGTCATATTGGGGTTATCCTTTCTATGGAGCACCTCCTCCCAAACCTGGGAACCTCTGTAAATATTTCATCTTCAAAACTATCATGAGAATACGACCAATAAGAGGATACCTACGATGCGTGTTGTGGAACTAAACCTTTCGGATCATGCTTGCAAAAGCGGCATGTGGGGAATCGATACTCAAGTTGATTTAACCCTTCTTATTTCTCTTGCGCAGTCTCTTTGACCATATAAAATCCTATATGAAAGTCATAGGGAATGAAATATATCTTCTTATCCTTAACCAGGGAAGAATTATAACCTTGTAAAATAGTCTGGTAACAAATCTCTCCCAATATGAGACGATATGGGACATGAACGGGGAGTAGGTGGGGTGCATCAATAGCTCCAAACACCCTGATATAGGTGCTTGTCTCTTTGAAGTACCAGTGGCCAACTTTAGCTATCATCTTCATACAACGTTGATGTGGACATGCTGACAAGGAAGTGCAGATATTACACGGGAACTGGGGAAGAGACTGAGTCATATGGACTATTTACGTAGCAAAGACACATGGCTTATTTATTTTGACCTCTTTGTGAGAAATGTTTTTTTGCATCGATGGCTATATTTAAACATACATCCCTAGCTACAGCATCCTATCCTACCGATGTCGAAAAACATATCGACGATCGACGATTTGTGTTAGTCAATGTTTCGTTGTTTCGACACTCGGAGTTCACCGATGCCGAAAAAGTATTGGTGATCATTGATCGGTAATTTTTTATGGTTGTACACATTTGTGGCCTATATCTTGGATTTTGTCGATGCCGAAAATGTATCGGTGATATTAAAGAACTGTCTTATAGACCAAAATTTGTCAATCAATGATCGTTGAAAAAGGTTCAAGCCATGTACATTTTAGGCCTTCCATGCCATGTTACTAAAAAGATCAATCTATTAATAACTTCAAACCAAAAAATAATAACCGATAACAAGACTCAATAACATAATATAAATTCATCCATCCCACAATGTTGACTCTAATTCAAAAATGATAAGTGGTACCCAAAAAGAAAGAAAATTCACAAAATATTTTAGGGTGTGTTGAGTGCTCAACAAATGGTGATTCTCTGGGCGAAAACAGAATCTATGCTCCTTTCCTTGGGCTTAGCCTACAAAAATTGGTTGAGAAACCCTCTAGCTGTATTCTATTCCTTTTTCAATAGAACCTTTTCTATCAATGTGTACACAAGTTCTCGGGTTCAAAAATATGGATCTGCCTATGGGATTTAGTTTTACCACCCCCTTTCCTTTTAAGCTCAATCCATGCCCTTTCTAGACAAGATTCGAGTAGGGCGTCCATTGGCATGAGTTCTTTTAGTTATCATTCCTTTTCTTATAGTGTTTCTCCTCTGCCAGTGAGTGTCCATAGCCCGGATGGAGTCACCCCAACATCACAGACCTTTCCCTGTTGCCAGCGAGCATCCATAGCCCTGCAAAGTTATCTACATACCCTCTTGGACTTCACACTCTTTTTCATATAGATCATTTTTCATCTGGCAGAAATGCCAAGAGTCAGTTAAAGAGGAAGATATATGTTTTCGAAAAGGTGAAAGTATTAAGGTGGGGCCTTTCCTAGCTCTTTCCATAGGTCATGTGATTCTTTCCATCTAGTTATCTTTCCATTTAGCATTACCAGGCCACTAGGCATATATTTCATTGCTTCCCCAAGTAGTATGCTTACAAAGACAAATATGATTTTTTGGAAGATTGTACTTTCCCGACGTCTCTCATTTTGCATGTAAGTGCAGGTCAGGAGCAGAGTTTTTTTTACTGTATTTATTAAAATCAACCACTGCTTTTATAGAACACAACTTTTAAAAGAAAATAAAAAACAAAATAAATAAAAGGAGTTTGCGATCGGTCTTCCCTAAACCAACACACTCATCCTGATCAACATGTATGCTAAAAAGAAACAGAAACTCAAACAAAGCATCAAAAGACACATTTTTTTTAGGAGAAGTATTGTTTTAAGGCTTGGCCATTCACCGGGAGGGTGTCGAATTCCCCCTTCATATTTTTCCACCGATATGTACCTGCCTCGATCTTCTCGGCCACCTGAAAAGGTCTGACCCATAGATTTTGGAACTTTGAGTGTTTTCCTTTGGACTCGTTTACTTTATCCCACTTCAAGACTAGGTCTCCTACTTCAAAAAATATTTCTTTGGCCTTGTGTTTGTCGAACCATCTTTTAACTACCTGTTGATGAGCGGTGAACTTAACTTTAGCCTTTTCTCTTTCTTCATCCAGCATGAGAAGGGTATCGATCCTTTGTTGTAGAGCAGATGAGGGATGACCTCTTGATTTCTGAGAAAGCTATAAAGACGGGAGGTACAATCCATTTGGAAGAATGGCTTCTTTCCCATACACCAGAAATTACAGAGAGTTTTCTATGGCTTCTTTAGGTGTTACTCTATTAGCACACAAGGCATTATGAAGTAAATTATGCCAATTTCTTTGGTTTTCAACAACTGTCTTTTTTAAAATTCTCACTGGGTTTTTATTAGTTGACTCTGCTACCCCATTCCCTTGCAGATAATAGTTTGCAGAATATCTTATTATGATCCCCTTATCAAGGGCGAATTTTTTCAAGCGCGTAGAAGAAAAGCAGGAAGCATTGTCAAAAATGAGGATGGAAGGCATCCCGAACCTTGTTATTAGTTGTTGTTCTAAAAATTGGATCACTACTTTTTCATTAATGTGCGTGAGAGGGATAGCCTCTTTCCACCTTGTGAAATAATCTGTCGCAGTCAAGATATACTTATGTTGTTTTGAAGAATTGGGAGTAATTTCTCTTATGATGTCTATTCCCCATTGCTCGAAAGGTTTGGATATGGTAACCGGCTGGAGTGGAACGACTGCTCCCTTTTCCCTATCGGCACTCACTTGACAAGATTTGCATTTCCTGGTGTATGCATGAGTGTCCCTGAACAAGGTAGGCCAATAATAATCAGCCCTTAATATTTTGTGAGTCGTGGTTTCACCTACAAAATGTCCACCTATTGGGCCATCATGGAGTTCTTTGAGTATATTTTATGCATCATCATGTTCAAGACATCTAAGGAGTACTCCATCATAATTTACACGGAAAAGCACAAAATTTATGAGGCAATATTGAGCATATTTTAACCTGTGGGATCTCCTTTCTCTAGGGTTTAAGTTTTCCAAACAAGTTTTGTGATGCAGGAGATGAGACAAGTTTCCATACCAGGACTCTTTCCCGGGAGAGGTATTTATAAGGCTTCGTCGCACCATAATGACAGCTCATTTTCCCAACTGGGGTCTTATGCGTTAATCAGATCTTGGGCTTCAATGGCCAGTTTACACAATCCTTGACTTTTGACTATTTTGGCAAGTTTTATGTCTAGATAAAATTCTTGGACGACTGCCATCCAATTTCCCCTTCTTTCTCCCATCTCATGTTGAGTGAACAGAGATCGGACCGTTGGATGAGGTACTATGACTTTAGTGTGATTCTTGAGGATGTAGGATCTGAAATGTTTGATTGCTTTATATACTGCGTAAGCATGTTTATAACAGGGTAATTCAGTTCATCTCCTTGGAGGTTAGTTCTCATAAAGGATATTGGTGCTTCATTGTTTTCATCATCCTTTTGAGTAAGTATTGTAGCTAAGGATTAGTCAAAAGCAAAGGTATAAAGGAAAAAATATTTGTTGAAATCAGGGATTTGTAACACTGGTGCTTGGGAGATAGCAGTTTTGATGTTATTGAAAGAACCTTTCCTCTCTTCATCCCATTTAAACTTTGCATCTTTGTGAATCATTATTTGTAAAGGATTGATCGTTTTGGTGAAATCGGGAGTTAATTTTCTTACAAAATTGTTTTTTCTAAAGAATGATTGCATGGCCTTTTTATTGTGAGGCAAAGGGAGTTGAGTTATCGCTTTCATCCACTCAAGATCGATGTTGATTCCTTCTTGATATATTATATGATGTAATAATTTTCCTTCCTCTACCCCAAAGATGGTTTTCTTAGGGTTCAAAGATATTCTATACTTCCTACACCTTTCAAAAATTTGAGTTAAATTTTGAATGTGGTCTTCCTTATTTTTTTAGTATATTATTATGTCATCTAAATAGACTACCACGCACTTGTTAATCAACCCCATAAAAGATACATCAATGGCCCTCTAGAAGTTTTCTCCTACGTTGATCAACCCAAAAGGAATGCATTTGTAACCAAAGGTTCCCCACTTCATCCAGAAGGTATTTTTTAATCGATCATCTTCTGAAACCAAGACTTGGTTATACCTCGAGAAACTGTCTAGGAGGGAAAAAAATTCAGAGATGGATATTGTCTACAAAAGTTTTTCCATGGGTGGGAATGGATAATTATCCCTCTCTGATGCTCTGTTAAGGTTTCTGAAATCCACACACAAATGGATCTCCCCAAACTTCTTTCTATCAGGCACTAGATTGGCTACCCATGCAAAGTGTCTTACCTTAAAGATAATCTTGTCATCTAATAATTTCTTCAACTCTTGATAGATTACAGCTTCCAGATATGGGTGGTACTTCCTAAGCTTCTGTAGGAAGGGTTTTATTCCAGATTTCAACGGGATCGTATGCTAGATAATGTGAGTATCATACATTTTCAATTCTTGGTAAGAGCAAGCAAAGACATCTTGATATTCTTTAAATAGTTTAAGATAAGCCGTCATGTCTTCTTTGGACACTGTCTTACCTAGGTTGTCATTCTTGGGATTCTCGGGGGTGCCTAGGTTTATAGTTTCATATATATGGCATGACCTCCCTATTTTTTCATTCCTTAGCCCTCTTAATCCTTCCCTTAGGTCAAAAAGGTTCCCCAGATTGGCCACTCCTTTTGGCATTGTGTGAAACTTTGGTTTGTCATCAAAGTGATACGTTTCGCTCTTCCGATCATGGAGATTCGATTATGTGAGTAGTTCTTGGAATATTTCACTGTCAATGGCCAAATCCTTGAAATTTTCCTGATTGGTCAAGAAATCTACAATCTATGCATCCCCTTCAAAAACTTTCCAATTAGAAATGTTGGTAGGCTTCGACGGTTTGTAGAGAAGTTTGATTGCGAACCTTGAGGCTTCATAGTCTTCTAAAGGAGATAATATTGAGGCTATGGTGGCTAAAGTATCAGCAAGAGTATTTTTTATCCTCAGAACAGTGGTAATGTTGAAGGCCCCAAAATTGTCTATTAACCTGTGCACCTCTTGTTGGTAATTTCTTAATTGAGGTGAATTGCAGTGGATAGTATTTTTTACTTGCCTAATGATAATTTCGGAGTCTCCAAAAAATTTCAATTCTTTGATGTTTAAGTCGATGGCTTTCTTTATTCCTTGGACTAGAGCTTTGTATTTAGCAATCTTATTAGTGCATTCAAATTCCAATATGCAAGATTAAAAGTTTTGTTTCCCCTTTGGGTCAATGAGGATGCATCCTACTCCTAACCCTTCTTGCGATTTAGAACCATCAAAGTATAGCATCCAAATTTGTGGGGAAAAGTTACTAACTTCTTCATGTCTAGCTATTTTTTCACTTTCAACCTCCTTGTATGTTATTCATGTCTAAGAATCCTACAGAGGATGCTTTCCTCTACAGTCACTAGTAAGTCTACTTGAAAAACCATTTCATATTTTTGAGTGGGAGAGATGTCGAACACGTGAGGGGTGAAATTACCGAAGTCAAAATCACAGGAGTAGTTTCCTAAAATGGGTAACTCTGATGAGGAGGGTTCATTTGGGGTCTCTAAATCAGGGATGGTATGTTTGAGATATATTTCTCTGTCAATCCTGATCATGTTAGTATGTCCTTTTAATGGCAACCAAAGGTGATCCCATTCAGTACTAAAGTATGCGTTTAATTTCTCATACCAGTCTCGGATAAGTAGCAATCCATAGCCCTCCAAGATTTCTACTACAATTATGTCAATTACTTGAACAAATTTGGGGTGTGTAGCAATTATGATCATGACATATTTCAGTTCCCCAATGACCTTTACCTGAATCATATCTACTTGTATGACGTGTTTATCACTTTTGAGTGGGGTTGCATTCAATTTCTTGCAAATTGACAATGGCATGACATTTGAAGATGCCCCTGAGTCGACTAGGAAATTATGTAAGTTTATGTTGAAAAATTCAAATGTCAAGAGGAAAGGAGGAACAAAAGGCCTTCCTCTTTTGTCTAAAGAACAAGCATTCACACTTGGCTTGTTCATTAAATCCATGGGAGATGGGACTTCACTTTGATCAATGCTTGTCATAGGGGTATCTATTGATTTCAAGGCCAGTAACAGAAAATCCTTTTCTTGAAGGATTTTACACATGTCCATGATAGACACATTAACCTTCATCTTCTTCAAGTCTTCTACCACATTGTAGTCAAGTTTAGGAGCTTTATGTGTGTGTATGTTTGTGGGGTTTCTTTAGGAAGAAAATAGTGGCTTGGGGTGATCAGTCATTGGTTTCCCTCTACATAACTGAGTAGTGGTGGGATTACTTTGGATGGGTTGACTTCTACCTCATGTCTTTATAGCTAGAAATTCGGTGGGAGGTCCCTACGCTTCAGCGACGTCATCGAAAGGCATCAGGTGGTTGGAATCCCATAACAACATGGATGCCTCTTCTAGTGGCTCTTGACTTTCTTGATCGATGGAATTTATTTCCGAGCTACTGGGTTGTTTGGTTAGAGAGAATTCATCTAGGAATTGATTTTCCATTAGATTCATAACTTGCACCAATTGAGGGAAGTCCCTTTTTGAATGGTTCTCTTGGTGATATGTGTAGAAAGAGTCAGATGCTACATTCCCTAAGTCGACGTTTAAGTTAGATAGGGGAGGTTATATAGCTTTGAAGGGTGGATTTATTTTAAAACATGGTTTATACAGTCTTCGATTTTGGTTTCCTTCCCCAACACTCCTTTTCATGTCGACAATCTCGTTGGGGAGTTTTTTTATCATCCGCTGCAAATTTTCCAAGTCCCCTCCCTCCTTTTCAAGGCCTTGTTCTGTTTTTTTTCTTGGGGGTCTTGTTAAAAAAAGTCATCTCTTAGGTATAGGATGGGATTCCTTTTTAATTAATGAGATCTAACCTTCTTTGCATCCTTTCATTTGGAATTCAATCGTTTTAGCTTCTTCGAAATTTTCAACCAGCGTGTGTTTTTGGCAGCCCTTTTTATGAACATGGAAATATAAGTTGGGAGAGCATTAGCATATACTTCAATCTGCAACTCTGAAGTAGGTTTAGCCTCGGGTTGGAATTTGTTCAAAATGGTGGTACACCTTTGGTTGAAATCTTTAACCTTTTATTTTGGACTCATAGTGGCAGCGAAAACTTTGGCCATTAAATCTCCTATGGTGGTTTCTTTCGAAAAATTTTCAAAGAAATCCTATTGAAACTTTGTCCAGCTAGTTATAGAACCAACTGAAAGGTTAAAATACCAAGTCGAGGCGGAATTTTCAAAGGTATAAGGAAAAATTCTACACACTACGTCTTCGTGTTGCACATTCATCAACCTTATGGTTAATATAAACTTCTTAATATGGTCCTCAAGGAATCTGAATGTTTTGGGGTCAAATTTAGGAAGTAATTTTTCTAGATGTCTGGGTCAGTTATGCATCCATCTTGGAATTTCCAGAGCATCTCTTCCCAACCATTGTTGATTGTCTTGAGGTTGATTCCCCCTTTCTCCATTGCTATCATTATTATCCTCCATGTCTTCTGATTCGAAACCTGAGTGATTATAGTTAGACACTTCCTCTTAAGATTTAAAATCATCGGGTTCAGAGTAATTACCAGCTGGTGTTTCAGGTATTAGATTAAGGGGTTGTTCAATCTCTATGAGAGAAAAATATATCAAATATTCTAATGTGTGAATGAATACCTAGTCAAGGGTGTCAAAAACTGGTTTGCTTATTTGTTTTCTTCGAGGAAGTAAAGGAGCTAAAGGTAATGCTCCAATCTGTTGGGCATAAGCTCTAGTGATTCTTTTGAACTTATTCAACTCTTCATGGAAAAGAACATAAGGTATTTCAGGGTATAGGTGTTCTTCCTCTTTGTGTTGAGTTGAGTTACTCGTACCGAGAGTACTCTATGTATGTGGGTTGTCTAGAGAGTGATTAACCATGCATGTGATATGTTTTGAATCTAAAGGCTATGCGGAATATATTATCAGAAATATTATTAGCCATTCATTCATCAGGCCCTCCTTCTAGCGCCAATTCTATTTAGGGGTTTGATATCCCTTTTACTCAACCACAGGAACCAAACCCATTCAAGAGGCCCAATTATACTCGTAAGTGTTTGATGAGTGGTAAGGTTCTCTAAATTTGTGATCTAGATGGAATTGTCGATGGGATTTAATCGTGATTAACATATATGTCTTTTCTATGAGTTCTTTCCTTAGGTTATGCAGTTCTCTTTTTGGTTCTTTTTTCTTAATATTTATAAAAAAAGAAAGATAGAGCTTAATCTAAATGGCAGAGGGAAGTGAAATTGTATGTTAGGGGAAGGTTGGGTTTTAGGATAACCTTTATACGTTAGCATGCAGACGAAGAAGATATAAACTACTTCAAACCAATATTAATACTATTTTTATTAGCGGACATTCAACATTGTCTGAGATAACAGTTTATAGAAAAGAAAACATACAAATGATAGGAAGCTAGTGCAAGAAAAGTAATTTTCAATGATCTATTATCAATCATAGGTTAACACAATCGATTTCTATTCATAAACTAAAATAAAAGAACTGTTACAACATTATAATATAACTTTAAATAGTAGATACAACAACTATTACTCAATACATTAGCAAAATATTGAATCTAAAGACAAAGATAGTCCCCCCCTAAGTCCAATCATATTTGCGCCTTAGATGATAGAAGTGTCTTTGGTTCTAAATAGAACTTCTTAATTGAAATAACTTGCACATAAATAGTTACCTTACAAAATTCCATAGAAATTCTTTCTCTCCAAAAACCATCGACCCAAGTGTCCAAGGTCGATGCCATTATTTATAACAAAAATAACTAAACTAAAAATAGCTACTAAAGTTGTGTTAAGTTAAGAAAACGCCACGTGGAAGATCCCATCTATTTGTTCTCTTTTGCTCTTCTTTTGATCATCTAGTGGTTTTATTGAAGTGAATTGTTCTTATCGTACTTTGACCACTTGATGAAGAGATCTTCGCATGTATTTGCATATGGGAACCTATGTTGATCCATCGAAGTAGATAGCACCTCCTTAATCTCTATTGCTCATTCCTTATAATTGATTAGCTTGAAACTTAAGTGTTGTGGAACTACAAGATCTTTAATCGGGAATTCCATGAACTTCTTCACTTGACCCGAGATCATGCTTGAAATCTACGAAATCTGTGCTTCCCATGTGAGGTCTTGCTCTTCATGTTGTTTAACTATCTCATGCAAATCAAAGAAATCCTCCAGTGGACCAAACTCTAGTAGGTCAATGTTCTTCATTTCTTGATTGATATTCTCCCAACTTTTCTCACACTATCCCCATCTTTCCTGCATTTTTCGTTGAGGTTCCTAGACCATGCTCACCTAGTGTTCAACTGCCTTCCTTATTCGGGCGATGTTGTTATCCATCAACACTCAGATGCCATGCTCTTGTGTATCTCGGCCCTTCTACACTTCGCTAATGTAGACTATCCATTCTAAGGCTTGATGTGCCTTTCCATACCATCGTTGCATGTCTTTACAGGTTTCCATCCCCGTGAGGGTATCTTCTTGGAAGTTAGTTATGCGAGCGGTGAAGAGATCTCTTTCACTAGTGAATTTCCCATACATTTCATCGACGATCCTGCCTGTGGTGACATGGGGTTTGGGTTTTGTTGGTCGGTGGTATCCTCTGGTGGAATTGTCTGTGACACATTTGCCTCTTCGTCATATTGGCTTGTATCAGCCAGGGTAATCCTTAAGGGTTCTATCAAAGGGTTGAGTGGGGTGTCTTCTCCAAATATTTGTATATCTCTTTCAAATTCTTCTAGTAACAACACCCCCCTCCTTCGTGCCTCTGTTGCTTCTACTGCTTTGTTTTATTCTCTTACCCTGAGGGATTCTTGAGTTGTTTGTTCTATCGTTTCAACATACTCATCCATAGTCATCGCTTTGAATCTGGTCATATTGGGGTTAGCCTTTCTATGGATCACCTCCTATCATTCCTAGGCACCCTCTATAAATATTTCATATTCAAAACTATCATGAGCATATAGCCAATAGAAGGATACTTGTGACATGTTTTGGGGAACTAAACCTTTCAGATCATGCTTGTGAAAGTGGCCTGTGTGGAATCGATACTCAACCTGATTTAACCCTTCTTGTTTTGCTTGTGAAGTTTTTTTGACCATATAAAATCCTATATGAAGGCCATAGGGAATGAAAGCTCTCTTATTATCCTTAACTAGGGAAGCACTATAACCTTGTAAAATAGTCTAGTAATAAATCTCTCCCAATATGAGATGATTTGTGACATGAACGGGGAGTAAGTGGGGTCCACCAATAGCTCCAAACACCCTGATATAGGTGCTTGTCTCTTCAAAGTACCGGTGGCCAACTTTATCTATCATCTTCTTTGTTTTCATCGAAATCCTAGGGCATTCCTTTCTAAAGATAATGAAGTATACCCTAGCTATGAACCCATCACAGATCATGGCATACGAGATTTTGTACCTATTCTCCCATAAGATACCGAAATAAACCTGTACAGGTAATTCGGCAATATGTCAACTTAAATTCATACGTGTGAAAACATTTCTTGCACAAATTACATCCAACAAGTAGGGCACCATGTAAAATATTGGAACTTCTCCTTCTTTCGGTGTCTGGCCTTGTAGGAGATTGATACTTAGTTGCTTAGAGATAATGTCTCCCCATTTAAAACTACTCCCCACAATCACCACTGTATACGCCAAGGGTATTCAAGCTTCTGAAATTTTTGAGCAATCATTTTCTCCATATAGTCGACAAATCAAAGCCATTAAATACATGTAGGGATCTCTAAGCTTTATTATGTTATACTAGCCAGTGTTCCTGTTGGTGAATTTTTTGTCTTCTCTCCACCATGAGGCTAATAACCTACTGGTGTCATGATACTCATAAAATTTAACCACGAAATTTGTGTTAAACCTCTCCTCTGGGTCCCTGAGTTTATAATACTTTTGTACTTCAACTGGAAGGAAAACACCAATGCATTCACCCTCTGCATTGTTGATCGTGCATTTCATTGTATATGTGTGGTCAATTATCCATCCTAAAGTCTCGATGCAGGGAAGAACTAGGGTCCGACAAGCCACCCTGTGCAGATGTGATCTCCTAATGATTGGGAACAATTGATCATCCAATATTCTGGCATCTGGGTTGTTGTGGGGTGTGAACTTCAGGTAATCCTCCTGAACAATTTTGCTATACAAGTATCCCCAATGCGGGAGCACTATTTTAGATCCAGTGCTTGTCTCTATGTCGTCAAACGTTGGAGGTTGGGAAAATTCATTTTTGGTGGATGTGTAGATAATCGATTTCGTCTTTGAGGCAAAATCAAGTTCTCTTGCAACGCCCGGTGTAGACCCTTCACCGACCTCTACTTCCTTGTTTTTGGGCATTCTAGGCAAGCACCTAGTCATTGGCATTCTTGGAGGCATTTTCCTCTAGAAAAGAAAATAATGTTATAGTGAGCAGTGAACCAACTTCAACAAGAGTCATTGACCCAATCGCAAGTGCAGAAATGATAAAGACAATGCTCACCTCTTGCTTGCAAGAAATTAACCTGGTCTTACTGGTAATCAAAGTCAGAGAGCGGGTTGTAACCTCCTCAACACTTTCTCTTGATCCTTCGACTGCTTCAGGAAGTAAGTGATTTCTGAATGAAATAGCATGTTTGGGTATGACCTTGTAAATTTAAACAAAACTTATACTTACCTTGTCGCATCAAATCTTAAATTCGGGAGTGGCAATGCGATCTGCACCATGCTTAGGATTAAATGCAACGCAGGCTGGTAGCGTAGGAGTGGGTTTTCATAGTTCATCGGCGAATTCAAATTCCAACAATTGCCCGATGCACGGGATCGTGGTATAGGTTGCACGAGGAAAAAAAATGTCTACCAAAATGCAGAAATCTGTCTTGTCTAGGTGTGTCTCGTCAAATCACCAGGTGTTTTCGTTTTCATAAGAAACTAGTATGATCGGCATCGGGAAAATAGAAAACAAGGTCTTTTGAATGGAACAACAGCATGGATCGGACAAGTTTTTTGGTGTAGAATGACGACGGTTCGATGGAAAACCCCGACGTTTGGTGACCTATCAATATGTTGATAGTAAATAAGTGAATCAGCATCAGCAATTTTCCTTAGACATGTTTCATTGATACCTTTAGGAAAAAATTATGACACTGATTAAAACTGTCGTACAACGCTGACATGGACATGCTGACAAGGAAGTACGGATATTACACGGGGGAAGTAGGGAAGAGATTGAGTCATATGGACTATTTAAGCGACAAAGACACATGGCTTATTGATTTTGACCTCTTAGTGAGAAACATTTTTTGGCATCGATGGCTTTCTTTAAACATACATCCCTCGCTACATCAGACTATCCTGTCGATGTCGAATGATGTATCGGTGATCGATGATTTGTGTCGGTCAATGTTTCGTTGTTTCAACCCTCGGAGTTCATCTATGTTGAAAACGTATCGGCGATTGGTGATCGGAAATTTGTTATGGTTGTCCGCATTTGTGGCTTATATCTTGGATTTCACCGATGTGGAAAATGTATCGGTGATGTTAAATAATTGTCTTATAGACCATAATTTTTCGATCAACAATCGTTGAAAAAGTTTCAAGCTATGTACATTTTAGGCCTTTCATGCCATGTTACTAAAAATATCAATCTGTTAATAACTTCAAACCAAAAAAGAATAACCACTAACAAGACTCAATAACAACATATAAACTCATCTATCCCACAATATTGACTCTAATTCAAAAATGATAAGTGGTACCCAAAAAGAACGAAAATTCACAAAATATTTTAGGGTGTGTTGAGCACTCAACACTATGCTCACCATTGAAAGTCGATGGATTAATTTTCTTGAGTTCACCTTGCAATATGTGTGCCTCATGCCTTCTCCTTTTCCTCTAAACATGAGACACACTTAGTTTTCTCCCTGACCGTGAACTTGCACAATTTCTTTTGGTGGATTGCTTTGAAGAATGATGGCATGCGCTCATGCTTCTTAATTACCTGTCATTCCCATGATCATCCCTTTTTCTATGGGATATGGATGTGATCACTTGACTAGAACTAGCTTCTTCTTGGTGCTAGAGTCCTTGTTAACTTTCTTATGCAACATATCCATGCTCTAAAGTATCTCTTCCTGGGTTTTCACAATCATTTCATTATCTTCCTTATAGCTCTACACTTCCCTATGTAGCCTTCTCATAGTTACAAGATCCTATCTGTATCTTCTCCCATTAGACTTTGTCTTATCATTTTCCATGCTGACATGAAGACCTTGGACCTCCTCCTCATGGCTATAAGATCCTTGGGCATCTTCCATAACTCTAGTTCTCATATAAGAACCAAAGTTTCTTTCTTGTACCTCTAATTTTGCAAGAAGTGCATGTAATAATTATTGTTAGCACGTGCATAACATAAAACATTTCATCAATTAGAATACATGTTATTTTTCATCCCATTTCATGAAGAAAATAATGAACTAAGTCAAAATCCAATTCATTAGGTGCATTCATTTCTGAAATATCTCTCCAATGGTTGTACTCATGCCTCATTCTAAGTTATGAGAGAAAAGTTACAACATTTACAAGTTGCAATTTTCCACTCATTTACTATTGTAGAATTCTCTTTATTTCTTTTTGAGAAATTTTAATGCCCAATTCAAAATTTTGGGTAGATTTATTTCTTCTCCTCCTCTATACCTTTCCAACGACTATTTTTTTTCTCAAATTTGAGCTCCGAGCTAAAAGTTATGGTCCGAAGAAGTTTAAATTGTTTTTCCCAATTTATCTTTGTATGCTACAAGTGTCTTCTTTCTCTTCCTACACATTTTCAAGTACCCATATCCCAAACATGGCTCCATGGTTGTCTTCAATGGATCATAATATTTCCATATACTACTCTTATGCCCCAAACAAACTTTTAACCAAGGAGTTATGCCCCTTGGAAGTAATCGGGTGTTGAAATTTTACCTTAACAGTTTTAGCTGTAACTTTCTCACATGAGCTCTATTTTGCGCCTGAGTAGCTCATTAGATAGCTCTCTCCAAGTTCTTTTATTTAAGCTGCGGAGACAAAGTGTACCTTACACTTTGTTCATGTACATTTTGATTGCCTAAAAATGTTATTTAGGGCCTCAAAATTTCCCTACACATTCATGACCTTCAATATCCCAAAAAAATTGTAAAAAATTGATTATTTTATAGTTATAATAGCCTTTAAATCTAATCCTTCGATCTCAAAATCGGGTGAAATATGGACCATTGATCTGAGCTCCATTGGAAATTGGATAACTCCTTTTTATACACGTAACACCTTTAAAAAAGTGTCGACCCGACCATCAACCGTCATCTCTTTCCCTTGGCAATCGATTTGTAACTCAATGGTAAACCGACTGACCCGACCATCGGTCGTCGGTGATTTTCATTGGTGAATGAAACTCTTTACCAATTTGGATGACCTGAATATCAGCCATGAAGTGTCAGCTATCCTTGTTGGTTAATGACACACTTGTCCAAATCGAACTATTGTTTGCTACCATTAAATTGATGCATCTACAACATTTTGATATAAACACAAAATGCAGCTAATAACTCAAACAACACCATGTAAAACCATTCTCGTACACAGATTAAAAACACATCAATTAAACACATGAAATAACACAACAACAAGATAAAACACTTATCTTTTAAAATAGTTGAGTAACCAACAACTTGGGATGAACGTTCCACCCAAACATAGATGTGTTGTTACAAATCTCAATAGAAAGTCAACTCCGAGTTGGGGCTAGCAATCCATAAGAGAGGGTGGTCTCTCACCATCCACTCAAAGCTCATGAATCCCACAACCCATTGTTATTCTCATTCAATTATCTCGATTGTATACCAGCTCTCTTCCTCTCAACCTACCCAACCCAAGGAATGTACCTCTTCACTAATCGTAGTCCCTCAAGCATCCCATTCATTTATCAGGGTATATCGAGCATAGATAGCCAAGAATGTCTCTATTGGGAAAGTCAAGGAGTTCATTTCTAGAGAAACTACTAGCAAACAACAACAAACACTTGTTGTTACAGCGAAAATCACATAGGATTTCACTCTTTAGGATTGACAACCTGACACTTCAGTCTTCTTCTCCAAATACACTCCAAAAATGTTGCAGTGTGCTCTATAATTGACCCTCCATCGCTGCTCCAACTCCAAGATCTCTTTTTTCTCTCTCTACTTGTTGTTCATGCCAAAAACTTGATTATCTAAAACAATTATAACTGCCCATACGAATTTCCTCTCTTTGGATTACTTTCTTAACTCACACACTTCCCAAATATTATTGTACTTAGCCCCCATGCTCCCAATAACTATGGGATGTGGCTTCTCACACCCACCCTCTTACATGAATTTGATGATTAGCTTTGGGGACACTCAATTAGAAAATAAAGTTTACTACATAATGATAATAAAAATCAGGAATGTGGGTGGAATTAATAGACGTGGGTAATTCCCCCCATCGACCCCTCTCTTAGAAACTCTCCTAGACCTTCCCCTCTCTTTTGGATTAATTCATCCCCCATATTTTTCCATGTCCCCGTAACAGTTGGCATCACATTTTATTATTAAAACTTAGAAATACAATTCGCATATACGTCACTTGGTTGTAGCCACGCATTATATATACATTAAGCATTAATTAAAATGGGGGTTATAGCGGGGACATTAAAAATATATTTCTTGAGGAAGAAATCATAGGTTTTGGGGAAATTCTAAGAGTTCAAATCTCTTGTGGAAAACCAGACAGATAAGAAGATCAAGGAGCTGAGATCTGACAACGGTGGTGAATTTCGTGGAAAGGATTTTGAGCAGTTTTGCAAGAAGTGTGGCATAGCATGAAAAAACACTACACAATATACCCCATGACAAAATGGAGTTTCTGAGAGAATGAACAAGACATTTATGGACAAGGCAAGGAGCATTCTCAATGGTGCACAACTCACACAAGAATTTTGGGTAGAGGCAGTCGGCATTGCAAAATATCTGGTAAACATGTCTCCTTCATCAACACTAGGTTACTCGACTCCACATGAGATATGGTTTGGTAAGAAGCCTTCGCTTTCACATCTCAAAGTATTTGGTTGTGATGCATTTGCGCATGTCCTTAAGAAAAAGAGGAACAAGCTAGACAAGAAGGTAGTCAAGTGTAATTTCATTGGGTACAAGGATGGAATGAAAGGATATAAGCCATGGGATCCTACATCAAGGAAAATAGTGTACAGTGAATATGTGGTCTTCATAGAAGTTGATGGAACTTCCAAATCTAAAGAGGTTCGAATAGAGAAATAACTAGAGAAGTTGGTGTTTGAACTAAGGAACGAAGAAGTTGATTTAGATGAGTTGATTGAATTAGATGAAGAGGTGGAACAACTGACTTTGTTTGTAAGGAGGTATAAACGAGTACGAAAATACTATGAAAGGCATAGTTCAGCCGATTTTTATTTTGCATTTGTGTTATCTACCACCAACAAGGAGCCCAAGTCGATTAGGGAGGCAGTCAACTCAAGAGAGGGTAAACTCTAGAAGGATTCCATGGTCAAAGAAATGGAATCCTTGTACAAAAATGAGACATGGGATCTAGTCGAATTACCTAATGGGAGAAAAATCGTCAGTATCAAGTGGGTATTCAAAAAAAATATGAACATAGTAGGTCAAGTGCTAGCGGGAAAATCCCCCCTTTAACTACACCAAGGTTTAAGATGTAGACAGAGCAAATGACCATCTAAAAGTTAATCTATTCTCTACTTTACCCCAAACATACCAAAACAAATGAAAAGAAATAAATAAGAGAGAAGATTAGGTAAATGTACTTTTGATCCCATGTCTGGTGATGATCTCCTCAAGCTTTGTAGTTCCAACGATTGCATGTCTCCTCCCAAGGATAACCTGCATCCAAAGATAGACAAACAACGACTAGATGCATGTTATTCTATTCATGAGTTAGGGTTAGATATCAAATGCTAAGTATAAATCAATGAAAATACACAAAACATCATCATTTGGGACAGGAAAAGAGATTTTTTTATTCATCAAACAAAGACTGAAACTTACAATTTGTGTCGGCCACCATTCCACGAACCCGGTCTGGGTTCCTCTTTATAATGTTCCAAGTGCACCTTGAATAGACCTCTTCTTTCAATATTTTGATCACCTCAAGGAAGGGAATGGATTGAATGGAGGAAGAAGGGGATGATGAGGGAATGTTGAGGCAATATCTCACAAAAGGTAACAAAAGCTTGGGCAAGGAGGGGAAGTGAAATTGGGCATAGTTTCATTGTTCTTATGCTTGGATGTAAAATGAGATCCCAACACCTCCTTTTATATGACAAAAGGATGGTTATTTGGTTGGGTGATGGTCTGTAGTAGGTGAATTGGTTGGGAAACCTTCAATAGCCTATGAATTTCAATGAATTCCTTACAACTTTTTATTTTTTGCAACTTTTGAAACTATATGCGGGTTGTTTAATGTGCAGCAAGCATATGTAGGTGAGTTGTAGTGGTGTAGCAAGCGTATGTATGTGGGCTGTAATGGTGCAAGGCATGTGCATCTTCTTAAAAATGGTTTTTTAAGAAGAGCTTCTCAACGGTGCTTTGGAAAAATATGCAAGGAAGAGGGTCAAGGCCACGTATGCATGAGTAGGGAATTTTAGGGCTATAACAGATGCCCCCTAATGTGTGAGGTTAGAAGAGCAACTGATGGTCGGAATACATTACAATATCTTCACCAATGTATGAAATCGAGTGAGACCAGGACCGGAGTTCGGGAGGTGCCATCTTCAAAACAACAATTATCTCTCCGAGGCGGGCATACCCATGCTCGGGATGAACTAAATCATGGCTTCCAATCAAATACACTACAAATTCATGTCATATAACTATATAAAGTGTATCCGCGAGCAATACACAATGGATCTACATCTTAAAATCAGTCGAAGATATACAAGTATAGTATTCATCTTCAAGAAGCTAGTGATGCATGATGGCTGGAGATGAGGTCTTCATAGCTCGAGCAACAACTTCAAGATATTCAAAAATCAAGTAGGAGTACAATGAGAGTGTATAAATCACTACCCTGAGGTCTTCGACGACTCATCGAGAAAAGACATGAGGATCTTAATGATCAGGCAAAGAACTTCATCAATTTCGAATTTGGACTTGACTCGACTCTCAAGATGGTCAACTCATGAGGTCAAGAGACAAACTGCAGAAAGGCCAACTCAGGTTGAGGGAAAATTCCTTTGGACAAAAGCACGAAAGATGATCAGACTCGGGCAGCATGATATTGACATAAGTTCGCCATGTAGGAGGCAACACAAACTCTCAATGTGTTTGGAAGAGTAACCAAGTGGAGGAGGACACAAATCTATGTAGCGAGAATAGCTTCCTAAGGTCATACCACATCCTAATGCTTGATGAACAAACAAAAGGATGTGCTTTGTCCAAGGGCAACTCTCTATGCTACTGGAAAAAAAAAATGAATATTCCTCGTCCCCTCTTTTTTGGAATATTTGATTTTTTTGTCTTTTTCAATTTTTTAAGAGCTTGAAAAAGAACAAGAGAATGCTACATTACAAAGAAGGAACAAGTGTCGCAAGCAAGCATACTAGTTCCAAGCGCAAGAAACATAATAATGCTCAAAGCAAGGAGACATGTGCAGGAAAAGGACACTCGAGGAAAACTCCTCAATGGGTCAACGTGTCAGGTCGTAGGGGCAAGAAGTGTTACTAGGCTTGTGTATAAGGCATGCTTCAAAGGTTTAGTTGAGAGAAACATGGAGCCAACATTAGGCCAAAGATACAAATATGCGACTCGCAAATGCGATTAAGCAAGACACAATGAGACCCCTTCTATGTAATTTTTAATGAGCCCAGAGAAGGTAAGCTAGGTAGTTTTTTCACATTTAAAGAGTCTAAAAAAATGTAAAAGAAGACTTTAGGGAGTACCTTTTTTGGAGATAGTGTAGTTGGTTTGAAAAAGGGTTAAACTTGCACCGAAAATACATCTATTCAAAACCATTTTAACGAGTGTGACAAAGACAAGATCACTTGGAAATCTTTTCAATTTTATGGAGTCTGAAAAGAACTTAACTATGGACTCATAGCCTTTTTCTGAGTTTAGTCTCCTTAACCCGAAAAAGTATAAAATTAACTGAGAACTCTCTCGACGAGATGAATCTCCTGAGGTGTACCTTTTTCTACTATAATCTATAGGCTGGAAAAAGGGTTAAACTCATGCCAATAGATGTTCTTTTGGGTCAATTTAACGAGTTTGAAGGAACAAGGTCACTCGGGGATATTTTCAATTTTAGGGAGTCTAAAAAGAGCTTAACTATGGACTTTGGGGGGGTTCCTTTTTCGTAAGTAATCTCCAAGGCCTGAAAAAGGTGATAAACCAAAACCAAGGAGAATGTTCCTTTTTCAAATATTTAGTCCCTCAGGCCCGAAAAAGGGTTAAACTTACACCTAAGAATACTCTTCTAGCAAACCAAAGTTCCTAGAGCATACCTTTATTCATAAAATTAGTCGCCCGGACCAAAAAAGGGGTAAACTATCATAAGAACAGATGTTCCTTCAAACTTGAGTTTGGCAAGGGTGAAGGGAAACAAGATCGCTAAAAAATATTTTAATTTTTAGAGAGTCTGAAAAGGGCTTAAAGAAGATTCTAGTGGGCTACTTTTCTCAGTTAATCCAGATGAGATCGAAAAGAATTAATACAGTCTCGTTGGATGTTGCTTTCAAATTTTAAAGAGAGCTTGAAAGACAACAAAGTGTGCTCATGAGAGAGTCTCATGGGGTAGAGTCTACACAAACACTAGGAACATATAAAGAGGAAGCCTGAAATAATGCCAAATTAGGATGGTGATTATCAAATGCCAGTTGGTCGACAGTGACAATGCTTCCATTATGAGGTAAATGCACCACCGGGAAGAGTGTATACACCACATCGTTCATAGAATATACATAATCACGCCCGAGAATCATATTGAAATCTAACAGACCTTGCCTCATTATAACATCGACAAGGACAGTCTTCCCACCTAACGATATAGGAAACTGAGGAAAAATCCCCAAATATTCACTGGGACATTTGTCAAAATCCATCAGCTCATGCATAGTAGACACAAGCTCGGGAGAACCCACAACTTTCCAAGCCGAGGAGGATAAAATACTTGTGGAGGCTCCTTCATCTACAATACATTGGTAAATGTTGTTTGAACTAACTTCAACCCTTATTTGAAAGCATGTAGAATAAGGAAGACGAGGCTCAACAAGGTCATTCCAATCAAAGGAAACCATCCTAGGGCTTGGAGGGGGTGTGCTCGAAATGAGCATAATGCCCCCTTGTTCTGAAAGTACTGAACTAGAAATGATAAAAACATAATCGGTAGACACATCACTCTCCAAGAGAAGAGTGGGATCGGTTGAATATTGCATCGGCGTGACCAATTTGGTAGACTCGACACTCTCCAAGAGAAGAGTGGAATCAGCCGAAGATTGCATCGGCATGACCACTTACTCAACCATTGGTTGAATATGTTGTGAGACAACATGGTATAAAGGCACATTACCCCCCAAAAGAGGAGTGGGAACAGCTGAAGATTGCATCGGCATGATCACTTCATCAACCAGAGGCTAGATAGACTATGAGGGAACCTTAGAAGACTCAGAAGCAAAAGATCTTGTAGACATGGACCACAATATTCGTACCTATAATATGATAGGGCACAGATGAGTAAGGTGATCTCCCTTGCAAAGATTACAAGGGAACTTAGGATTACATCCTATCTGTCTAGGTTTCTCAACAGAATAAATGCCCCCAGCATGACTAGAAATAGTTGGTTGCACATCTCCAACATGACCTGTAGAGGTTGGTGATTGGTCGATAACATGACTCACAGAGGCTACAGACCTATTACCAGCATGACTAGCAGTGATTGTACTTTTTACCCCAGCATGAATTACATGGGTTGGGAGATTGCCCCCAACATGACTCGCATAGGTTGTTGACAACTCTCCAACATGACTAGCAGAGGTTGGTTGTTTTCCCCCAGCATGACTTGCAAAGGTTGGGTGATGGTATTCAACATGACTTGCACATGTTGATGACCTATATCCAACATGACTCGCAGAGGTTGGTGATTTCTTCTTCCTATTCTTCCTCTTTCTATTTCTCTTAGACTTTCGGTTACTAGTAGTTGGACTTTCACCAGAGAAGGCAGAAGGAGGAGGAGAATACTTTGTTGACAAAGGAACATCAACATGATTCCTATGACATAAGGTTTTTAACTGAGAAACGTCAAGAGAATTCAAGACATTTGGATCAGTACCCAACCAAACCGGTAGTCCCATATTCAACCCAGGAATGTACAAAGTGGCCATCAAAGGGACACCAACGTTTCCAAAGAAAGGAAAAGCACAAGAATCCCCTTGAGAATGGGTTCCTTGGTTGGTATCATTAGGAACTTTATCTATGAATATCCTATGCACAAGTTCTCCCCTTTCGGGATCGTTCAAGTCCGTAAAAGTCTCACACACTGACTCTGATGAACCAATGTTATCAAAAACAACGCCTATAAAGAGGCAGCTCCACGTTTCTAAGCGGAAGACTGAAAATTCCTCACGACCGACAAAGTGGGTGGTCTACCACCTTAGGTCAAAGACCCAAAGAAATGACTGACTAACTCACTATGGAAAAATGGGCAGCACAGAGCACACACTAAAAGTTCCTAAAGGAAAATCAAGTAGACGACTAACTATTGGGAAGGATAGTTACGCTAATCGACACTAGAGAAACTAATCAGTGCAAGTGCAACTCAAACACGGAAGCACCCTTTGGGTATACTCTGTGAAGCATGATCCGAATTCTGCCCTAGGTACCGAAGTATACCCACGCAGTCACCTGTGTAAGTCCGTAAAATATGGGCAACTAGGTTTCCAGCTTGCAATCAGTCACCAAGTGGGTACAGTCAAAAGCTAATGGTCTGGAAGACAACTGAGGATCTCGAACAGATTCAAGGTCCATGAAGCTCTGTAGGAAAATGCAGTCAGTATTATTCCCGAGAAAAACCCTCAATATACAATCCCCACTATGTTCAATCCAGCTTTGGAGGGGTTATCTTCGCTGCCTTTCCTCACGCGAGCTCATGTTTATCCCCTGTGATAGAGGGGGGTCCCGACTAACTCTTATGACACTGGACTTAAAGCACTCCCTAACTCATACTCCAATGTTTGATTAAAGTGGCCTTGAAGAGTTTCCTCTTCACACCTAATTCAAGGCCCTAAAACCCTAAACTAGTTTTGGAACCCTACAAACAGAAAAGTCTAATGTATTTTAGATTAGGCATTATTTTTAAGGCTTGATTTACTCAAAAGGTGTGGTAATGCAACTGATGTTGTTAAGACTCTTGCACAAAATGAAACTTATAAGAACACTAGCAAAGAAGGATTATCTTTCTTATTTTTCTTTTGAAATGATTTCAAGATGAAAAGAAAACACAACATTGTGCTAATGTCGTTTTCTTTTTCAAACAACAATGCAAAGCAAATGCGAAGAAATAAAGAGACCTAAACAACTAGGTTTTTTTTTCTTCTTCCAATCAAAGCAGAACTAACAAAAGATGTTAAAATAAACTCATTTTCCCTAAAATTCAAGCTAAAAATAAGCTAATAATGCTAGTAAACACAAGAAGATTAAGGAACAAGTAAACCAAAACTTAAACCCAATCTATGGCCACAGACAAAGACTCTGACCAATTCAAGAAATTCCTAAGAAGTCTGAACTTCTATCAGGAAAGAGACAAACTCTCTCTTTATTAAAAAATACTTTCATGAAACGGAGACGTGGGTTGTTGCATCAGCAGCCTGAGTATGTACATGGGTTTTTTATTGTGTAGAGCGCGTATGTACGTGGGTTGACCCAAAACAGCACGCGTACCTTTGAGTCTTTTCAAAAATAAAAAGACTAGGTAGACTTATAGGGCGGGGAAATCTGGTATGCACCTTGGAGGTTACCAGAACCCCTTGACAGACTTGGTAAACTTGACTAAAACTCGAAAGGAAAACAAAAAACCAATCAATCAACCCAAAACCCCCTAAAAAACCCTAGAGAGATCCCCAGTATGGCCTGAAGTTATGCTAGTAGGAAAATCCCCCCTTTAACTACACCAAGGTTTAAGATGTAGAAAGAGTGAATGACCATATAAAAGTTAATATATTCTCTACTCTACCCCAAAAATACCAAAACAAAGGAAAAGAAAGCAATAAGAGAGAAGATTAGGTAACTATACCTTTAATCCCACGTCTGGTGATGATCTCCTCAAGCTCTGTAGTTCCAACGACTGCATGTATCCTCCCAAGGATGACCTGCATCCAAACATAGCCAAACAAGGACTACAAGCATGTTGTTATATTCATAAGTTAGGGTTAAATATCAAATGCTAAGTATAAATCAATGAAAATACACAAAACATCATCATTTGGGATAGGGAAAAGAGATTCTTGTATTCATCAAACAAAGACTGAAACTCACAATCTGTGTTGGCCACCATTCCGTGAACCTGGTCACACCTTCTCTTTATAATGCTCCAAGTGCACCTTGAATAGACCTCTTCTCTCAATATTCTAATCACCTCAAGGAAGGGAATGGATTGAATGGAGGAAGAAGGGGCTGATGAGGGAATGTTGAGGCAATATCTCACAAAAGGTAGCAAAAGCTTGGGCAAGGAGGGGAAGTGAAATTGGGTTGAGTTTCATTGTTTGTATGCTTGGATGTGAAATGAGACCCCAACAACTCCTTTTATATGAAAAAATGATAGTTATTCGGTTGGGTGACAGGCTATAGTAGGTGAATTGGTTGGGAAACCTCCAATTCCCCGTGAATTTCAATGAATTCCTTACAACTTTTTAATTTTTGCAACTTTTGCAAGTATATGCGGGTTGTTTAGTGTGCAACAAGTGTTTGTACATGAGTTGTAGTGGCAGGAAGCGTATGTACATGGCCTGTAATGGGGCAGGACACGTACATCTTCTAAAAAATGGTTTTTTAAGAAGAGATTCTACGCAGTGCTTTGACAAAATATTCAAGTAAGAGGGCCAAGGCCATGTATGTATGAGTAGGGCATTTTATGGCTATAACATCAATTTTAGAAATTCAAAGCTCGAATGGTAGCGAAAGGGTACTCCCAAATTGAGGGAGTCAATTTCAGTGAGATTTTTTCCTGTTGAAAAATTAACTTCCATTAGAATACTAATGTCTTTAGCTGCACCATTTGATCTTAAGATAGAGCAAATGGATGTGAAGACAACATTCCTACATGGGGACCTGCAAGAAGAAATCTACATGAAATAACCTGAAGGATTTGTAGTAAAGGGAAACGAAGATATAGTGTGCAAACTGAAGAGATCCATTTATGGTCTAAAGAAATCGCCAAGGACGTGGTATCAAAATTTTAATACAAACATCCTTATTTTGCGATTTGTTAGAAGTCATATTGATCACTCTATATATTCCAAGGAAGAAGTTGGGTGTTTCATATATGTAGTTTTGTATGTCGACAACATGTTGTTGGTCGAAAACAACATGGATGCAATAAAGGAGGCGAAGATGCAGTTGTCCTCTAAGTTCAATATGAAGGATCTTGGTTCAATGAACTTCATTATGGGAATGGAGATCAAGAGAGATCAGGCGATTAGAAAGATCTGGTTGAATCAAAGTAAGTACATTGTGTTGAAATATTGTAACTGCAATGTTGAAATTATTGTAACTGCAAAGAGTATTCTATTTATTATTGAGTTATTATTCATTTGATCAATCCCCTTTCGTGGATTGATCACGTCGTGCATTGTAATTGACCAAATCCCCTTTTGTGGATTGGTCAAACCCTAATTGTATTATGCAAATTAAGAAGTCGGCCCCCAGGCCTAATTAAAGTGGTTTTAACCTCTAAGAAGACAAGTCAGCCCTAGCCAGTGAAGAGACACGTTTCCAACACCTGCCAGCTTGTATAAATAAAGGAAGCCATCACCTCATTATCACACTCACTCATTCACTCATCAAATGAGAAAGTTTGGTAGTTGTAGTTGGGAGAAGAAGGAAGAGAGAGGCACATTACTCGGTGTTGGATATTCTTTAGTGTTTAGGTTTATTGTCTTGGCATTGTATTGGCTATCTATATTAAGGAAGTTTTGTTGGGTTTTCTCCCCCGTGAGGGTTTCACAGGATAAATGTTGTGTTTCTTGTTTCTCTCAATGATCCTACCTATGTTATTGTTATCTAGTAAATTGAAAAGAAACCTAATAATAGCTCAAAACTTAACATGATATCAGAGCTAAACTGAACAAAGCAACTTTCACTGGATAAAGAAAAACGTCATTGTTGTCGTACAAGAAAATTAGGGCTTTTGTTGGAGAGGATTGTTTTCCTAAAAACCATCTAGAAAAGTGTGCCCTACCCCAATGAATGTTTTGGCAGCTTAAGCGCACCTTTTCAATGGACAGAACCTTTGAAAATTCAAACCCTAGTTTTGACTGGTACCAGAAAACCAGGAAACCAGAACCAGTACCAGAAGTACCAATCCATATTTTCACAGGTCATGTTTCAAGGGGAAAAACTTGAAATTTTTGAAATCTAACAGCTCCAACAAACTCACCTTAGCTTAGCACATCTAATCCCTAGATCAGAATTTCAAAATTTGAAGTTTGAAAAATTATTGTTTCCTCATAAAACCCTAAGTTGCAGTTGCAGTATCAAGTATAGTTGCAGTATCAGTTGAAGTATCAGTTGCAGTACTAGTTGTCGTAACCCTTGAAGTTTTTAAAGGGTTGGTAATTATTACCACTACTACCATATGGTCCCACTACTATCAGGGGTATGTACTCACATATGTTTAAATTGTTAAGCTTTAAAGGGTATTTGCAGGAGAAGGGATCTCTTTCCATAGATCCAGAAGGATCTCAGATCCAACATAATTAGAGGAATAATGCAACCCAAGTTTGATTATTCTGATATGCATCTATTTGTTATGACATTATTTTGATCTAGGTTGCATGTTGAAGCTATGACCATCACACTAAACTTTGGTCAAAAATTAAAGTCAAGGTATTTGATGGATTAAAGTTGAGATCTTAGAGTTTATTCTCTAACCCAACTTTCTGTGAAGATAGCATATTTTCTTAGTACATAAGAGAGGTTGAAGAAAGCACTATTTATCTTGATTGAAGGAGACTTGGAAGAAAAACAACACACTCATTCTTGAGGACAAGACTCCAGGTTCCGGGTTTGATTAATTAAGTTGATAAGATTCAAAGTTGCACATGACAAGTTGATAACTACCCCATTACAAGTAAACACTATAGTTGAGGAAGTTGTCTTTAAAAGTATTATACTTGGTAGCATGTTAGCATATTGAGATAAATGCTTAATGTAATCATTTACTAGATACAACTAACATCTCCTCTAGGAGAAACCTCTTGTGTTGGTTCCAGGTTGCCATGAATGAATGTTTGATCATAACACTATAATAGTGTTGATCTCATCTCGTATTGTATTTCTTACTTTTGATCTTTGTTTTAGGCATGTCACAAGTGATAGCTTTAAAGGAGCTATTGTGAAGATTATTTGTGCTATTGTTTTATTACTATTCTCAAAAGAGTATTATTCTTGCATGTTATTTTGTTAACCTTGGTTCAGGTCATGGGTGATAACCCCAAGGAAGCTATAGTGAAGGTTACAGAAGGAAACAAATTAGAAGAGACATGAAGCAAACTACCCAAGTCATGAACATGACGGTATACATCCATGTACCAAAGAAGATGAAGAAGAAGTTATTTTTGAGATCCAAAGTATCTCATATGAAGATTGATTACAAGGAGCAGAAGGCTCCAAAGATGAACAAACATTAGAACAAGAACTCACATAAGACTTGTTCAAAGGATAATGAAGCCACCTTGATAAGAAGCAGAACTCATTTGAAGTCTGACTCAGCGTTTCATATTTAGACTTCGTATTCAACACCAAGTATACCCCATAAGAGTTGATGAAGTCCTTGTAGAATCAGAAGAAATCAAGAGTAAGCATGATCTCATAAAGGATCAGATGAAGAAACAACTTCCAGGACTGGGAGACAGATGTCATAGGAAGACTATATCGCAGCTTCAGAAAATTCTAAGAGATATGTGTTGATTTTTCATAATCTAGGTTAAGCATGAAGTTCATTCCATTTTTAGCATTTAACTTAACCATAAACAATAATGTTGCAGAAACCAAGATCACAAGAAGAAACACCATGCACAAGAACACAAGAAGTATCATGGGAAACCCTTCTCAACAAGGGAAGAAAACCTAGCCAAATCCTTTTCTATATTCTTCAAGAGAAAGACCTTCACCACCAAGAAAGACTTATCACACAAGAGGGTGCTTCAAACCGTAGAAGACTAGCGCCCAAGAGAGGTGCGCACCTTTTCCCAAGTAGATGTATCTGGTGAAATTTCCAAACTCACAAGGAAGATATGCTTCCACAATGGGGAATCATCCCTTACTTATATTAGACTTGTCCAATCAACAAATCCGTCTATTGGCTCAACAGGGTCGACCTCTCTAAGTCACTTTATAATTATTATTATTATTATTATTATTTAACCATATTAATTATCTTTTACATTTATTATTAATTGCATTAAGGTGGGGTCTGTTAGCACCATAAGTCACCTCTAGATTGCGGCATAGGTAAGCCCAGTACCCATCAATTTATATGTCATGGTTAATGGATTTAAAGAGGTCAAATGGGGCAGACTCAAGAGAATATCATTTTAACTCAGAAAACTGGGGCAGTATGCATGAGCAAACAATTTCTTGATCAACTTCAGCCAGTAAGTTCTAGTAAGGATGAGTAGGAGGAATAAATTGAGGAGGAAATGTAAAGGTCTACTCTTGACATCAGGTCTTCCAACATGCCTAAGGAGGAAAAAACTATGAAGACAAGATCCTCTTGAATTCAAAGTTTCTGGAAACTGAAAATGCTATAACCGCACTGCAATCAAACATCCATTACAACACAGTCACCATAATCCATGCAAATCCTTCGATCATGAACATTTAGTATCACACACAAGTAGACTGGAAATAGATGTTGAATTTCATTAAACAAGAAGTCTCGTGTCAAATTACATAACAAGAGAACCATAGCTTCATTAAGACATTACAATACATGATCTTAGCTCAACCATCGACCATAACAAAGTAACAAAACTGCCTACATATACTCATAACAACTCGCCACTACAGTCAAAGCTTTGAGTCGGCGAGCTCCCTTTCAGGCTGATTGTGCATGTGATCTTATGGTAGGATGTGCCTATAGTCCTTTGTCAGACTGCCCATGCATTTCTTTGTCAGACGTAATCTCTATCAATCTTGTCCTAACATCCTACTTCCATGGTTGGTCCCTTTCTGGCATTCCATTTATAGGAGGAGACGATGTCTCAACAACCTTACCTGGTTTCATTAACTGCTTCATTAGGATCAGGATGGGCGAAGTCAAGTGTGACACCTGTCACTGTGATTGGTCTTTCGATGTTGATTGCAACCACTTTTGCATGGCTAGACTTCTGTGGGGAGACTAGCAGGCGGACCTAGAGGACAGCGAGGGGAGCTGGCGAGATGGTTGAGGCAAACCGACATGGAACGACAAGTGATTGGCGGCTAGGCAGAAAGACGTGATGACAAAATGGTGATTGGGAAAGTGTGGGTGTTAGAACGCGGGCGCTGAGGTGCCAAAGTGCCAGGGTGATGTGGCATGGGAGAGGTGGTGGTAGAGGGATGTGAGTGGTCGGGGGGCAACACGACCACATGACAGAGGTGACATGGGGGACACATGTTAGGAGAAGAGAGAGAGTGAAGTGAAAAGGGGAAGGTGACATGGAGGGGAAGTGGAAGACACATGTCGTGAAATGATAGGCGACATAGGAAAAAGGGAGATGTGATAGGCAAAGATATGGGTGAGTGGAAGACAGGTGTCAGCAGTAGAGAAGGAAGTAAGTAGAGGCGGTAAGTGGTCTAATC
>ML776834.1:143879-207873 GCA_009831015.1 Picea engelmannii | reverse complement strand
AGCGATAAGTTGTTTAGTGTGGGGGGGTCTGAGTTAATGATGAGGCACCAAGATAGTGGGGGGCTCACACTCAGAAAACACCAACTCGGACCCCTCCCCCCTTGTTAAAGGTAGAATGTCAGGGGGGTCTGATATGTATTGTGCATCATATATATGAGTGCGCCAAGATAAGCCGCTCAGATCTACGGTCCTTTTACCACACCACGCCAAAAAGTCACATCAGGGCCCCGACTTAGGATAAAACGCATTTTGTGGGTTTTTAGCCACCTCCTTCAGCCATTTTTTCGCCAGAATGCCAGTTCCTAGGGAAAACACCCCTCAATCCATAATATGTGTTAAGAGGGTCGACCAATACCCTTTACATAACAATTAGGGTTACAAATAGGTCTGACTCTTGAACAACATATAGCAAAGGATATGTTACACCCACTAGTGCTCATCCACTGGGCGCACATCCATAGGGATGTCATAGATCTGGCTCAATGCATTACACAAAAGAACCAGATCTACACACATTCACCTATGCTCATCCATAGGCATGTCCACTCTACAAATCTTCTTTCCCACTGCCTCTCACAAGAGAATCATCTGGAGTTTTCTCGTCAACTCTGCTGCTCAGAGGAGGCTAACATGTCAACTTCATTTATGTTCACATGACGATGCACCCAACACTTTGGGATTTCACATGTTCACCTTTTGCTCAACCACAAGCACGTCCAACTCATCAAATCGCCTTTCCCATTGGATAATCATCTGGAGTTCTTCTCACTCTCTGAATGGAGGAGGTCATCTCTACATTCCTAGATCTGTCTCAGGCAGGAACCATGTACACTTTTTAGGGGCTTTCTCTCAGGTTTGTAAGATGAGAGAAAGACTTACATAGTTGCAATGATCCACACCTCACAGGTTTGTAAGCTGGAGAATGTCTCAAATAGTTTCATTCATCAACAATCCCTCTCAGCTAGAGAGGCATTCTTTATCATGCCAAGTCTCACACAGATGTATTTTGAATTCTGTCTTGGTTGGAGTTATCGACACTCCCTCTCAACTAGGGAGCCATTCTTCACGAAGTTAATTTGGTGAAGATATTTGCAATCTACTCATGTGTAGGAAGGTATTGCATGTGTATGATTTTCCCCTGCATCATATCTCTGAAATAAGGATATTTCATCTCATCGTATTTCAATCCATCATGAAACACTAGGTTCTCAAGGATCTTTACTCATGGCTCTTGGTCATCATCATAGGATCCATCTCATGGTCAAGTAAATCTGTCAGAAGCTTGTGAAGCCACATTGCTTCGCACACTCAATGCTTATATACTCTGCCCCTGTGGTACTCAAGGCCACAGAGTTTTGTTTCCTGCAGCATCAGGAAACCATGGCAAACTTCATGGTAGAACATCAACTGGATGTGTTCTTTCAGTCCATTGTACTTTCTACTCAATCTAAATCGGCATATCCTGCAAACTCAGTTTCACATTGGAGGCATATCTCAGGCCATATCCAATTGCGCCTTGTATATATATATCAATCAATGTTTTGTTGTTGTCTAGTGAGTCTGCTTTGGTTGAATCATGAAATGACTAGGAAAATTCACTTCATGGCATGAATCAAATCTGGTGTTAACTAGATACATTAGTGATCCAATCAGCTATGGATTAGTCTCGTCTGAATCATCATCAATATTCTTCTTTAAATCCATTTGCATTCTGTCATACTGAACTTCTTTAATATTTTCATTGTATATTTTCCTTGACTCGGGAAAATCTTATCGGTCCTCTGTCATACTTCTTGTCCTAAGAAGTAGTGCATCATACTCAGATTCTTCATCTAGGATTCAGAAGTCAAGGATTACTTGTATCAACAACAAGACTTTTTGAATAAGTCATCAGGATCAGGTTCTCGTCACCAACACTATATAGGTTTGGATCAACAACACTCTTGCTGAAATCCGAACTCATCAAGAATCTATCTATCTGATATAGTTTCCAACTCATGGATGGTAGTATGGATGGAAGTGTATCGTTTCATTGGTTCAAGTGTCTCATCATAGATGACTCCCTTTGTTTATGAGAAACCTCTGGCTATAGATCTCGTTTTGTATTTCTTGACACTTCCATCAGCTGCATGCTTGATCTTATAGATCCACTTGGAAGTTACCACAAACTTCCCTTTCTGGTCCCTGAATAATATCTTATGCACCATTCTTTAAGATATATTGGTATCCTTTTTTTATGGCATCTTGCCATACCGGTTCTCTTGTTGCTTCTCTAATACAAGGAGTCTCAGCATCAATGAAGTGGATCATGACTGAAGGATAGCTTGAAAAATCTCTTTTGATTTCTCGAAATGTGCCTTGAGAGGCTTGTATGTTTCTCTGCCTCTTGCATAGTGAGTCTAGTTATGCATTTTATGCCATACTACAATATCTCTAAACATATCAACTGGAGAACCTGGGTAACCTAGAGTAATGTTTCTCTCCCTCTGAATTGTTGAAGGGGGAGAAGGTATTGTCTCACTGTCAATCTCCATCTGAGATTCTCTCGATCTTTGAAAATTTGTCTCTTCTCCAAGGACAACGTCTCTGCCTGTCTCAATCTGTCTCTGACTAGGGATGTCTTTGAAAATTCATTGTATCCTTTCTTCCTAAAGGATCTAGCTTGGACTTCTTCTCTTTAGGTACATGAAAATACATTGGGCACCAAAATAAACTGAAGTGTTCAATCTCAGGCTTCATTCCACTGAAGACTTCTTCGGGAGTTATGTTTTTCAAAGTGTGGTGAAGACTCGTGTTCTGCACATATAGTGTGTCATGCATGCTTCTTCCCATGGAATCATATAAACATTATGATCATGCTTTTTAGCATTGGTTGTCTCAATGATGGCTCTATTCTTCTTCTTTCTCAAATGGTTTTGGCTCCTTCTGAGTCATGTGACTCCCTCTGAAGGATAAGCATCTTCTTTTCTTGTTAACCTATTTGGAACAAGAAAACAAAAAGAACCAACACTGGAATATCTCCTCAAGGAGAATAATGAGTACATCTCTAAAATCAAAACATTTTAAGAAATATTGTCACAGCTACAACACCTACTTGTAATGTAGCAAACTTTTAGAAATATAGGTTAGAGGAATGACAATTACAACAATCAAACCTGGAGTCTTTACTTTGAGTGTGTTGTTTCTCTAAATGCACTGAGATCCCTCTAGATCTATGACTTCAACAAAGGTTCCTTCATATTGCAATTTCACTCATGACAATGATACAAATAATATATACAAGTGCATACCTGAGGATGTTGATATGATTTCTCCAATAGCTCTTGGTTGATCTCTATCCTCTAAGATCTTTATGAAGAAGATAGTTACGGTGTCACCTTTTGTCATCTTTGTTATTTTGAAGTTGGCCCTTCAAAGTAAGGGATTGAGTAGGTGATTGGCTTCCTTGTCCTAACGTCATCTTCCTTCCATTCATTGATAGTTGTCTCTGGTAAACCCTTTTGTATTACCCATAATAAGTCTTCCTCTGAAGTTTTGTTCATCATAATTTTAGATTCTTCACAACCCTTTGTCAACTAGGCTAGAAAACCTAACGGCTAGGCTAGGCTAGCAATTTTAGGTTTTATTGAACTTATGACTACCAACAATAAGCCTTTGAGAGATAAGAGAACATTGGTGAGCTGAAGAGCTCCTTCAATGAGTTTGCAAAAACCCTAATTCTGAAATTTCTGCAGAAATTTAGCGAAACCATAGAAACCCTAGGGCCAAAATTTCAAAATGCTCGGAATGTCACTCTGAGAGTCTATGGAGATGCGCTGGAGGAATTCGTACTCTCCTATGCCAAAATTATCCCCAACATTCAAGTGTTTAAGGCTGAAACTCCTCATAAAGGAAGGTCGTACGGATTTTCTGAAAACCCTAGGAGGGTCGTACGGTTCTGCAGAAGAGAGAGGAGACTGGTAGATGCTTGTGCAATGGGTTCTTCAAGACCTATGCTATGATACCATGTTGATTTTTCATAATCTAGGTTAAGCATGAAGTTCATAACATTTTTAGAATTTCACTTAACCATAAACAATAATGTTGTAGCAACCAAGATCACAAGAAGAAACACCATGCATAAGAACACAAGAAGGATCCTGGGAAACCTTTCTCAAAAAGAGAAGAAAACCCAACCAAATCCTTTTCTATATTCTTCAAGAGAAATACCTTCACCACCAAGAAAGTCTTAGCACACAAAAGGGTGCTTCAAACCCTAGAAGACTAGCGCCCAAGAGAGGTTGGCACCTTTCCCAAGTATATGTATCTATTGAAATTTCCAAACTCATAAGGAAGATATGATTCCAAAATGGGGAATCATCCCTTACGTATATTAGACTTGTCCAATCAATAAAGGCGTCTATTGGCTCAACAGGGCCGACCTCTCTAAGTAACTTTATAATTATAGTTATAATTATTATTAATATTAATATTTAACCATATTAATTATCTTTTACATTTATTATTAATTACATTAAGGTGGGGTCGACCTGTACCCTTTACATAACAATTAGGGTTACAGGCAGGTTTGACTCTTGAACAACATATAGCAAATGATTTGATACACCCACTAGTGCTCATCCATTAGGGGCACATCCATAGGGTTTTCATAGCTCTGGCTCACTGACACAGAAGAACCAGATCTACACACCTTCACTTGTGTTCATCCATAGGCACATCCACTCTACAAATATTCTTTCCCGATGTCTCTCACAGGAGAATAATCTAGATTTTTCTCGTCAACTCTGCTGCTCAGAGGAGGCTAACACATCATCTTCATTTATGTTCACATGACGACGCACCTAACACTTTGGGATTTCACACGTTCACCTTGTGCTCAGCCACAGGCACATCCAACTCATCAGATCGCCTTTCCCAATGGATAATCATATGGAGTTCTTCTCACTCTCTGAATGGAGGAGGTCATCTCTACATTCCTAGCTCTATTTCAGGAAGGAACCACATACCCTTCTTAGGGGCTTTCTCTTAGGTTTTTAAGTTGATAGAAAGACTTACATCGCTACAATGATCCACACCTCACAGGTTTGTAAGATGGAGAATGTCTCACATAGTTGCATTCATCAACAATATGAAATATCCTAGGAATATTTCCTTTTTCAACGACGGAGAAGGAAGCCAATCAGAAAGACTAGGATATGGATTTTTTCGTGAGACTAGAAGAGAATTCAATATTGACTTCCAAGATTGATCTAACAGATCAAGCATGTTGCAGATGTACAAAGATTGATGTGTGTCCAGAGGATTCTCCCAGCAAGAGGGAGAAGACTATGACAAGACACTTACTCCAGTAATTGAAGAAATAGTTCCAGTATTCATGAAGACAACTAGAACAACCATGATTCATATATAGTATGAGATGCAAGGAAAGAAATCCCCATATTCAAAATTGAGTAGAAGTTGGTGCAGTACATTAGTTGGGTCATGGAGACATGACTACAATAAAAGATAGAGTTACCTCCATGAAAGAAGAAGATCTACCTTCAGTATCAGTGATTGATCCACTCTCAGTTTCAGATGAAGTTTTTGTCATGATGAAGTAGAGGAGTTACTCTCAAATTTCAGTAGTCATAGTGAGAATGGAGAAACCATTCTCAACTTTAGAGCAACTTCGGGTGTAGATTCCCACTTCCGGAAGAACAGTTGCAGAAAGAGGAGAGGACATACTCTCAGGCAGTGAGACAGATAGTGCTTTGTAGAAAGCACATAAATCTAGCACATGATTGTGCACATTAAGTTGAAGTTGAAGCAAGTGTACCAGGATGGTACAATATGATTTGAAGATTGAAGATAGAAAGACTCATGTCTGTCAGTTGAAGGAAGCTTTGTGCGTGTTGAAGCAAGCTCCTAGAGCTTGGTATGGAAGAATTGACAGTTTCCTGACGAGCTTGGGATTTACCAAGAGTAAAGTTGATTCTAACCTTTACTTCAAGGTTATGAATGATGAGCCAGATATGTTGTTGCTACTATATGTAGATGATGTATTCTTGACAAGATGAAGAAAAGATCATCACAGATTGCAGAAAAATCTCGCTACAAAGTTTGATGAAAGACCTAATGTATTATCTCTTAGGTCTTAAAGTTTGGCAGAGCATAGAGAAGATATTCCTTAACCAAGGGAAGTATGCAGCTAAAATAATGAAGAGGTTTGACATGTTGAAATGTAAATCCATGTACACACCCATGGAAATGAAGTCGAAGCTCCTCATAGATACCTCGTCAGAATTGGTTGATGCTACTCTGTAAAGATAGATTAATGGTTCATTGATGTATATTACGAATAACAGACCGGATATATGTTTTGTTGTGAACACCTTTTGAGTCAGTATCTGGTACAACTTAGACATGTTCAACTTGTAGCTACAAAACATGTGATGAGATATCTTAAGGGTACATTGGATTTTGGTCTTTGTTATACTAGAGATCATGACTTCATATTGTATGGATATACTAATTCAAATTGAGTTGGAAGTGTTTTTTATAGAAAAAGCACTTCAGGATGTTGTTTTAGTCAGGGGTCAGCCATGACTTCATGGCAGAGTAGGAAGCAATCCAGTATTGCTCTCAGCACGGTATAAGCGGAATATATTGCAACATGTTCCACCAGTTGTGAAGCCATATGGCTTTGGATGTTGTTGACAGATCTATTAGATATGGAGATGGAAGCCACAATGATCCTATGTGATAACTAGAGTTGTATAAAAATGATGTGTTCAGTGATGATTTGAAGCACATAGAGATATGGTATCACTTCATTCATTATATGATGCAGAGAGGAGTTATAAAGTTCCATTATGTTGGCATGGATGAACAGGTTGCAGATGTGTTGACCAAGCCTTTATCTTGTGTAAAGTTTGAGCACTTTCAAGACAAGCTTGGTATAGTCCAAAAGGACCTCCCTCGAAAAAGGGAGTAGTGTTGATTCCAGCCTTGTTAGGGATGATTTTAAGGATGGAAATTTATTTTAAAATGTAGAAACCTTGGCGAATCTTACTAATCCTTCATATGCCAACTATAAATGATTGGCGATATTTTTGTAAAAATACTCAAATTTCTAAGGATTTTATATAGTTTTTATAAAATTTTGGTGATTTTTAAGGTAAAATAATTTTATCCTATAGAATTTGGGCGAATCATTTTTAAAATAGCGAATATCGTTTTTGGAAAAACCATGGAAAATTAGCCCATGAGCGAAATTTAGCCCCTAAAATCATCCCTGAGCTGCCTTGTGATGAAGATTTCCAGCTTCGTGTTGATGTTGTTTAGATGTCAGCCTCGTGCTGAAGATTTCTAGATTTGTGTTGATGTTGTTGTGATGCTAGCTTCGTCATGAAGATTTCCAGCTTCGTGTTGATGTTGTTGTGATGCCATCTTCATGTTAAAGATTTCCATATTCATGCTGATGTTGTTGAGATGTCGGCTTCATGCTGAAGATTTCTAGCTTAGTGTTGATGTTGATGAGATGTCAGCTTCTTGCTGAAGATTTACAGGTTAATGTTGATGTTGTTGATGCTCCAGCCTTTGATGTGATGATGTTGTTTTTTATGTTGTATCATCGTCACATTTTTATTGATGATGATGATGTATTAGTGTTGTACTAATCCATGTTGATGCAAATAATGATGATGTCGCTTCATCTTCTTGCCGAAAAAGATGATGATGATGCCACTTCAACTTCTCGCTGAAGATGTTGATGATGATACTCTAGCCTCATGCTGATGAGGATGATGGTGCTACTCCAACTCCATGATGTGAACAATGATGATGAGAAAATCTTCTGATGATTTATACACATTTCAGTCAATGTTCCAGATGATGTTGATGTTGTTGCACTCTCTCTCTCTCTCTCTCTCTCTCTCTCTCTCTCTCTCTCTCTCTCTCTCTCTCTCTTGATGATGTTGTATTGAGTTGTGTATGTAGAATACCCTTCTTGTTAAGGGGGAGTGTTGAAATATTGTAACTGCAAAGAGTATTCTATTTATTATTGAGTTATTATTCTTCTTATCAATCCCCTTTTGTGGATTGATCACATCAAGCATTGTAATTGACCAAATCCCCTTTTGTGGATTGGTCAAACCCTAATTATATTATGCAAATTTAGAAGTTGACCCCCAAGCCTAATTAAAATGGTTTTAACTGCTAAGAAGACAAGTCGGCCCTGCCTGGTGAAGAGACACCTTTCCAGTTCTTGCCAGCTTGTATAAATAAAGGAATCCAACACCTCATTATCACACTCACTCATTCGCTCAACAAATGTGCAAGTTTGGTAGCTGCAGTTGGGAGGAGAAGGAAGAGAGAGGCACATTTCTCAGTGTTGGATATTCTCTAGTGTTTTGGTTTATTGTCTTGCCATTGTATTGGCTATCTATATTAAGGAAGTTTTGTTGGGTTTTCTCCCCCATGAGGGTTTCCTAGAATAAATGTTGTGTTTCTTGTGATTGTGTTTCTCTTAGTGATCCTACCTATGTTATTGTTATCTAGTAAATTGAAAAGAAACCTAATAATAGCTCAAAACTTAACACATTGAAACGATCTTTAAGTGTTTCAACATACAGGATTGCAAGCCAGTCAAGGTGCCAATTCCCATGGGAGAAAAACTAGTTGTTGAACAATGTCCAAAGACACGGGAAGAAATATAGGACATGGCACATGTTCCCTATGTAAGTGTTGTTGGTAGTCTAATATATGTGATGGTTTGCACTCGACTAGGCATTGCTCATGTCGTGGGAGTATTGAGCAGATACAAGTCGACACCTGAGAAAGAGCACTGAACAACTATCAAGAGAGTGTTCAAGTATTTGAGTGGCACAAAAAAATATGTTATATGCTACCAAGGGAAACTTGAAGTTGATAGTGAAGTAAATGTACATGACTTTGTCGACGTCGACTCGGCTGGAGATATGGATCGATGTAGGTTGACTAGTGGATATATGTTCAAGATGTTCGGTGGAGCAATCAATTGGATGAATAAGCAACGAGTGGTCATATCCTTGTCAATAATAGAAGTTGAATACATAACATCCACTCATGGAAGAAAATAAGAAATATGGTTGCATCGACTACGTTCAGGGATTGGGTTTGAACAGAAAGCTATGAAGATAAATTGTGACACTCAAAGCGCAATATTTATGGCAAAGAAACTAGTGCACCATTCCAGGATGAAGCATATTGATGTATAATATCATTTCATCAGAGACATGGTGAAAAACAATAAGGTGTTGTTGGAGAAGGTAGACACTTTGGAAAACATAGCAGACTCTTTGATCAAGTTTGTGAATGTTGTAAAGTTCTCTTTGTGTAGAGAGGCAATGTGCATTGCTACCTTGGGTTTGTGAATAAATGTTCATGTTCTCCTATATCAACAAAGAATACTATAAGTGGGAGTATGTTGGGTTGTTATGTTCTTTATAGTAAACAAATAGCCATCTGACTGTCTATTCGAGGTGGATTGACTAGGTGAATAACCGACTGACAAGTCAAGTCAAGTCGACAGTTAAGTCGAGGTCAAAGTGATCGACCAAGAAGTCATAGTAGAATTGATTGACGAGAGTTCTAAGGTTTGGACAATAGGAGGTCAAGTGGCAACCGACTGAAGACTGATTAGTAATTGACTGGTAAACCGACTAAAGTTGATTGTAACATAATCCCAAGATTTGCAGGATGATAACCAATCATTTGCATGGATCTGTAACCATTTTTGGGCATTGTAAAGCCTATAAATAAGGCACATTGTAATTTTATTGGATCAAAGAATCCTTTAAGAGGATGTTGTTGGTCATGCAGATGTAAGCCGAATTGGATGCAGAGTTGTTCTTGTCTGAAGCAAGTGAGTATGATGGAAATTGTGTCTTAGGTGTAGACAAAGGTTAGTCGTGTAACTATTTATTCATTGAATGAATAAGACAAGAAGGAGCAAGACTCTCAAGGAATGTTGGTTTTCTCGATTTTGGGTTTCCAGGGTAAAATTTCTATGTAATGTGTGTGATTGTCATTTGTTTCTTGTTTACATTTGTATTCTCTTTCTTGGTTCGTTTAATGTGGATGTCTATTTCCTAACAGACATGACCAACCATTCATATAGACCTGGCCTTTTCTTGAAGGTGGTCTTCTAAGTGTCTTCTTCTTTAACACGTACCTAGTGGTATCCCGATTTGAGATCCAACTCAATGAATTACTTGGCATGTTGTAATTGGTCTAACAAATCGTTGATAGTAGGAAGAGGTTACCAATTCTTGAGTGTGCTCTTGTTCAAATATGTGTAGTCAATAGACATTCGTCAAGTCTCATCCTTCTTGGGTACTATGATGATAAGTGACCCACAAGGTAAGGTGCTTGGTCAAATTACTCTCTACTTCAGCAGCTGCTACAATTGTTTCTTCACTTCGTCTACTTCTAGAACATACTATATATACAACCCAATGTTTGGTGATGGGGAGTCAGGCAACAATTGCATCTCATGCTCCACTTCCCTCTTAGGTGGCAACCCTATAGGCTCCTAGAACACTCCTTTGTACATTCACAACAATTCCTCTAATTTTTGTTTATGATTTTTGGTACATCCCTCTAGGGATGCCTTTACTCTTACCGATTCCTCCCCTAGTTGATTCTCTCTTAAGAAAATAAATACATATTTCTTACTAGAACTGATCAACTTTTTGTCTTGATTGACACTTACAAGAGAGATCTTTGATTTACCTTTGTGTGCATTGATGATGTAAGACTTCCCATCTGATCAGGAAGTTATGGTTTTCTCTTTGCATGAAGATCGCATCCCTCGTATAAATGTAAGGGCTTCCAAACACTGCACCACACATATTAAGAGGTACTACATCTAACTTTTGGCATGTTTTTAAGGAAAAGAATGTGCTTGTCACTGATGGCAAGAACAACAATGATGAAATTCATAATATTGATGTCAAGAACAGTAGCATCGATGGTTTGCTTATAGCAAGAAAAGCAGCAATAAGGAAAGAGACAATGATGGCAAACAAGGAAAGCATAAGCTTAGGTGAAGAAGAAAATAGTAAGCAGAGATCACAACTCAGAAGAGATAATGCTTTGCACTTTCCAGAAGTGTAGCCGAGGTCTAAGAGAAAGACTCATGGAAGGAGAAAAGGTCGAGACCTTTGAACACTTAGAAAATCTTCGAAGTCAGAGAGATTATAAAACTCAGGAGGAAGAATGATAGTGGTCGTTGGGTCACCAATCCCAACTACCCAATGACCATTAAATCAGCGCCTAGTGACCAAAGGAAGCATAGAAGAGCAATATAGATCTGATCCATTGGATAGAAGTGACAAGGACCAACAGTCGTTGGATCCAGTATAACTGCGAAAAGGATAATGGGCGAGATCCATTCTCCAATTTCATGAAATGCGAAATCGTGATGAGATCCGAGTCGTTGAATCCAGAGGACACGTGGTGAGAGATCAACATTTCACTGGCCAAAGAGTCAAAGGAAGGAGGTGCTCTAACCTTTGAAGTCGCGAAAAGTGAAATCGCGATAAGATCTAGACCGTTAGATCATAGAGGGTTGTGGACCATTGATCTAGAGTATTTCGGATATCGGGAATTAGAAGAATCAAGGCTCACTCACTTTCAAACATCTGAAACACGAAATCATGATAAGATCTAGACCATTGGATCACCGAGGATATGGACTGTTAATCTGATATGAAGTCCGCGTTCGCGAAGAGGAGATCTTGACCATTGGATCGATGACTAATCTGGGCCATCAGATCCAGGAGAAGAACATGTGTCATGAGAGGAGATCAACGTTGGCAAGGACAGTTGCAGACCACGTCAGACAGGAACTAACGAAATCCCAATGAAGAAGGTAATCATGATCATTGAGTCACAGGAAATCTCAGATCGTTGATATGAGGTGATTGAAGTCGGGAGTTCGGGAATCAGAAGAAGGGAGGTTCTCTAACCTCCGACGTCATGAGTCACAAAATCATGAAATGCCTTTTTTGAATAAGGATGTGGTCACAACCAGTGGTCACATTAGCAGAAGAAAAGGGAAGGAGCTAGTGTTGCTAGGCTCCACTTCGAAGTTTCGTGAGTTGGGAAAATCAAGGTGACTCACATTCGATCACCATAAACATGAAACGACTTTTGTTTGGCGTATGGTCACAGTGAGTGGGCATGTGGGGAGAAACACGCCTGGTGCTAGTTTGCACAAGTAAAGTTCGCGAGGAACATATTTGATAAATCAACAAGTCTCTGCGTGTTTAATCCAACGACATTGATTATCTCAACAATCTGATTGAAGGGTTACTGTTGCATTTCATGAATTATTGATTAGTTACAATTCAGTTAGTAGAATTGAATCATAATTCTTGGGCGATTGGCAATTTGGTTGCTTGGCAGTTTTCTTTGGAGATTAAAAGTATAACTAAATGAAAGGATTGTATAAAATAAATACGTTGTGACTTATTTAGGTTGGTTGTTCTCAATAGAAAAATGAGTTGAACTGGGAGAAAGGAAAATCACAGTATGCACAGTGTGAGATCAAACTCAGAGATGAGAAACAGAAGTTGAACAGAACAAAAAAGGTGAAGAGAGCAGAATGTACACATACCAAAGAGCATGAGAGGAATAGAGAAAGAAGAGATAGAAAGAGACAGCAAGTCAAGCCAAGTATGAACATAACAGAAGAATAGTGAAGCAGAGAAGAATTGCAAAACAAAGAAGAAGTGGTAAGAATTGATATATCTGTATTGTTGGTTATTCAATCATTTATTTATAATCATAGAGGTAGGGAGGTGCTAGGGAGGACTGTAGTCCTCTGTTATTCCAGTAGGTTCTTGAATATTGGAAGTTGTATATTTCATCTAGGTGTGGCTAGAAAACAGGGTGGCAGGGTGGAGCTAGGGAAAACACAGAGTTTTCTGTACGCAAGTTGGTGTCTGTATAAGTGGAAGTAGGTGCTTCCATCCAATTGGTACTGGATCACTCAGGCATTTGGTGCTTCCTTCTAGTGGGTGTTAGAGAAACCAGAGAGTTGGTGCTCTCAATAAGTTGCAACTTGTAAAACAGAGGCGATAGCCTCATTTTGAGTTGGTGCTCAAAGATAGATGATGTACATAACATAAAAGATTGCCTATCATTCGAAGAAGAAGAGGTTTTCTCCCTTTATGGATTTACTCATAAAAATCTATCTCTGTGTATATAATATGTGTGATTGATGGTTATTATTTATGTTGTTCATATCTTGTATAATCTTGATGGTCACTTGGTGAAGTTTTAAAAAATGTTTTAATAAACATAATATTGTTAAGCACAATAACAACTTATTCACCCCCCATCTTAGTTGTCTTAGTAATTTCAACAATTGGTATCAGAGCAGGTTCCTTTTATTTAAAGGTAGATATGTAAGCTTAAACATGACAAGTCATGAAGGGACTTTAGCCAATAAGCCTCCTCTGTTTGATGGAACAAATTTTTCCTTCTGGAAAGTTAGAATGAGAACATACATAATGGCCTTAGGTGTTGATGTTTGGGATGTAGTAGAAACTGGATATATAAAGCCTGTTGTGCTAGCTTCTAAAGATGACAAGTTAGAATTTAGTTTCAATGCAAAGGCAATGGATGCTATCTTGAATGGACTTGTTGAAGCTGAGTTTCTAAAGGTGATGCATCTTGAATCTGCCAAAGCAATGTGGGATAAACTTATTAGCAGTTATGAAGGAAATGAGAAAGTAAAAGATGTCAAGCTTCAAACATGTAGATTGAAATTTGAACAACTAAAGATGAATGAGGATGAGACAGTTAGTAAGTATTTTTTAAGATTTGAAGAGCTTGTGAATTCCATGAAGGGTCTTGGTGAGAATATTGAAGATGCATTTTTAGTTCAGAAGATTTTAAGATCTATGCTTGATAGATTTAATCCAAAAGTTTCTACCATAGAAGAATTAAACGATATTAAAACTATGTCTATTGATCAACTCCTAGGAACTCTAACTGCATATGAAATGAGAATTAGCAAATATAAATCCATCACTAGAGAAGAATCTTTTAAAGAAGACAAGAATACTGATTCAGAATTAGATGATATCGAGGAAAAAATTGTGAGAAGGTTAAAGAAAGGATCAGAAAAATATCAAGGCAATCCGCCCTTCAAATGTTTTAACTGTGGTAAGATAGGTCATTTTGCATCTAAGTGTCCTCACAAGAAAAAGGACCAGAACTCTGATGATGAAAAGAAATATAGTAAAAACAAAAGTTTGTCTGCAAACAATGATGACTCCTCAGAAGATATAGATAGTGATTCATCCTGCGAAGACAAAGTGAATGATTTTATGCTTATAGCTATGGGATATATTGATGATGAACACACATGAGGTGACATGGATGACGAAGAAGATGTGGTGGGTATGGAAGGTGAATTAATCAGTGCTTTGGAAGAAATTGGCAAACTCAGATTTAAGAAGAGAAAACAAAAACAGTTGTTGATGCAATTTAAAATGAATGGTAAAAAACCTGATGAAGACTTTGCCTTGCTAAAAGTGGAGTTAGAAGAGGCAAAGAAAATAGAGGACATTCTAAAACAACAATTATCATAGAAGAAAACGAGATGTGAAGCCTTGGAAGAAGAGATAGTAAAAACCAGAAAAGAGATGGAGAATTTTAAGGCATTGTATCACCAAAATCTGTCAAGTATTAAATCCTTAGAAGGATTAACCTCCATTCTAAATCAGAAAAGGAATCCAAATTTGAAAGCTAGCTTGGTTTATGAATAATGATCAAGTAGTGATCAGCCAAGTAACACAGAATCCATCAAGTTTGTCAAATCTACAATCATTGACAACAACCACTCTGCAGAAACAGAGAAAGATAATCTACCGCCAAGAAGGAATGAAAGAAAAAGTACCAGAACCGAATCTGTAGATCAAAGAAATAACACAAACACATCTTCTGGTCAAAGAAATCATCAACATGGAAGAAATCGACTTGCTCAAAGAAGACAACCATTTTCCAGGTACAAAGGATTTTTCTATGGATATTGTTTTTTCTATTCTAACTTTGGTCACAAAGCTATAAATTGTTCTTTAAGATTTAGATATGAGGAATCAAAATACTCAATGAATAATTATCTGCCACAACAAATATTGAGACAACCACAGACTAAAAATCATGTGATGGTTGGGAAAAAGACGCAAGTTAAGCATAACAACAGTTACGAGTATAGCAATCATTATGATTTGTTATTCAGTGAACCGAAATGTTACACCTGACATAATTATGGACATAAAGCTGCAAACTGTCATTTAAGGAACTATAAGCCAGATTTGAATCCTACTACTCAAAATTTCAAGGTTTGGAAGAAGAAAGAAGATGACCAGTGTGGATTAGTGTTATCAACCCAAAGACAAAAGAAACCATGGTATATTGACAATGGATGTTCCAAACATATGACTGTAGACAAAAGTAAGTTTCTAACTCTAAGTGAAAGCAAATCAGGGAATGTAACTTTTGGAAATGATGCACCAGGAAAAATAAAAGGTAAAGGAATGGTAATTCTGAGTAATGGCAAAGGGAAATATCAAGATGTGTTGTTTGTAGATGGTATGAAAAGTAATCTGCTTAGTGTCAGTCAAGTCTATGACCGAGGATGTGAAGTTGTTTTTAATTCTAAAGATTGTAGAATAAAATTTGTGAATTCAGGACAACTGATTGCAAAAGGCATAAGAACAGAAAACAATGTCTATGTGTTAAAAGAAGAAAAAGAAGAATGTCACTTAAGCAAGCATGATGAAAGTTGGCTATGGCATAGGAGACTTGGACACCTAAATTTTGATCATATAATCAAACTTAGAACCAGTGGGGCAATAAAATATCTTCCAAAGATATCAAAGCCATATGATTATGTTTGTAAACCTTGCCAAATAGGAAAGCTTGCTCAAACACAGTTTAAATATAAGAACTTTCCTTCTACAGAAAAACCTCTTCAGTTAGTACATATGGATTTATGTGGACCATCAAGGAAGGAAGGTACAGGAAAATAAAACTATTTCATGTTAATTATTGATGATTATTTTAGACTAACATGGGTTGCCTTTTTGAAGGAAAAGTCTGAAGCATTCAAAAAATTCAAAGTGTTTAAGGCTCTGACTGAGAATCAAACAGGGAAAATATTGAAGGCAGTAAGGTCTAATAGAGGAGGAGAGTTTATTTCATGGAACTTCAAAGAGTTCTATGATAAACATGGAATCAAAAGAGAGTACATTGTTCCAAGGACTCTACAACAAAATGGAGTAGTTGAGAGGAAGAATAGATTAGTTCAACAAATGGCAAGATCAATGATGAATGAAAGGAATATTGCTCAGACATATTGGGTAGAAGAAATTCATACATCTGTACATATTCTTAACAAATCTCATCTTAGGCCACACAGTGACAAGACTCATGAACTATGGTTTGGAAGACCTGCCTCAATCAAGCATTTTAAAGTCTTTGGGAGTAAGTGTTATATCAAGAATAATGATGAAAATCTTGGTAAATATGATGACAGGGCTGATGAAGGTATCTTCTTAGGATATGCTACAAACAGTAAAGGATACAGATGCTATAATAAGAGGTTGCATAAATTGGTTGATTATATCGACATAAAAGTTGATGAAGAAATCCTAATACGAAATGTAAGTAGTGTTGAATCAAATACAAAAGATATAGTTGAAGTTGAAGATGAACAGGTCCAAGGATCAGAAAGAGAAGACTCTGAATCAGATGAAGATACAAATACTCAGGCGGACTCAATTAAGCAAAAAGAAACAAAACCACCTCTCAAAATTGTTAGAAAGAATCATCCTGAAAATCAGGTAATTGGATATATGAATAAAGGAGTTCATACAAGAAGGAAATTGATTAAAGACTCGGAACAATCTCAGATTGCTTTCCTATCTATGATTGAACCTAAAAATTTTGATGAAGCAAGCAAGCATGACGATTGGATTAGAGCTATGAATGAAGAGCTTGATCAGATTGAGAAGAAAAACACTTGGGAGCTTGTTCCTAGACCTGAAGATAAGAATGTAATAGGCTCCAAATGGGTATTCAAGAATAAAATGAATGAAAAAGGACAAATTGTTAGGAATAAAGCTAGATTGGTCTATAAAGGGTATGCACAAGTTGAAGGACATGATTTTGATGAGACCTTTGCTCCAGTGGAAAGATTGGAATCCATAAGGATGTTTCTTGCATATTCATGTCATAAGAACTTTAAAGTATATCAGATGGATGCTAAGTCAGCATTTATCAATGGAGATATAGAAGAAGAAATATATATGGAGCAACCTGAAGGATTTTCATTGACAGATAATCCCGACTATGTCTGCAAGCTAAAGAAGGCTTTATATGGATTGAAACAAGCACCATGAGCTTGGTATTATAGATTGGATAATTTTTTGCAAGACAAAGGGTTCAAGAAAGGTATTGTTGACAACAATCTATATACTAAGTCTGAAGGTGATGATCTATTAGTTGTTTTGGTTTATGTAGATGGCATTATTTTTTGTTGTACTAATGACTCTTATGTTCAATGGTTTGCTAATTCTATGCAAACAGATTTTGAGATGTCCATGATAAGAGAACTGTGATATTTTCTTGGTTTACAAGTAAATCAGAGTTCTGGAGGAATATTTATCTCTCAAGAAAAATATTTGAAAGAGATGTTGAAAAAGTTCCAGATGAAAGATTCCTCTCCTGTTAGTACACTTATGGTGGTTGGTTGCAAGCTCAGTAAAGATGATATTTCACCTAATGTTGATCAATGCACATATTTATCAATGATAGGCAATCTTTTGTACATCACAACATCCCATCCTGATATAATGCAAGTTGTTGGAATGGTAGGTCATTATCAATCTGCTCCCAAACAAAGTCATTTAGTAGTTGTCAAAAGGATATTCAAATACTTGAAGGGCACAATGACTTATGGTCTGTGGTATCATAGAAATCAGAATTTTCAGTTAACTGCATATTTAGATGTTGATTGGGAAAATTGTGTGGATGAGAGAAAGAGCACCAGTGGAGGTGCATTCTTCCTGGGTGACTCGTTAGTAGTATGGCTTAGTAAGAAACAGGGATCTATTTCTTTATCAACTACAGAGACATAGTACATCTTTTATGCAACTTGTTGCACTCAATTATTATGGATGATATAAACTCTTGCAGATTTGAAGGTAACTTATAATGATACCATTCCAATTCACTGTGATAACACCAATGTCATTAGTGTCTCCAAGAATCCTATACTTCATTCAAAGACTAAGAATATACCAATCAAATACCATTTTCTTAGAGAACAGGTTACAAACAGAGTTGTTCAATGGAATTATATTCCTTCCACAAAATAGATAGTTGATATCTTTACTAAGCCATTAGCAATGACACCTTTTGAATATCTTTGTTACAAGTTGGGGGTCATATCTTCTTTCATCTAATCCGTTCACCTTGTCAGGGGGAGTACTTATTGAATATCTATTGTATTTTTGGTGTTTTTTGCCCTGGTTGTTTCTTTCATATTTGAAAAGTATTGTCACACTTTAGGGGGAGCATGTGTTCTTTGACATTGATGTCAAAGGGGGAGAAAAATCGTGGTTAATTTTCTGGATGATACAATTGAAGAACAAAGCAGAACAGTACAGGGTGCAGCCTTTCAAGGTTTCCATCAATGCCAAAGGGGGAGATTGTTGGCATGTTTTTCAGGAAAAGAATGTGCTTGTCATTGATGGCAAGAACAACAGTGATGACATTCAAAAGATTGATGGCAAGAACAATAGCATTGATGGTTTTCTTATAGCAAGAAAAGCAGCAATAAGGAAAGAGGAAATGATGGAAAACAGGGAAAGCATAAGCTCAAGTGAAGAACCAAACAATAAGCAGAGATCACAGCTCAGAAGAGATAGCGCTTTGCGCTTTCCAGAAGTGCAGTCGAGGTCGAAGAGAAAGACTCGCAGGAGGAGAAAAGGTCAAGACCTTTGAACACTTAGAAAATCTTCTAAGTCAGAGAGATCAAAAAGCTCAGGAGGAAGAATGATAGTGGTCGTTGGATCACCAATCCCAACTACCCGATGACCATTAGATCAATGCCCAGTGACCTAAGGAAGCGCAAAAGAGAAATACAAATTTGATCTGTTGGATCTGAGTGACTAGGACCAACAGTCGTCGAATCCAATATAACTGCGAAGAGGATAATGGGCAAGAGACATCCTCCAATTCTGTGAAACGCAAAATCACGATGATATCTGAGTCGTTGAATCCAGAGGACACGTGGTGAGAGACATTTCGTTGGCTGAAGAGTCAAAGGAAGGAGGTGCTCTAACCTTTGAAGTCATGAAACACGAAATCACGATAAGATCGGGACTGTTAGATCATAGAGGGTTGTGGATCGTTGATCTAGAGTATTTCAGATATCGAGAGTTAGAAGAGTCAGGGCTGACTCACGTTCAAATATCTGAAACGTGAAATCGCGATAAGATATGGACCATCAGATCACTGAGGATCTGGACCGTTGATCTGATATGAAGTCTGAGTTCGCGAAGAGGAGATCTTGACTATTGGATCGAGGACTAATCTTGGCCATCATATCCAGGAGAAGAACATGTGCTACAAGAGGAGATCCACGTCAGCAAGGACCACATCAGACAAGAACTCACGAAATCCTGAAATGCAGAAGGTAATCACGACCATTGAGTCATGGGAAATCTCAGACCGTTGATCTGAAGTAATTGAAGTTGGGAGTTCAGAAATCGGAAGAAGGGAGTTTCTCTAACCTCTGACATCGCGAGTCGCAAAATTGCGAAATTCCTTTTTTAAATAAGGTTGTGGTCACAGCCAATGGTCACATTAGCGGAAGAGAAGGGAAAGAGCTAGTGTTGTTAGGCTCCACTTTGGAGTTTCGCATGTTGGGAAAATCGAGGTGACTCACAATCGATCACCCAAAACGTGAAATCGCAAAATGAATTTTGTTTGGTGTATGGTCACAGCGAGTGGGCATGTGGGGAAAAACACACCCAGTGCTAGTTTGTGCAGGTAAAGTTCGCAATGAACATATTTGATAAATTAACAAGTCTCTACGTGTTTAATCCAACGGTGTTGATTATCTTGGAAATATGATTGAAGGGTTATTGTTTCACTTCAAGGATTATTGATCAGTTACGATTTAGTTAGCAGAACTGAATCATAGTTCTTGGGCGATTGGCGATTTGGTTGCTTGGTAGTTTTCTTTGGAGATTTGAAGTGTAACTAAATGGAAGGATTGTATAAAAGCAATACAATGTGACTGAGTTAGGTTGGTTGTTCTCACTGGAAAAATGAGTTGAACTAGGAGAAAGGAAAATCACAGTATGCACAGTGTGAGATCAAACTCAAAGATGAGAAATAGAAGCTGGACAAAATAGAAAAGGTGAAGAGAGCATAATGTACACATACCAAAGATCATGAAAGGAACAAAGAAAGAACAAATAGAAAGAGACAACAAGTCAAGCCAAGTATGAAAAGAATAGAAGAATAGTGAAGCAGAGAAGAATTGCAGAACATAGAAGAAGTGGTAAGAATTGATATGTCTGTATTGTTGGTTATTCAATCATTTATTTATAATCAGGGAGGTGTTAGGGAGGATTGTAGTCCTCTGTATTCAAGTTGGTGCTTGAATACTGGAAGTTGTAGCTTTCATCTAGTTATGGCTAGAAAACAGGGTGGCATGGTGGTGCTAGGGAAAACACAGAGTTTTTTGCCTGCAAGTTGGTGCCTGTATAAGTGGAAGTAGGTGCTTCCATCCAGTTGGTGCTGGAACACTCAGGGAGTTGGTGCTTCCTTCTAGTGGGTGCTAGAGAAACCAGAGCGTTGGTGCTCTCAACAAGTTGCAGCTTGTAAAATAGAGGTGGTAGCCTCATTTTGAGTTGGTGCTCAAAGATAGATGATGTACTGAACATAAAATATTGCCTATCATTCAAAGAAGAAGAGGTTTTCTCCCTTTATGGGTTTCTTTGTGAAAAATTGTCTCTGTGTATATCATATGTATGATTGTTGGTTATTATTTATGTTGTTCATATCTTGTATAATCTTGATGGACACTTGGTGAAGTTTAAAAAAATGTTTTAATAAACATAATATTGTTTAAGCACGATAACAACTGATTCACCCCCCCTCTCAGTTGTCCTAGTAATTTCAACACTCCACTTCATCAATAAAATTTTCACTTATAACAAACTTAATCTTATGCAGTTTAGTGGCTTTAATATTTTCATTCTTATTGACCCATCCCAATGGATATGGGCTAGGATGATCATGAACCTCCAATCCAAGCTTGCTAACCAGATCATCTACTATGAGGTTGGCATGTGAACTAGAATCAAATAGAGAATCTACCTTGGTATTTTTACTTGAATATTCATATGGAAGAGTTTTTTCATCTCCTTCTCTTCCTTGTGATGGAGGTTATCGAGATTCACCTCCTTCTTCACTTAATTACATACAATATTCTCATCCACATCCAACCTACGCTTTACCTCATTTCTTGAGTTCATGCCTAGCAAGTTCTTCTTCTTGGCATTCTTCTTACCGTTCTTTTGATTTAGCTCTGGATGTAGCTTCCAACACTTATCTTCTATGTGATCATCGATATTGCAATGGTTGTAGTGATTGTTTGGATCGTTGCACTGATGTGCAATGGTTGTCATCTTCTTGTCTTTTCCTTTCCACTTCTTCTTCCCCTCCTTAGAAGCTTCTTGGTGATATTTATGTTCAGAACCACTTGGTTGTCCTTTCTTATGGCCTATGTTCTTCAGGTACTGTGCTTGCACATAGGCCTCATCAACGGTCCTTGGTTTGAAGAGCATCACTCGCTTTCACAAATGACTGTGTAGACCCCTCAAATACTTGAGGAGTATGTTTGGAATCTTAAGAGATATACCCAACATGATTTCCATCTTCCAGAATTATGTGGTGTACTCTTGTACACTCTTCCATTGCCTATGCCTGAAGTGATGCAAACGAATCCACTAATCCTCTACATACCCAATAGGGTAGAATTGGGACTTAATGAGGGTTTTAAAATCATCCCACTTAGTTACTAGTGGATCACCCTCTAGCCTAAGTGTCTCCATGTGGATTTCCAACTAGGTTAGTGCATGGCCCTCTAGTTTCAGTCGAGCAAATGAAATTCTATGCTCTTCATCTATATTATTGGCATTGAAATACACTTCTAACGGTTACAACCATTGATTCAACTTAACAACATCGATCTCACCTTAATAGGGCTTGATATCCACTTTCACTTCCATTTTAAACAGAGTCTGTGAAGGAGTGATGGTATTGGAACTTGGCTGCTCTCTCTTGGTATCTTTTTTCGACTCCTTTTCCAGGTCTTCACTATCTCTCAGTTTCTCAGCCGATCCAACTTATGAGTTAGAGCCACCAACCTCCCTAAAAGGTCCAAACTTCTTTGCTAGAGCTGACATGAGGAGGGCCATGTTGTAAGAGATATCAATGACTTGTTCTTCAACTTGTTCTTCCAACCTCACAAATCTCTCTTCTATTGCATCTCGAGGGTTGTTATGAACATAATCATCTGGCATGGCTAGAGTTATGCAACTTCCTTCTTAAGCTAATTCCTAGATCCCACAACTTTCCACAAATAACGCAAAGAAACCTCACTCTAATACCAATATGATCTGTAAACAACCATGGATATTCTACTAGAACTATTTGTCGCAACAAATCTTGTATTATGCTGAAAGATTTTATTATGTAGGCTTATTTCCTTATATGGCATATTTATTATCACTAACTTATTGTTGAAATCAATGAAATAACTAAAATATGAAAATGAAAGGCTAAGTAAATAAACACACCATCTGCACAAATGAAGAAAAGATGTATCCTGGAAAACCCAATACGGGAGAAAACCCAACTAGAAGGTGAGGCATATGCTTTGCTCTCTTTTCTTCAGTTATGAAATACAAGTACAAAGAAAGAGATACTCACTATGGAGTTGTCTTTCACATTGTGGCATAAATGGTTGCTACATGATTGTTTTCCCATGTTATGCTCTCAAATCCCGCTCCTAGATGATTTTCTCAACTATGGAACAAGTGCAATGCTAAAAGAATGGAACCCTTTATCCTCCTAGTGGCCTAGTATTTAACATAACATGATATTAATATAGGGTTATGGTTTTTTCATGTCTTAACCCTCAATTAGTCAGGGTTTTGGACCTTCTTTAATCTTCTTGAAAGTCCACACGTGGCTAGCCCCACATGTGCAAGTAATGGGGCTAATTTGGCGTCCACTCGATACCATGGTGGTCAACAAGGTAGGTCAACTTGCAAGAGGTATAACATCCACATACAAGCTCTGATTGAGGTGATTTTTACACCATTGGAAAGGTCTCAGTGTGTAGAGAAACCTCGAGGGGTTGGGGAGCTATGCTTGCAAAGTTTTAATCCCAAAAAATGTTATTTGAAGCCTCAAAATATCTTTGGAAGGTTCCAGACAAATGGTTCATACAAGCCAATTCCTCCAATTTTCAACATAGAAAGTACCGAGATAGATGAAAAATTATATAATGATCTAATTCAAATCAGAGATAGTAAATTTGTTTTGTTATGATTTAATTGCGATTGAGTACCTACCATCCGTAAAAGGATTGTATTCTACAAGGGAAACAACTCTTTGTTTTAAGCCATCATTGTCTACATTCAACATGACTTGTTGATGATTCAGATAGTCCACCCAAGGAGAGAGTGTTGACACTTTTCCTTGCATTAAAATTAGGAAGTAATAAGCACTTGTTTAGAGCAATTCTCTTTTAATGTGTAGTAAAGGTGTTGGCTGTATCTTGTTGACCAAATCATTTACCAATTCCAAACAAGTACTCAAATACACAACATATCTAAGGCATTTCTATTCTCATCAATAATCATTACTTGTAATGCATTCACACTCCTTTTAAACTCTAAAATATACTACAACTTATTTATCAGGATCTTTGTGCATATTGTCTATAAGCCAATTTTTTTGATAAAAATATAGTGTCAATAACAAGAAAGTGCTTGGAACAAAGAAAAATCTACTAACGAGCTTCAACAAATAAACTTCTAAATTGATGCTTACGATTGCATGATATAAACATTAACATCTTACCATACCATTTCCGTATTGAAAATGTTTACTGTTTTACCCATTTTGGATCAATGTTTGGGTTGAGCTCCATTGTTGATGTGTGATGTTCCCTTCTGCTTGATAGTGATGGAGGATGACTTAGTAGCATATATGACTCCTATAGGCTATAGTCAGTTAAGGAAAGGGAGTCAAGGGGATTTATTTAATTTCACTGTGTTAAGAAGAGTTATGTTTCTAAGTGACATTAAGTAAAATAAAATTGTTAATTACTTAAATATTAAAAGTGACTTTTAGTGTTTAAGTAAATATTAAAGGGGAAATAAGAGCCATGTTTGATTTTGTCAAAAAGGGGGAAAGTTCTAGAAGGCATGGGGGGAGAATAAAAGGAGGGGTAGCACTTTACTTTGGCATTACGATTTGATCTCTTATTTGGAGTGCTCTTGGAGTGAAGGTTTTCGTTGGGGTTTTGGCAAAACCCTTCCATCATTGGTTTGGTTTCGGTGGTGCAATATCCACCCTAGCTATACATAGGGGGGAATCCATTCAAGGTTTTCCATTGGAGCTTCATCTTACTGTTTATCTTCAGTTTGGAAATGTATCGATTTGCCTAGGAGGAGGCCGATCTCATTTGTTTGCAGGTCCGTGACACTAGGAAGGACTGGGGAAATTTGTGGGGCCTCATTGGAGGTCGATTTACCTATTTGTGGCAAGGTCGTGGCATTAGAAGGGAACTAGGAGGGTCGAGCCCTTGTATTTGGGATAGGAAGGAGGACTGTGGGGCTTTAGAGGAAGGCTATGAGCCTCTTTATTGAGCCACATGAGGAGGGAGAGGGTTGTAAGTCCATATGCAGAAGTCGTGGGTGCTAGGAGAGGGGATCGAGAGCTCCTATCACAGGTCGTGGCAATTTGGACAAGTTGTGTGGCCACCTACAACAATTGGAGGGGATGATTCCCCCTTGAGGCAGGGCGACAACAACTTTGAAGGATTCAAAGGGTTTTGAGCATATTCGCAACAATCTTTGAGAAGGCATAGGCATTATTTCCAGGTTTTTGAATTTTTATTTATGTGTTAGTTGATACATTGCAGTTGCATAGAAATACTTAGTGATTGTATTGTTGTTGTGATTTCCCATCCATAATAAAATGCCAATGTTGCCTCTCATATATGATGTGTAATATGTTTGATCAAAGTTGATGATAACTTACATACAAACTGCTTGTGGAAAGTTTCCATACATTTTACAACACTAAGAATCCTTACGGTGCAAATTGTTTGACGAAATCACACAACTAAAATACTTAATAGCATCAATATTTCAACATAGCTCTATTAGGAATATTACATGATGATGTCGTGGGAATTTCAATCTTCACTACCTACTATAATGGTTTCTCACTTTTGAATTGACCCAACACAATCATTACTTTCTCCACCACAAAAGTCTCATTTATATTGTTGTGATGGGATGCAGTTGAAGGTTTCTAAGAAAATTTCTATCTCTCTAAACATTTGTTATGCAAAGTAGTTGACGGTGCAACACGAGGATGATTAGAAGTTGATTAATATTTTTGTCTGTGGAAGGGATCTATGTCAACAAAGATTGACATGTGCTACTCCTCATCCAGTCTATTGGAGTCTCGAGATCCTTTGGATGAAATTGATGCTACACTTTTTTAATCGAATTCATCTTCCTCTACAATGCCCTCTGTTAGAGCAGAATTCACTGCAGCTTCAAGGAAAACAAACAAATCACATGCATATTGTCTATTGAGAGGACCTTTCTTTGCTATATTTTCAGAGGTCAAATCCATCAGATCATCAATCCATGAAGGTTGGCCATGTGATGAGAGATAGCCCACTAAGGGTATGTGTTGATGTTTCAAACTATTACATTAGAAGGGAAAATTAGGCCAACCATAAACATAATATTGTTATTATTAGAATCTTGACCAATGATCCCAAAAGATGAACTTTTGGGAGGGAGCTATAACAATTTTGATGATGATGAAGTGTATCCCCAATTTGCAGCAAAATTATCACCAACTCCATGGTGTGCCATTGGCAATCAATCCCCACTCAACTCTCACTCAATATATAAGTGTGTTACAAACAAATCCTACAATATGTGACATACCAATAAGTTAATGTCAAGCACTTAAGATATATTGCAATATATATTATTTGTTTGTTTGTTTTTAATGTATAGTTAATACCACAAAAATAAACCCATCTAAGCAATGATATAAAGTCCATTTCTCTCTATATTACAACACTACTTAATCATAGAAGTAACTAAACAACCAATCTCCTCGAACTTGTTATAGACAATGTTGATTACGGGAAGCATAAGGACACTCAGTGTCTACAATGTCTCCAATACTATGTGATTGGAGTACATACTAGGGTATAAACGTTGTGTAATGTTCTGTAATGTTCCCAAGCCCATTTTTTCACTTGGAACACTAACTGACCACTAATTTACTTGTTTGTTTGTGTATGTTAACAAGTTGGCCTCTCAAGTTTCGGCCTTAGGGTTATATATAGTTATTAAGCAACGATCTGAAGATAAACTCAATGCAAACACAAGATCTAACCAGTACACAAGATATGGAACCCAAAAGCATAGATTTGTCCTTTATTAGTATGAAAAGCAAGAACCTGATACAAAGTGGATGCAGATCTAGAATAACATCAAATGGCTCCAAAATATAACATATGAGTTGATACAAAATGCTCCCGACAATACAAAATGATCCTCCAAAGGCTGAATATATAATCAAGGCTAAATACAATAGGAACCAGGGTCACGTCCAACCCCCCTAGTTGCTGGCACATCCTGCTGAATATATGAGAAAGCCAAGATTTCGGCCCAGCTAAAGGAGGTCTCCAAATGATTCCAAACTTTACAGAAAGATAGATCAGGGCAAGGGGAAACCCTCCCTGAAGTCTGAAGTCCAGATGCCAAGTCTTACCCCTCCAAACTGTTGAAACCCTAATCAAAACTACGCCCTCCTGAAACCCTAAAGTGCCCAATAATTCAACCCTGATGAAGGAAGCCTCCAAATCCCTTGAAACTCTCTAGAAAGATAGATCGGGCTGCCACAAGCCACTAGGAGAAGTCTCAGGGTCAGATCTCAAGTTTAACCCCCTCAAACTGACAAGATCTAAAACAGTTGAACCCTCCTCTCAAAACCATCCCAAAGCTGTAGATAATAATCTAGCCGAAGTAACCCTCCAAAAATGCTCCCAAACTGATGAACAAGGCCATGCAAGTAATACCCAAATACTAGTATGTCACTAGACCCTGTCACAAGGCTGGATCGAACTCTTCTTCATGAAATTATGTGCCCCTTCTGGAAAACCCTCAAGGGTACGACCTTGTTGCACTCCCGGATCGATGATGGAACCTGTGAAGACTATAGAATAGTGTGGGTGGAGTATTTCATCCCCGAGACCAAGCTTGGAACAAGGTGAGTGGAATCTTTCACCACTGAGTTGTCCTTCAGGGTTTGTAATCTCAAAACCATCAAAGTTATGTGCTCAAGAGCTCAATAACCAAATGCAATAATATCCAAGATGAGTGAGAGGTGCGCCCTAGCCTTTCCTTTATACTTCCATTCTATTTCTCTGTTGAGTTATTTAACCCATAGGTTCAACTCCTAACTCAACCTCCAGCGTTCTAAGTATTTATTGAGTTAATTTTTACCTTTTTTAGCTTTTTCCAAGTCAACTTCAGAATATAACATTGAGTTAGCTGACCTTTCCCCTTGCTGCAAGAGACTATGGTCTAGTGGGGATGACTAGACCACTAAGTCTTTCCAAACCTCTTCATCAAGAGGTGGGGGACATTACAATCTCCCCTGCTAGAAATTGCTTGCCCACAAGCAATTCCGAACATGTTTCTTGTATCACCTGTTCATTCTCCCACGTGGCATCTTCAATAGGAAAATCTTTCCATTTGATTAAGAATTCTCTGATGCTTCTCCTGTGGAGTTTCTTCTCCCGAACCTCCAATATTTCCTCCGGCACTAGTACCAATTGTTCCTCTTCATTTAGAGGTGGAACACCTCAAGTGGGGTGATGTGTTGGCCGATAGCCCTCTTCAAGCATGACACATGGAAGACATTGTGTATCCTGCTACCCTATGGGATCTCCAGCTCATAAACCATGGCCCCTACCTTTATGTTTATCCTTTAGGGCCTAAAGAACCAGGGTTGGAACTTTTTTGCTCCACTCCTTTTGATCGAAGTTTGTCTGTATGGGTGGAGCCTTAGGTAGACCAAATTACCAACCTCAAAAGTACGCTCTACCTAGTGTCTGTCTGCTTGGACCTTTTGTTGATTCCATGCCCTTTGTATATGATCCTTCAACTCCCTGAGGATGTCCTGTCTTTGTTGCACCCAATCCTGTACCATTGGGGCTCTGTTATCACCAAAAGAAATCTCTACAAAAGAGAGTGGGTCATAACTCTATAATTCCCTTAAAGGAGTCATGCCTATGGACATGTGATAGGTGGTGTTATAACAATATTCCCCCAAGTGTATCCATCTCACCCATGCCTTCTGCTATCCTACTACATAATTCCTAAGGTAGCCTTCCACCCATTTGTTGACTATTTCGGTTTGCCCGTCAGTCTGAGGGTGATAACTAGTGCTAGGGGTCAAGGCCGTACCAACCATCATGAATAACTCCTACCAAAATGTGCTCGTAAATCGGATATCCATGTCACTAACAATGGTTTTGGGGAGACCATGTAGTCTAAAGATATCTCTAAAGAATAATTCGACCACCTATGTTGCACTGAAATCTGTAGCAATGGAGAAGAAGTGTGCAAATTTAGTCAACCTATCCACCACTACGAAGATACAATCCTTACCCTATGCCCTTGGCAATCCTATGATGAAGTCCATGGAGATGCTCTCCCATTTGTGTTCCAGGATGGGTAGAGGTTGTAGCAGCCTTGCGGGATGTGTTTGTTCATCCTTATTCTCCTGGAAAGTAGTACACTCCTTGACGTGACTCATCACATCTTCTTTGAGGCCCTTCCATGAGAACCTTTCCCTTACCTGCCTGTATGTTTTACCAATCCCTTGGTGCCCTACCACCGGTGAATCATGACATGCATGTAGTATCTTGGCCTTGAAGGTTGACCAAGAATATTCGACCCTTATAGTAGATGATGCCACCTATGACTCTAAAGTTGTCATCTTGTATTTTCCCATCCAACAACTGACAAGCAAACTGATTTTTGGAATATTCCTCCAAGAGGTGGCCCTTTCAGTCAACTGATACATATGTCATGGCATAAACTGATGGCCTCCTAGATAATGCATCTGCAACCATGTTGTTTTTCCCTTTGAAAAACTCAATGTCAAAGTCAAAGGTGTGTATCTTTCTGACCCACTTATGTTGCCTCTCATTTAAGTCCTTTTGTTCCAAGAAGTACTTAAGGCTGTTGTAGTTGGATTTCACCACAAATCTAGCATCGACAAAGTATTGCCTGAATTTGGCCAAAGCGTGCATGATAGCCAACATCTCTTTGTCGTAGATGGTGTAAAGTAACTCAAGACCCCTCAATTTTCGGCTCTCATAAGCAAGAGAGCGCATATTCTGCATCAGTACGGCCCCAATGCCTTCTTCGAAGGCATCACACTCCAATGTGAAGGGTTGGCCAAAATATGGTAAGGCTAACATGGGGCATGTTTTCATCACTTTATTCATCCTATCAAATGTGGCTTGGGCCTCTTCACTCCATTTGAAGGCCCCTTTCTTGGTTAGATCAGTCAAAGGTGCACACAGTTGGGAGAACCCTTTGACGAATCTCCTATAATAGCTGCAAATACCTAGGAATCCCCTCAACTATGGCTTGAATCTTCTCCTGATGTACCTGTACCCATTTAACTCCAATAATGTGCCAAGTAGAGGACCTCTGTCATTCCAAATTCACATTTGGATTCCTTGGCATACAAGGATTGGCCCTCCATGATAGCTAATATCTGTTCCACATGCTGAAGGTGTTCCTCCCACGTCTTGCTATAGATTAACAAGTCATCAAAGAATACAAGAAGATGCTTCCTTGACAATTTGTTGAAGACATGGTTCATACATGACTGGAAGGTGGCTGGTGCATTGGTTAATCCAAATGGCATCACTAAGAATTCATAGTGGTCGTAGTGACATCGAAAAGCAGTCTTAGGTATGTCCTCCTCCCTCATTTTGATTTGATGGTAACCAGAGCGCAAGTCAATCATTGTGAAATACACAACCCCATGGAGCTCGTCCAATAGCTCATCAATCCGCAGAATGGGATACCAGTTTTTGATAGTCTTCTTGTTTAGTGCCCTGAAGTCAATGCACATGCACATGGTTCCATCCTTCTTCTTGACTAGTACTACTGAAGAAGCAAAAGAGTTGGAACTTGGTATAATGTGACCCATATCCAAAAGCTCTTTGATGGCCTTCTCTATTTCGTCCTTATACTTCTTTGGGTGTCTGTAAGGTGTGGTGATGACTGGCTTTTCCCCTTCCTCCAACTCAATAATGTGCTCAAATCCCCTGTCCGGTGGCACACCTGGTGGGATAGGTCCAAACACCTTATTGTGTTTGTAAATGATCCTCTGGATTTCTGGTGTGTAGTGAACCTTCCCATTTTTGTCTACACGTGCCAAAATTTTGCACTCAGCAGCATACACAATCTCCTCTCTCCTGAAAATGGCCTCCATTCTCTTCGTTGTGATTACCTTGGTTATGTTTTTTGTCATGCCTTTGAGGACTACCTTCCTTCCACTCTCCTCTGTGAAAGACATCTCCTTGGTCTTGTAGTTGGTGGTGATAGGCCCCAGAGTATTGAGCCATTTCACCCCAAGGATTATGTTTGTGTCAGGGAGTTCCATCACATAAACATCCTGCACTAAATCATGCCTACCCAGTGTAAGCTTCATCCCTGGAATGTACCTGTTACATGGCATGGTGCTTCCTCCTGCCACCTCCACCTTTAATCCTTCAAACTCAATTGTGGGTATATGCCTCCTCTGTAGTAATGTTGAGTCAATGAAGTTGTGAAAGGCCCCCCCATCAATGAGCACTGACACCTTATGCCCCTGCAAGACTCCTCTCATCATGAAGGTGTTGTACTTGGGTACCCCATTGATGGATGCCAATGTATCTCTCTCCTATGCTGTACTGTCGTGACTTGTAGCCTCCTCCTCTGCAGTTTCAATGGCGTCTGCCTCCATGTTCTGGATGTGGCCGAAATCATCCTCCTCTTCATTGTCTGATGTCACCTCAATGTAATGCACTTGGCCATATCCCATACAATTGTGGGAGGGGTTCCATGGCTCTTTGCATGTGTAGCATAGTTGTTTCCTTCTCAGTTCTCTTATAGTATTCTCATCCATCCTACCTTGTCCCCTGTCAAACCCCCTTGGGTCTCTTCCTCTTGGGTTCATCGGAGGTCTTTGCTCTCTCCCTCCGGTATTTAGAGGTGGTCTAGGCACAAATTTCAGTTTTGCAGCTGGACCTAGATCTCTCGTCCTCCAAATAGCATCCTACAGGTTGGTAGGCTTAAAAGCCTTCACCTAACCCTTCAAGGGTTCCATCAAACCCTCAGTGAAGAGCATCATGAGTCTAGACCATGACACATCCTACACCATGACTGCTAGCCTCCAGAATTCCTCAATATACACCTCTGGTGCTCTTGTCTGTCTAAGTTGTGTGAGCTCTCAGAAATGTATCTCAGGATCCCCTTGGTCAAATCTGTCAATGAATCTCTTGGTAAACTTTGTGTATGCCACTATCTGATTGTGTCCAAGTGTGGCCAATCCATGATACCACCAATCATGAGCTTTGCCATCCAAGTACATGGTGGAAAATTTGATGGCCTCCATCTCCCTCGTAGGGTTAAGTTGCAGGTAAGTGTCTAGTTTATGTACCCACACCTGTCCAGTCATCTTGGCCGAACCATCAGAGTAGGGGATCTCCATCTTCCTTGCCCTGCACTCAAAATCATAGTTGCTCCTGTGGTACGGCCTAGGATTGTTTCTAAATTTTAATACATAAAACTGATCTAGGGTAATCTGCCTCTGGACTGGTAAGCTCAATGAGTTGTACTCAGTGGAGTACTTCTCAAACAGATCGTCAAACTCATCTATGTGGTTGGGCTGTGAGTGTTCATATGTGAATGAGGGTAAGTACATCCTAGGAGTAGCCCTGCTACATGTTTGTCCCAGTGGTGCTCCCCCTTCATGGCTTCCCTCAGAATGATGATAAGGAATGTGTTCCTACTGATACCTGTTCCCTCCAAGCGATCCACCAGTTTCTTTATTGGCATAAGATTTTGGACCTTTCCCCCTGTGATTCATTGCCATCAACAATTCGACTATCCTTGTTTGGTTTTCATCTACCCTCCTTAAGGTCTCTGATATTTTGGCTTGCCCCTTACAGTTTGCCTCATGGTTTTTCTGTAAGTGGGTGACCATTGTACTCTCTGTCTGGTTTATGGATTTACGGAACTCCTGTGCATTGTCAAGCCCTGTGGCTCATTGTTATCACTTGAACCCTCCATATCGGCTTTTGCCTCACTTGTCTGTTTCTTCCTTTGGCCCATATAAATGCCAATGAATTTCTGCATGCACTAATCCTCACAGGATGGGAGGATAGCTCTGATACCACTATAATGTTCCCAAGCCAATTTTTTTCGCTTGGAACACTAACTGACCACTAATTTACTTGTTTGTTTGTGTATGTTTGCAGGTTGGCCTCGCAAGTTTCGGCCTTAGGGTTATATTTAGTTATTAAGCAAAGATCTAAAGGTAAACTCAATGCAAACACAAGATCTAACCAGTACACAAGATATGGAACCCAAAAGCATAGATTTGACCTTTATTAGTATGAAAAGAAAGAACCTGATACAAAGTGGATGCAGATCTGGAATAACATCAGATGGCTCCAAGAAATAACATATGAGCTGCTACAAAATGCTCCCGACAATACAAAATGAGCCTCCAAAGGCTGAATATATAATGAAGGCCAAATACAATAGGAACCAGGGTCACGTCCAACCCCCCTGACTTCTAGCACGTCTTGCTGAATATATGAGAAGGCCAAGATTTCGGCCTAGTTGAAGGAGATCTCCAAATGATGCCAAATTCCACATAAATATAGATCAGGGCAAGGGGAAACCCTCCCTGAATTCTGAAGTCTAGATGCCAAGTCTTACCCCTCCAAACTGCTGAAACCCTAATCAAAACTACACCCTCCTAAAACCCTAAAGTGCCCAATAATTCAGCCCTGATGAAGGAAGCCACCAAATCCCTTGAAACTCTCTAGAAAGATAAATCGGGCTGCCACAAGCCACTAGGAGAAGTCTCAAGGTTAGATATGAGGTTTAACCCCCTCAAACTGACAAGATCTGAAATAGTTGTGCCCTCCTTCTCTCAAAACCATCCCAAAGCTATGGATAATAATCTAGTTGAAGTAACCCTCCAAAAATGTTCCCAAACTAATGAATAAGCCCCTGCAAGTAATACCCAAATGCTAGAATGTCACTAGACCATGTCACAAGGTTGGATCGAACTCTTCTTCATGAAATGATGTGCCCCTGCTGGAAAACCCTCGAGGGTATGACCTTGCTGCCCTACTGGATCGATAATGGAACCTGTGAAGACTATAGAATGGTGTGGGTGGAGTATTTCATCCCCGAGACCAAGATTGGAACAAGGTGAGTGGAATATTTCACCATGGAGTTGTCCTCCAGGGTTTGTGATCTCAAAACCCTCAAAGTTGTGTGCTCAAGAGCTCAATAACCAAATGCAATAATATCCAAGATGAGTGAGAGGTGCGCCCTAGCCTTTCCTTTATAGTTCCATTCTATTTCTCTATTGAGTTAGTTAACCCCTAGGTTCAACTCCTAACTCAACCTCCAACGTTCTAATTCTTCATTGAGTTACTTTTTACCCTTTTCACCTTTTTCCAAGTCAACTTCAGAATATAACATTGAGTTAGCTGACCTTTCCCCTTGCTGCATGAGACTATGGTCTAGTGGGGATGACTAGATCACTAAGTCTTTCCAAACCTCTTCATCAAGAGGTGGGGGACATTACACATTGAATAAAGGATGAAGGTTTGAATAGTTCCCATATCGCAAATGACATGCTTACCTCCTCCTTCTTCTACAAATGCAACAACCTTTGCTATTTTAGGCATTGCCAACACTCTCAAAACATAGAGCATATGAAGATTGTTTGTTTTTAATGCTTTCAAGCACTCCATGAGACTCCAATTGGGACCTAGAAACTGTTTTGGATTGGAAAGGAATTGATATCAAGTGCTCTGCTCATCTTCATAGTGTTCTAATCATATCGTTCTCATCCTTATGTAGTATTTCGAGCAGATGATATGAGTAATTTGCTTGTAATTTATATTAAAAAAGAAAGTCCCTTACCATAAAGACTTTGACCATCCTTTAAATGGAGAAATTTACGAATAACAATCTAGACATAATAGCAAGTAGGCCATAAAGTGGCATCTTGTTGCAGTTGATCTTCTCTTGCATTCCCTCATCGCCCAATTATGAACTTGATACACATCTCACTTTGTTGTTCTTGTAAACCCTCACGATGATGTCACCCACATAAAATATGCATTATGACTTGACTTGTCCATTGAGATTCATTCAATACAAAACACACATACACTCTATAGTGTGAGTCTCCCATACGACAACCTAGGTTGGAATTCCACAACCCATGTGGAAATCAGACCATGATGTTGGATATAGGTTGCCCATATGCTAGTTGAAGTCTTCCACCGTAGTGCCAACAATACACCAAGATCCTACAACATTGTCTTGTACCTATTCATGTCCTCAATGTTAGAATTTAAGTGGATGTGCTCATTTTACCATTGACAATACCCTTGTCACCCAACCATAGGCCAAAGCCACCCTCTGAGCACCTTAAATTTGACAGAGAATCATTTTGGAAGCAAACCCTAGACTAGATAGCCAAACAAAGGGTAGCACACCTTTCCCCAAGGATAATGCACCAACAAGAGATGATCAGATAGTCCAAACCCTAGACAAGAGATGGTCCAAGCCAAACGTGATCTGCTAGCTGCAGCAGCTGCAATGGAAACTCTCCTCAAACTTGCGCACAAGACTGGGCACTGCAGTGCGCAAAAGACTGGGCACTGCAGTGCGCACAAGACTAGGCACTGCAATTCTGATAATGCCTGCCAGAATGAGAACTAGCCTCCTGTATTTATACTGATTCTGGCTAACTGCCTAGGCCAACTTCTCATTCTGGGTATATGTCTGTTCAGTATATATTATTATTTCTGGTCGACTTCTCATTCTAGGTATCTGTCTGTTCAGTATATATTATTATTTCTGGCCAACTTCTTCTCTTGGAGGTTAATAACCTAATATAAATTACCTTCTTGAGCCAACAAGTCTTCTAGGATTATTAGCCAACTAATTAGGGTTTCTTCTTGCTTCCCGGAGTATTCTATCCTTGTCAGGTTTACACATGGAGGTAAATACCTCTCCCAGCTACCATAATATCAACAATCCCTCCTAGCTAGGGAGGTATTACAGGTAATGGTCTTGAGAAAAAAACATACCATTCACCCGATGGCATCAACATAGTTATATAGACTATATCATGAGCACCACCATCATCATCAACTGCATCATCTCTCGAAACCATACTCTATTTGAGTAATTAGACATGATGCTCACTCCACAGAGTGATACAAGAGCCATTCTTTTAATCTAGAAGAGTAAATGTTCTGAACCATTTTTTGTCTGGAAAATCTCTGTTCATCATTCATCTGGCTGATAATTATTTCCAATAAAATGCTAATAGTCTTCAAGGCAATCCCAACAAAATATAACACAACTGTGTCTATCCATAGTAATACATAACTACAATCCAGTGGTACACTACCACACCAAGTAACACACAAGTACTTGATCAACAACATATAGTCACGAACAGTGGAACACATCCACCACAATAGTATACATCTATTGTCATACAGTCTTCATAACAATCATCTGACACCAACTTGCACATAAACAATGTTATGATATAAACTGAATCATTTGGGCCAATCTTTCACTCACATCTGTGAGATCTGAAAGAATATTTGCCCTCAGATTAGAACAATGAGATATTTGGACTATTCTTCTCAAGCAAGGAAGAATAACTGGTCTTCTGAACCTGGACCATTCCCCACCCCGGGCCATTCTTCCTACACTAATCAAAGTGCACCCTGCAAAGAATGTATAAACCCTAAGGAATGACTGTTCGAACCATTTCCTCTGTTAACCACAAGAGGAAAAGGTTGTCCTGTATCAACCTCCAAAACAAACCATTCCTCATGTTAACCACAATGAGAAATCGTTGTCCGGCGAGGCGGGCCAGTCTTCTTGAGTAACCCTCAAGAAGAGAGACTGCCATAGACCACTCCCCATGTTAACCACAATGGGAAGTTGTTGTCTATGATACATCAACAATATGGACCATTTCCCATGTTAACCACAATGGGAAATAGTTGTCCGTCAAAAATCTCAATCCACTTTTCGAACATGAAAGCATCTGTCCAAGATGGACTATTTTTCAATCTTGAAAATGAATGTCCTCAATAATATTTTCAGTGCTCCCTCCCAACCTAGGAGTCATCTCTTCCTTTTTTAATAAGGAAATCGTCTCCATGAGCTCCAACTTGAATACGCAAACTCTTTCATCTTGAATAGAAGCTTTACCAAAATGTTTGTTTATCTGCTCATCTATGGAGATACGTATTGGAGAACCACTTTCTCCTTTCTGGACTTCATCACGGATAATGTAATTCTTGATTTCAARTGTACTTTAGTCTGGAACACTGATTTACTGTGAAGGCTTCATGTAGCTCTGAACAATAGAGTATATCATTGTTGGAAAACTGGAACATATCCATGTGGCACTTCTTCTGTCATCATGAGATCTGATCTACTGAGTAATCATCTTGATGTTATAGGAAATCTTCACCACGCTTCAGCTGTGCACTGGAGGTTCTCCACCAAGTTATCTTCTTCTATCTGCATACACAGGTCTCTTTCTGGTATGCCTCAAAGTCTTGAGATTACTCATCATACGCTCTTTATTCAATTTCTTTGGAGAACATTCTTTGCATTCATATGATGTAGAACTCCAACTCATGGATGTTGTGGATGATATAATGACTTATGTAGAGATAAGTCTGGTTTACTGAAACAAGTAATCATCATAGTCTTCTCCCTCCATCTGGGAGAACCTCTAGTTTTGGATCTCACAATGCTTTCATTCATAAGTCTTCCATACATTGTTCTTCTTCACAACTTTCAGTTCCTCTGCTTGATTGCTTTTATTGAGTTTATATCAGGCTGACAATCTTGTGATTCTTGATACAACGACTGGTTGTTCTGGCTTCTCTTTCTTTCTTGGAATATTCATGTGTTTCTTTAGTTCTTGGGTCCATGGAGTTTCTTATAGATTCCATGCCCTAAAGATTCCATCATAGGATCACAGATGTGGATGGACAACCAAGAATACTTTAAGGCCTCTCTTTGAAGAATACATATTGTCTTTCATGGTTGCTATCATGGATATATACTTCATCATCTTCAATGGATCTTAGGATTAGCTCCCTCCTAATCCTTGCTTCATGTATGAGTGCATATAATCGACTCTCTCCGTCTAACAGAATCCATGCTTCCATCTGCATCCTTATTGTCTTCTGCAATATATAATTGGCTCTCTTGTCTAACAAAGTCCATGCTTCCGTCTTGTTGTCTTCTACAAAACGTTATAAGACTTCTTTCTGTCTTTGCTTCTTCTACGTCTCTTCATGATTGATTCGACTTATCTTGCAATAGCTTCCACATGATTTGTATTTCATCCTTTCATGTGTATTATCTAATGATATCCATTCTTATCTTGTTGTTTTTCCATAGGTATAGTTCTTCTTGGAACACATTATCTTCCAAGAGATAGATATACAAGATATGTACAAAGACGATGCAAACAAGATATGTACAAGAAATAAGAAGAGTTTTGTTACCTTTAGAAGAAGAAGTCTCTTCCATCCTGCTTAGTCTTAGGCAATTGATGCTTCATGTTTCTCCTTCCTTTTCTTTAGCTCATGACAATTATTCTTGTAGTGGCCATACTTTCGACAGTTGAAGCATTGTACTTCTGAAATGTCTTTCTCTTGATTTGACTTCCTCCTTGAACCAAACTTCCTTTTGTTCCTGAAATTCTTGAATCTTGCTGCGAAGGCTTGATCATCGTACTTCTTTTGGGGTTTCTCTTTTGCACTGATCCTTGATTCTTCTCGAGCATAGCAAGTCTAGAGTTCTTCAAATGTCAGATACTCCTTCCTTGTGTTCATGCTTGCGGCAAATGCATCCCACATCTTGGGAAGACCATTGAGTACTATGTTTACCAATTCCTTCTCTGAAGTGATCTCTTCAATAGCTTGTAGTTGATCTCTTAACTGGGAGATCCTCGCAAAGTATGATGTTATGCTGTCATCATCATTCATCTTCATGTCATGGAGCTCATTCTTTAGACTCATAACTTGTCCAATGTTTCTGACCGAGAAGAGATTTGTTAGGGCATCGTATATCTTCTTCGATGAGTCGGGATGGGAGATGTAGGGTATCAAGTGGTAGTTTATAGATTCCACTATGATACTCATAGCATTGATGTCACTGTCTTTGAACTTCTCCGTAGTTGCAACATTCTGCGGTTCCTTCTCTTTCCCTTCTTCAAACTCTGGTTTCACGATCTTTCCTTTCACGATATCCAACACTTTATTCTTGGCAAGGATGAGATCAATCCTTGTCTTCCACGCTCTAAATTTAGAAGCTCCATCTAACTTGTTCTTTGACTTCATAGAGTAAGTCATGGCTACTTTGACTTAGTCAACCCTAGATTTGACCAAAAACTCAAACTTCACGTCTTGGCTTTCTGAGAATACCAGGAGATGCGTTAGGCTAGGGTGCACTAATCTATCTAGAGATTAGGTCAATCCCTTCATTTAAGGTGCCTCAATGAGAGGATTAGGGTTTCTGCAACTACTCCTGCTAGTAACCCTAGCAACAGTGTCTTGGAAGCTGCTTCTGCTGGTAACCCTAGCGACAGTGTCTTGGAAGCTACTTCTTCTAGTAACCCTAGCAACAGTTCCTCGACGAGCTCAATATCCCAACGACTATGTTTCCTTCTAGCGTTTAGACTGAATGAAGGAGGTGTGGGCCCATAACCTATTAGAATTTAAGTGGATGTGCTCGCTTTACCATTAACAATACCCTTGTCACCCAACCATAGGCCGAAGCCACCCTCCGAGCACTTTAACCTTGACAGAGAATCATTTCGGAAGCAAACCCTAGGCTAGATAGCCAAACAAAGGGTAGCGCCCCTTTTCCCAAGGATATCGCACCGACAAGAGCTGATTAGATAGTCCAAACCCTAGCCAAGAGATGGTCCAAGACAAATGTGATCTGCTAGCTGCAGCAGCTGCAATGGCAACTCTCCTCAAACTTGCGCACAAGACTGGGCACTGCAATTCTCAGACTGCCTGCCAGAATGAGAACTGGTCTCCTGTATTTATACTGATTCTAGGTAACTGTCTGGGCCGACTTCTCATTCTGGGTATCTGCCTGTTCAGTATATATTATTATTTCTGGCCGTCTTCTTCTCTTGGAGGCTAATAACCTAATATAAATTATCTTCTTGAGCCGACAAGTCTTCTAGGGTTATTAACCAACTCATTAGGGTTTCTTCTTGCTTCTCGGAGTATTCTATCCTTGCCAGGTTTACATGTGGAGGTAAATACCTCCCGCAGCTACCATAATATCAACACTCAACATGTTAATGGAAATTTATTGACATGAAATGATTACTTATTGAAGCTGATATTGGTTAACAACTCTGGGGTTGGAAAATCCTCTTCTTCTTCTTAGATTTGTAGTAATTTAATTGATAAGCCCTAGATGGTTAGGGCTTTATATAAGTTTGATATTTCATACGATTATGAATTACAACAATAATGCACAATCTAGAATAGTTTTGTCAAAACTTTCTTCTAGGGTTATCACTCATGGGAAACATTGAGTATTTTTTAGAGTTCAGTGAACTATTTAGATGTTTTCATTAGCATGATAAATTTGAGGTTTTTTTGTCATGTCATGTTTGTTTATCAATTTTAGCTATGTTTAGGATTAAGAACCATAAGAAAATTTATCTGAACCATACCATGCATAAGTGTTTTGGCCTCCTTCATACTTATATTATGGCAGCACATACATCCATTTTCAAAGTTCTCAATGAAGACAAACCATGAAAATTTACTAAGGTGTTTCATGATCTCCTTCCTCTATCATGTGTTGTGAAAGTTTTCCAAATTTGTAATTAGACCATGTTCTAAGTGGCAATATGGCACTGATTTGAAAAGATAACAAATTTGAATCATTCAACAGATACACAACTATACTTCTAAGATCCTACTTTGGTTCATCTGAATCATTATTATTGACGATCCCCAACCTTTCTGATCATGGACCTAAGAGTCAAAATTAACAAGACATCGAAATGTCAAAATATTACGACACTATAATAAATATGTGTGTACATTCTTTCCACAAGCAAACACACCACACCTAACATTTTGACTTATATGTCTTCATTTCCTTTGGTGTGATATCTCAATACACATAAGCATTGACTATATTATATCCATACTATATATGGAATAAAATGCATGATTATGTACTATGTACTCCTACTCGGATTCCTTTTGTTTTTTAGAATGCTTTCGAGGATGTGCATTTTCAACCTATTTCGTAACATATTTAAAACACATTATTATGCTATGTGCTACCAACACAAAATTACTCATTTAACTATTCAAATCAAACGTTTTTTTCCCAATCCCATACCATGATGTTATGTGTGTTTGCAAAAACAATAGGAAAACAAAAACTAAGTTACATAAAACATGGCTTGTACACTTCATTATCTACCATAAACGCTTTCTCCTAATTTTTCTCCTTCATATGTCCATATCAATTGTAGTTTCTAAACATTTTTGTACCTATATGTATCACTAGGCTTCTAAAATGTTTTGGATTTTTGAGTTTATGAGGATTTACTTCATTCTTTTTCAAAATGCATAATCCTCGCTAGAGAATCATGTTAAAAAGCCACATGTGAACTAATTCTTAATAAGTTAATTTTAATTGTAATATATTTGTGGTTTTTATTAACAACTTTAATATAAGAATCTTTATTGAATTACTTCCAGAATGCTAATATTAACTGGAGAATCATGATACAAAGTAATTATGAAAACAGTAAACTAATTCTCAAATAAAATAACTCTAATTGTAACATTTTAAAAGTTTTTCTTAACAATTTTAATATGAAATCTTTATTAGTCAATTGACTTTAGCTTGAATGGTTGTAAGAGATGACTGTTATCCTCCCATCAAAATTCAATTCCCATAAATAATATATTAAACTCATAATAATTATGTTTTAATTACTTCAAGTATATATATATATATTTTTATGTGCTTGAGAAACGATGGGCATCTAAACCGACTCCAACAAAGTTGTAACCGCGTTTTCGTCCCAAAGCCCTATGGTCTCGTTCACAGTGAACGTAATAAAAAATTCCCGCGTACACACTGAATGTAATTAAAAACTCTCGCCTATTATTCATGATCATTATTTTCACAGCCGTCGGATCTCTTAGAATTAAAGGCGGCGATTAGGGCTAGGGTTAGGGTTTCTATATACATCCCCATATTTTACAAGGATTTTTCTGACAATGAAACAGGAGCAGGAGCAGGAGGCAACGAGCTGTTGTCGCGGGGTTTCACAGGGACGCTGTGCACTTTGGTCTTTAGGCTTTGGAGGATTTGGAAAGGCATAGTCATTATTTTTACCGAGGATCATCGATTTTCTCTGATCCTTTCCAACGCCTCCCATGCCTATAGTCCTCATTGCACATCCCTGTTATTCCCACCCGCTGTCATGAACTCCACCAGAGTTGATCTTTCAATCGATTTTATTCAAGGTATGCTAACTGTAGCAATGCTCTGTACATTTTCTTCCAACGCCTCCAATGGCTATAGTCCTCACTACACATCCCTGTTATTCCCAGCCTCTGCAATGGTTATAGTCAGATTTTGTCAGATTTTAACATGTTTGCATGATTATTTTCTAAAGTAGGACCCGTTCCCAAAATTGGGAATCTTGATTAAGATAATCTTGGATTATTGAGGTCTAATTGTAGTTTGACAGACATGGCTATTTGAATAGAAGGGTATAGTTCTGATTGCTTGAATCGATGGGGTCCCAGGACTTCTTGTTTCTTCTTTCAAGATGTTACGGAGCTTTTCAATTCAAGATATTACCGAGCTTTTCGATGTTTTTTTTTCCTATTATTGTATTTATTTTCTTATGCTATTTGCTGTGTTCATTTTTGTTTTCCTATTATTGCATTTTTTTCCCTTCGTTTGCAAGTGATTATAGGTGGATTTGTCAGTCTAAAAGATTTGGATGATTATTTACTTATAAAAGCTGATTCTTGAAGCTCGTTCAACCGTAGCTAATTTTTACATACATGTGAGAAACTAAACTAAGCATATACTATAATAATGGCAATTTAGTTTTTTAGGGGTGTATCTAAAGTGCCTTTTTTAAATTAAAGAGCAAAATTATATCTTGGAACTATGTATTTTTCATTAAGGAACAAAAGTGATTTTCTTTACAGCGAACTTTTATGAGGGTTCTGTAGTTTAAATGAAAATGTGAGGTCTTCTAAGTTTTTATTGCTTACTTCCCTTTGTAATGATTATAATCAGATCAGCACTCTTAAATATTTGGATGATTTTTTGTTTAAATAGGGCATCTTCCTAAAATTGGGATTTATTGATGTGTCAACAAGAGAGGTGTAATAGTGATTTTATTGATCTGACTAACTGGAGAGGAGGGTATAATTTCTCTTCCTTGAAGAGATGGTCACAGGACTTGTCTCTTCATTCTCGATGTTACATAGCTTCTTCATTATTTATTTCATTGTTTTATGTTTTTTTATTTGTTCACTGAATTCCACATTCTAACCATATTTGATTATTCCTATTTGCGTTTGCCATCAAGTGTCCGCCTTCAGTTTGGGTTGTGTTGTATTTATATTGTCATTCAGGCTCATACACAATGTATATTGGCATAAAAGATCGGGTGTCCTATGAAATATCTCTATGTTTTTTAATCGCGATTGGAGTTTCCATTTGTGATTTGGGTAGCGGTCCAAAAAAGAGTTTCCATTTGTGATTTGGATAGCGGTCAAAAAAATGGGCACTTGTGGCAAAACACCATAGCCCATTTCTCATCAATACTATAAAAAAAATATATATATTTCACATACGTTAGAGAAACTAAACGAAGCATATCTTGGATTTATGCCCACCTGCATCTTTGCATTTTTTTGGATTCGACCTATTAAGCCCATTATTCTCAAGAATAAAAACATATTGGAATTAAGCCCATCTATATTTCTTTGACCCTACCTAAATTGCATTTTCATTAAAGAATGAAAGTATATACCTTGTATTATAAACCATTTCTTCACGCATGTTAAAATTGTAATGAGAAAACTGCAATTGCAACGTCCACATTGTTCCTTGGAACCCTAAGAATAGTTTGATGTAAGAAAAGCTCTTTCGTTCCTTGATTAAAAAATGTGCTTTAGGTAGAGTCCAAAATATGTAAAAGGGCATAGTTCTAAGATATAATTTCATTCTTTAACAAAAGAATGCACATGTAAAAGGGCATAGTTCCAAGATATAATTTCATTCTTTAACAAAAGAATGCACTTTTGCACTTTAGGTACACCCCTAAAGGATGTAAATGGGCATTATTCTAGTATATGTTTAGTTTAGTTTTCTCCAAGATATGTGAAATAATTTTGTTCTTTTAGCATCGATGAGTAGTTAGTTATGGTTCAATTAGCTTCAAGATTCAATTTTAATAGACAATATCCACATTATTCCATTTTTCTAAAGAATAAACGCATATCTTGGAATTATTCCCATCTACATTTCTTTGACCCTACCTAAATTGCTTTTTCATTAAACAATGAAAATATACTTTGTATTATAAACCATTTCGTCATGCAATAAGCATGTGAAAAGAGTAATGGGAAAACTGCGTTTTTATTTAAACAATTTTGACGTTTCGATTCCACTCACGGATCATCTTCAGGAGTTTATTAAGCTCAGAGTGATGCTGATTTCTCTTATCTTATTAACATACCAAAGGTAACCCTAAGTCTCTTGATGCGTTGTCGTATGTGTTGGCTCAAGGTAACCTTAGGTCTCTTTGATGCGTTGTCATAATGAGTTGGCTCATATTATGATAGAACCTACTCACTACCACTTATTAATATAAGGAGAAGCCTAGTAAGCTTTTTTATTCACGATAAGAGTTTTGTTGTTGGGAAGCTTAAAGAATTTGTAGCACTTGTTTCCATGTTTCACTCAACTTTCTATCTTCTATATTTAAATTTTTTGTTGTCATCTCGATCTCTATCTTTTCCGTTTGGTATAATTCTCAATCTCGGCAATGATTCTAACATTCTCTAAACAGATGTGGTGTGAATGATCTTAGATACCTATCATGTCTTAAATCAACACTATGCTCTTTAAGTCTCACATCCATTGGTCTTCTAGTTTGTTCGATAGGCTTTCCCACAAGAGCAAGGTATGTAGTAGACTCCTTTTCATGAATTGGACTTAATAGAATTCTTCACATGATCTACCATTCTTTTAATGGAGTTAGGAGGGGCGAAAGTGAACCTTGATCTTCTTTTTAAGAATTTTGCCCAACTTATCGATTGTGCCTTTAAAGCATGGTAACACAATCTTTGGCCTGTTTTCACCCTCACTAGCTTGTTGTCTTGGATGGTGTCTTCTTGCCCTTATGATTGCCTTGTTGAATTGTTTTTCATCATAACTGTTCCATTTAAAAGTTTTTTTTAGGTGATCTAACTCTTGAATCAGATGCTCTTCGTCAGAGATCTTCATAGCCCTATTCACCAACGTGTTTATCACACCAAGCTTTTATGTTAGAAAGTGATGTGAACTAGCATGTAAGTATCCATCCATGCGTATTGTAAACTTGGTGAGCTAGAAAGCCATCTTCTTTCCTGGAAACCAATACATCTAGAAAGAGTGTTGTTCATATTTTCTATTTCCATTGTGAATTTTATACTCCTATTTGACCAGTTAGATGCTCAAAAAATCTTTATAGGATCTCTTTACTGAGGGTATCATCATTGCATTGTTTCCACTTTTGGGTTTGAATGGAAATGATATGAAAGCGGGTTTCTCAAAATGCTCCATTGGCAACAACGGGTGAGAGAGGAGAGTTTGTTGCGACACCCTCAATTTGCTCACAGGAACCTGTGAAATGAGTGGATCTTAGGCAAATCTTAACCAGAGTAGTTGTCTCTTCATTAGTTTTATCTTGATAACACTAATTGTCTCTTCTATAGGAATATTTGTGAGAATAGTGAAACCAAATCAAAACTAACCAGAATATCATTATCTTTGATCTTTTCTTCTTTCATCTTGTTAACCCAAAATGTCGTGTTTTTCATGAAGGCCGCGAGTAAAAAGCCCAATTTGGGTTTTTTTGTTGTCATTTTTCTTGGAGGTTTTGAGGAGCTACAAGGGGAGAGAGCTTTATGGAGTCCATCAAGTGTATTGGAGGTGTGCAAAGGCAAGGAAACAAATTCATCCACAAATTTCATAAATTTTGTTGGTGGAACAAGGTTCAACATGTTGGAGCTTGGATCCTTCAAATTTTCATCCACAACCTCCAAGAACATGTATGTATGCCCTTCCCAAGTTCTCAATTTGTATGCTAATGCACTTGCATGTTTACTTGCCTGTTTGTTTGCTTAGATTTACATTTTTTTTTTGTTTGATCATTTTGATTCTTGCCAATAATTTCATGCACAGAGAATAAAGAAAATGTATGTTTTTTTTTGAAAAAATTCAATGGGAGTATTTAGCTTGCCTTTTTAATTTTTTAGCCACCTTCTTAATGCCATTTTTCATGGCTAATATTCTTCTTTACATGGCTGATTTTTTTTAAATTAACACACTGCAATTGTTTTTTTCAAGTGGGGTTTAATGTTTTTTTTGTGTGTGTTGTTTTGCCCTAGGTCCATTCCCATTGCCTAGAGCACTAAACAAACATCCCTAGGGCCTTGGATCCACTGTGGGAGTATGGTGAAACAAAAAATGGAACAAATCAAAGAAGTTTAAATTGCAAATTATGTGGGTTACATATGATAGGAGTATACAGGTTAAAATACCATTTGGCCAAAATCTCAAGCCATGATGTTGGGCCTTGTTCAAATGTGAGCTCAGAGATTATGAGACTTGCCCGAGATTCAATTAATTCCAAGGAAAGAAATAAAGTAGAGGCAACTGCAAAGAGAGATAAATATGCAACTTTTAAGGCAACTCAAGGTTCAAGAATATCTGCCAGTGCCACTGAGGGTAGTGAGAGGGGCTCCACAACCATAGATTCACCTGTTGGGTGGAGGATCCCATCTTTCTTTGTTTCGAGAACTGGAGATGGAACACAACTATCAATTAAATCAGTGGTTAAAAAAAAAGGAGCAACAAGAAGCAAGCAGGGTAATGGGAGGTGCTTTTTTTGGAGTGACTTACCTCTCACCATAACTCGAAGCAACCCATTTTGGCAACCAATGTGTGATGCCATTGCAGTTGTTGGCTAGGGGTTTAAATCCCCTTCATATGGCCCTCGGGGGGCAGCTCAATTGGCAAGTGCCATGAAAATGAAGTTCCATGAGGTTTCGAGTTCAATTCCCCCCGATTTACCTTGTGTGCCGCGTAAGGGGCATCGTGGGCACACCTGGAGGTTATAGTGGTAGCGGTTGGATAACACGGCCACGTGCCCAACTAGTTGCTGATTCCTCCAGACAAAAAAAAAAATCCCCTTCATATGAGGAGTTGTGGGGGCCTATTCTTCAAGCAGAGAAGAATGACATCAATGTTAGGTTGGCAGAGTTCAAGGAATCATGGGAAATCTTCGGGTGCACAATGATGTCTGATGGATGGATAGATGGGAAGGGTAGGACCCTTTTCATTTTCTTGGTACATTGTCTTAAATTTAGCACGTTCATAAAATCAGTTGATGCATCTGTACATGTGAAAGATGCAACATTATTATGTGAGTTGTTGCATGGGTTCATCGAGGAGATTGGTGTGCACCATGTGCAAATTGTGATAGATAATGCAACTAATTATGTGGTTGCTGGTAGGATGTTCATGGAGAGACATCACAGTGTTTTGGACTCCATGCGTTGCACACTACATTGATTTGATGATTGAGGATGTGGGAAAAATTACCTTTATAGAGGCATATCACAGTGTTTTGGACTCCATGCGTTGCACACTGCATTGATTTGATGATTGAGGATGTGGGAAAAATTACCTTCATTAAGGGGTGATTGAACAAGTGAAGAGCATCCCGAAATTCATATATAACCATGCTTTTCTTCTCAACCTCATAAGGATACACACCAAAGATATGGAGTTGTGACGTTCGATAGTCACATGTTTTGTGACACTCTTCCTCACCCTCCAGTGTTTGCTTCAATGTCAGTATGAGTTGATGCAAATGTTTGTTTTTAGTGAGTGGTGTGATTGCAAATATAGCAGGCGAGTGCATGGTAGAGCCATTGTTAGATTGGTGTACATCGACTCCTTGGAGGGAGTAGAAGAAGTTTGCTCAGTCGTTGAACCTTTGATAAAGGTTATGAGATTAGTTGATAATGATAAGTCCGTAATGAGCTATTTGTATGAGGCCATGGATAAGGCCAAATAATCTATTCGCGCTTATTATGAGAGAAATGGTACACACTTGGGTACAACAAACATATGATGATATGGGATTTGATTGATAGTCGATGGACCAGAATGCTCCATCGTTCCATCCATACAGCTGTGCTTTTCCTCAACCCTGCATTTGCTTACAAATGCAACTTTGACTTTGATAATGAGGTGATGGATGGCCTCTTTACTTGTCTTCGAAGGATGGTACTTGATGTTGGCACTCGTGATGAAATGATTCATGAGATAGAGATATATCGAGGATGTGTTGGATTATTTGGCTTTGAAGATGCAGTGAGGCTAAGGACCACTTTGATGCCATGTAAGTCATTAGATTTTTAAAATTCAATTATGTATTTTAAATTTTAAATTTTAAATTTTTATTTAAAAGTTAATTATGTTCATTGCTTAAAACTTTAATGTTTTCTTTGTTTCTTATTTGTTATAGATGTTTGGTGGAAGAACTATGGCACAAAACACCAAATTTACAAAAAATTGCCATGAGAATAGTTAGCCAAACCTGTAGCTCTTTAGGTTGTGAGTGCAATTGGAGTATTTTTGACAAAATACACTACAAAAGACGCAACATGTTAGAACTTTAACAAAGCAATTGGCCAATTACATTTATTGTAATTTAAATTTATAACCCTCAACACTCATCAAGTTTTTTATGACTCTTACAGGCTGGCATTCCCATGTTTAATGACTTGGTGTACGTCCACTACAATCTCCGTCTTTGGATGAGGTATATAGAGAAAGAGCCAGACGTGGATGCCATTTCTTTGGACAATATTGATATATTGTCTAAGTGGAGGGTGGAGGTTGAGGTGCCTCTCTTGGATGAGGCATTTGCATGGTTAGATGAAGGAGACCAAAAGCATCAACAAGAGAAGGAGCTTCATCCATCACCATGGAGGATGATGAGCTAGTTGAAAGTGGAACACCGCTTTCTACATAGATTGGAGTAGCTAGTCCTCCAACCACCATTGATGCACGACAAAGACCTTCTGCCTCTAGTTCAAGACTTGACAAACAACCCTGATTGTTTCTCATAAAAGGGGGAGAGGGCATTGATAATTTGATATCATATAGCTAGTTGCTAGTTTTGGAACATATACATTTATATATGTGATCGTTGATGTCATTTTGTATTGGTTTCAGACTTTCAATAATGACTTTGATGTATTGGTTTTTATTTGGCATCCACTATATCATATATATCAGTTCTTTCTCCATATTGATGTCCCTATGTGTTTATATGATGTTGTTGCTTTATATATTGAAAAATGTTTAAAATTTTGAAAAAAAATGAATAAATTCTGTATTTTTTTTTAATGTTTGTCGAGGTTTTTCGATTTTTTTTTTTTTGAGGAGATGTTTTCAGGGCCCTTGTTGATTTTTCGTTGATTTCGAGTTTTTCTTCTATGGTTGCCACTTTTCATCAGGTGTTCAAGTATCTTCTTGTCATAGTCATCTGAGTTCATTAGCACTGTGGCATTACCTTTGTTTGCCTTGAGGATTTTAATGTGTTTATTCTCTCTCAGATTTCTCTAAGCCATGGCTTCGTCTTTCTTAATGTTCCTTTTAGGTGGCTTTGCCTTCCTAATTATTACAACACACTCTTGTCTGATTTATTCATCCATATTCACAGACAACTCTCTAACTGTTGCTTCAACCTCACAAATTAGATCCTCTACAGGAATTATGTAGGGTGTCACAGCGGAATTTAGGCCCAATTCCAGTATGCTCTGGGTAGTAATGTCCAAGTTTGACTGGAGAGATTTACTACGTTGGTTCTCCTTATGTTGTTAGTGCCAACATTATTTCCAATCTGTTCTCTTCTCAACGAATCATATTTTCTGGTTTGTTTTTCTATGGTTTCCACTATAATTTTCTCATGCTTAAGTGCAATTGCAGTGTCCATACTATTCCATAGGTCTGCGTGCAACATATTGTAAAGTTGAACGATTTTTGAGACAAAAGTCAATTTTTTTTCTAGTTTGCCTTGGCTCCCATTTAAAAATGGATAAGCTCATTGCTAAAAACAATTCATTGTTTCTTCTATTGTTAAGGCAATGCTTAATGACAGTGAAACATGGAATTACACTTGAGTCTCTACATTTATTCAAGAATGATAGATCAACAACCATGTAAGCTAATTTGATGCACGTCCTTTCCAACAAACAAACTTCATTCATAATTTCCCTTTCGTGGAGGGATTTAATTAGATTATAAACCCTGGTAGACCTCCTTCCAACCTGTGATAACCTACTTCTTACCAAAACACTCTTGCATAGGTAATAAATTGATTCATTGTCCTCTTGACAGAGTGGACACCTTCTTGGATCTTGCCTACTTTTCTAAAGCACATCCCATTTAAGAGCTCTGTTTATCAAAACTAACTACATAAAATTTGTGTCTTCACTGGGGCTCTTATCTTCTATAGTGGTTTCCACCACCATATAGTCCCCTTGTTGGTCATCTAAAAATATATCTTTGTAGCCCAACTTTCCAGTGTAGGCACCCCCTAATAGGGTTTTTAGTCCACAACAATTCATCTCTTCCCCCCAAAGTTTGACATGACTCTCAAATAAATTCTTCACATTATCCTTTCCATCAATCAACTCTTTCATTTTCTAATCCCATCAACAATTCACTCTCCCATCCTTATTGCCAAGGCATTGTCTAATTGTTCTACAAAATGTTTTTTTTGTTGGAATCCGACAATATAAATTTGCATGAAATCACTATTTTTTGTTGTTTAAAATCCATTTTTGAATTCATAAATGGATTCAACGTGTTGCAAAACTCTTGGGGCACTCGGATTATACCAAAATAATCACTCAAATATGTGGATCTAACAATTTCTCGTTGGATTTCACGCAAATGTCCTCGAAAAATATTGTCGGAAAAAGCCATTTCATATAAAGTTTAGACTACGTCTATTGCCAATGTTTGTTCTAGTTGGGTCCACACCTTGAGCCTAGGTACAAATATTGACACCCTGCAAGTCCTCTATTAGATTATATTCTCATTATGACATTCTCACCATATTCTATCTTCTAGGCTAGCCAATTCCCCGCTAATGGGAAGGAAAAAGTTAAAGCTTTTCAAGACATAGACACGTTGGTAACAAACTTATTTTTGTTTCTTATCCATTCCACCAGAGTAAATGGTTCAATATATTTTTGGAGTATCACGTGCTTCCAGGACCCTTTCTGGGAAATGAGTCTCCATAATCTCCTTGCAGGTAGGGCTTTGCCAAAAAGTGGATATTTTTGAGCCTCCTTTGCCCTCTTTTTGGGCTCACAATTGTTTTCCATTTAACCAAGAGTGTATACCCGCTTGTTCCTTCTAGTCCTGAGAAATTTGAAACATTTCTTTCTAATTTGTTCCAAAACCCCTACAGGTATAAAAGCCAATGAAGGCCAATGCACTAGTATAGCTCGCATAACTGATTTTACCAGGGTTAGGCTCCCCCCACAAAGAGCCATTTGTAACACCATAAAAGTATTGTTCTATAAATTTCTATTATCAACCAATTTCTATCCTTGACCCTATAGTCATTAATCTTCAATTGGAACCCTAAATATTTTAAGCTTGCATGAAATTCAGTCCTTTTGATTGAAAGGGAAATTTTGAAGCAACAATCTTTCCTATGTTTCCTCTAACCCATTAAGAGATATGGAGGACTTTTGAGATTTAATCTCTATCCTAGTAGCAATATTGCTTAAGTCCAATATCTCTTTTAGTCTTGTGGCATCCCTAAGAACCATCACAGAATAAAAAACATCATCAATAGATAAGAGGTGTCAAAAACAAAATTTTGTCGATCTTTATCTGTTTCATGGCTCCAACTTTTTAACTTCCTTGATCGACTTATTTAAACCTTTTCCTGTTATAGGGATAACCTCGAGAGTTAGCTCAAGTGGCCATGAGCAAGGTGTGAGATCTCTCTCCCAAAGTTGGGGAGGTCACAAGTTCATCCCCTTGTGGTCAGGCTCTGTAATCAGGCCAGATGGTTTACCTTGTTTACCATTCATGGATCACATGGAAGTACTCAAAGGGTTTTCTGCGAGGTTTTTTCCTTGGAAAGAAATGAAGAGTAAGGGGATAGTGGGCACCCTTGCCTCGACCCTTTGGAGTGGGTAAAAAACCTTGAGGCTGAACCATTTATTAGCACGACAAATGAGATAGTGGTTAGACATCCTATTATTAAGTTTGCTAGCTACAGTTTGAAACCCAAATGTATTAACATCAACCTCAAATAGAGCCAACTAGCTCTATCATATTGCCTTGAATAGATCCAACTTTACTACCATTGATGGCATCTTCTTCAATTTAATAGAATGTAAGCCTTCCTATGCAACACCTATTTAGAATGAGAAAAATATCTTAAATTACAAGAGCGAAGTCAAAAAAATGGCATCCTCTTCCTCTTTTAACATTACAAGTAGTTGTTTAGGGGACTGACTCAAAAGTATAGTCCTGTAAGATATCAAAACCATGAGTCTCCTGAAAATAACACACGGCCTCCACCCGAAATGAGTATGACCTCCAAGACCATACCAAACCTAACATGCCCTCCACCGATCGAATGTGTTGTTGTCATAGTGAGGTGCTACAAGACCTCAACGAATCACCAACAGGTGACGTGCCCCCCCCAAAGCTCAATGGGAAAATCAAAGTGATTTTCCCATGCAAAGATCCACTCGCCTCTACCAGTCAATGAAATGCCCAGCCCTGTAATCCCAGGGTCCCATGCTAATCTCTGAAAGGGACCATCACACTGACTCTGCACCACTCTGATCATGTTTTTTTTTCCCAATGTATACATACTGGATCCTCCACTCTTGCATCCTCATGATAAAATATATGTGATGATTGGGTCTGCTATCAAGAGGCTGAACCTGTAAAGGTATCCCCATGGAACCAAAATCTTCCCATCCATCGCTAAACTCAATCACGAATATCAACAGGGAGAACCTGTCTCCCCACATAGAAACAATCCCAACAATCCCTCTTGTAACATACCCAACCACCCAGAGGTCGGGCTACGCCACTTAAACAGGCTGCAACACACCTAGCCACTAGCAGGCGAGGCAAGTTGTAGTCCCAAGACTCATTTCTCTGAATGGATCTCGAATTCTAACAACATTTAATCCAAAAACAAGCATGAAATAACCGCATGCATTAATCAAGATCCATGCCACATCATAAAAGAGATAAAGAACATGCCATGCATAACAAATAGCTAGTAGACAGGCACATTAAAAATACATATCTCAAAGATAATTAAATACACATCGGAAATAAACATTACATAGAAAACACAGAGATCACTTGTCTTTTGCAAGTAAATGTTCACCAACTGGCTGCAGACTAAGGACGTTCCTCCCAACCATAGACATTGTTGTTCATTTACTCTCAACAACAGGTCACCCCTGAGCTAGGGCTATGAATCCACAAGGACGGGTCCTAGGCCAAGTCTAAACACACAGTAGTTGGCTAAGTAGCTCTCAGGTTTCCCAAACTCACAACAAATCCTAATTTCCATCTCTCTTTCCCCCTCAGCCTCCACAACCCCAAGAAATGAACACCTTTCTCTGCAATGAAGTCCCTGAGGCTGTTCCATTTCTCTCTAGGGATCCAGTGCTACTGGTCAGGACATCTCCCTACTGGAAACTCCAAGGACTCTCATCTATGGATAGTTCCATCCGAACTACCGTCAAGCTCATGCACACAAAAATCCATTCCCTCCTGTAATGATCAGTAAAACATTACAACCATTGAACGATGACTCTCCTCTTCCTGCCATTTATTTCCATGCTCATCCCAAGAGAACACGAACTAGCAGTAGTGAGTGAAGAGGAAGAAAACAAGGGAACAAGGGGAAGAAGACAAACCATGGGAAGAACGATCCCCTAACTTCACCCCAAGCCACCCTCACAGAACCATTCATATTCATGCTCAGACCAAGAGCATATGAATGCACCAAGAGTGAGGCTCCCAAAAATGAAGAGTGGAAAAGGTGTAACAATGAATGAATAAGAACAAGTGAACCCTCACCCAAATTAAAGATGGGTTTATATAATTACTTGGAAATCAAGAACCACATGGCCTCCCCCAAGAAGCTCATGTAACCCCTTTTCTCCGTAAAATCAATTATGGGTAAATAAAATAATAATAAAAAGACTTAGCCCCTCAAGCCCCCTCTCTCGTGGAATCATATCCCCCTATCTCTTTTGTCCTTGTACGTCTTGCAACCAACGATGTATTTTTATTAATATATATGAATTATTACATTTCCCAGGCACTCTGACCCATTTTTGACTTTACCGGCTCACCAGCCTAAGTCACAATTACATAATACATTATACTTCATAAGGGTTAACACTAGGATGTTACATCCCCCTCCCCTTATTTTGGCACTGTCCTTAGTGCACACCACCATTCCAATGTTATTAACATTACAAATACAGACCCTATGGCCTTAATCCACACAGGAAATCCATCCCAATCTTATATACATAGGCACTCTAGCCTAAAATTAAACATGTATGCATAGACATTCCGACCCAAAACATGTATAATGATCTTCAGAATTTATATTTCTGGTAGTAGTTCCAACCAACAAGATCTCCTTCCCTCTCATCCCTGCACAACCCAAAGAAATGAACCCCTTTCTCTGCCATGCAGTCCCTTAGGTTGTTCCACTTCTCTCCAAGGCTTCAATGCACTCGTCCATGAAGTTTTAGAGTTGTGGCTTCCAGAACCTCAGTTGTAGCAAGTCCATTGGACTTTCTTCCTTCCATGCCTTTGTCATTTAGTTTCTCCAACATCACCTTCTTTTCTCTCATAGTCTGGTACTTTTATAGATCTTCAACATTCATCGTTTTCCTACAACATTTCAAATTAGCGAGCATGTCAGTTCACAATTTGTGCATAAAATTCTCATTCTTTCTCATAACGTAAGAGTAAATTTTCATAATCTAATACAATACTTATCTGTGCAGTTCATGGATCTGCATCCATATGGTTGTCTCGTTAACCCGGCTCATTGTTTTCCTTTGACATACCCATTGTGTGCATGACCCCAATCAAGAGCTATCAAAGTCTCCTCTTCCTTGTGGTCACTCACCTTCCAGGTCCAGGCTCAGGCATCCCCTTCTCTGCTATACATTCCCTTAGGCAATTCATCTTGCCTGAGCAAGGCTTTCTTGCGCAAGAATATTTCTAGAGACTTTATCGAGTCTTACAGCTGAGGTGACTCTTTGGCCCGTGTTGCCACAACACAACATATTCTAGGGAGATCATGGCTTACCACATGGTCCCATGTCCCAACAATATCCTTTTCCATGATTTATAGCTTGCATATCCAACATCTCATCTGTATTATACACATACAGTCATCATGAGATATCATTATAACCATTTCCAATCATAAATGTCAAATCTTTTTTTCAATACAGGAAAACAAATTTTTCCAAGCATGGGCTTTCTGCTCATAATGTTTGGCTCTGCAGTTGTACATATCAATCTTCCTTATGGGATTACAACCTTGCCATATTCAAGACCATCCTACCTGCAATTTTCTTGATTTACATTCAACCAAAACAATTTGTTAGTAATTATCAAATCATAATTCCCAAAATTGTTTTATATAGGAAAAATAAAACTTCTAGACATGAGCTTCTGCTCATAACAATTTGGCTCTTGGAAGCAATAGGCATTGGTCTTCTTTATGGGATTACAACACTGCCATATCCAAGACCCTTTCCTCCTTCAATTTCAACATTCCTCAGCCAAACATTCTTCATGGCAATGATTCAAAACAAAATCACAAAGTGATCTTAGAATTGTTGACAACTACAATTCAATCACTTCCATCAATCCAACTATCAATTTGAATGAACTCATCATTACCTATACATGTATTATCAACCAATATTTTCTTTCTTTTATCCAGAATTATCACTTTGTCTCCCCCAACACAGCTTTTCTGTAATTTCTCATTATGTAGCTACTTTAACCTGCAACTTTCTTGTTGTAATATCTAACAGTTCCTGAAGTGTTTTCAACTTCATGAGTTAGTAATACTCACATCATTTCAGTTGTTAGCATAATCATTTCTATTTTATATAATATATTCATGCATTCAACAAAATGCAATAATTCCACTTGTAACATTTTTAGTAGCTCAAAAATTGATCTTGAAATTGTAACAACAACAATCCAATCACCTTCATCTAGTATTCATATTAAATATAATGCATCCATCCATGATTACGTCTTTTCAGTACCGCAAAAATTTCATAATGAAACAATTTATTACTAATTAAAATGACAATCAATATGCCAATACCCATGGCCACATCTACACAATGCATCCATGCATTGACTACATAATACCACATAACTATGTCATGCATTCCACCATGATGAGTTGGAAGGTCTTGCCAACGACTCAACACATCATCCACACACTTCTTACTTCTTTCCTAACTATTTGGATACCTTCATTTTCAACCCAAACACAACACCAAAAATATAATCCTTAAGTGCTCTTTAGTGTCAACAAAGAGGTTGTAGTCCAAACATCAGATATACTGTAGATACCATTGAGTACTCATATAGCGCTCCAACCCTTCCATATCCAACAATGTTATGGTCTCACACATGACTAGCTCTATGAATATTCATTGTTATAGAAGGAGTATGTCTCATGAATTAACCCAATTATGATCCCATAACCAATCATAACATAATATGAAACTCACATTTTATCTAAATGCATTCTAGCATCAACAACATTTGCATACTCTAGGCCTTTGGCCATTACATATCAATTTAAATATTGAAATTAGCTGAGGAAATTCTTACCTCAATCCCCTTCAACATGTATGCATCAACAACAACTAACTGCATACCTGCGTGGTTGTTATCAACCTACTTGTTTCTATCTAACCAACTGATATTTGTAGAAGCTCACAAAATTCCTCCTTCATCATTTTGATCACCATTCCTGCCACCCTCATGGGTCTTCACCTATATGGAAATCATAAGCAACAACAACATCCACGTATTTAACCCTTCTATATCATTTTTCCTGAATACATAATCCATCATTAGTCATACTCAATCATTATCTCATAATAATAGACTATTCTAAGTTCACAAGCATGTTATATGCATATCCAAGCATGTACATATGCAAAATTACACCTCCATATGCACCAAGAATTCATTGTCAGCATGCCTACTAATGCATATGCAATTTAATTTCATTGTATGCCTCATGCACTCTAGTGCATTTCTGTTTTAGTTCACTTATTTATTTATCTATTTATGTTGTAGTTGGTTGTCCTTGAATTCCTTCAGATCCTTGCTGCCTTGCATGCTCCCATTCTGTTCATCTGCACTATGGTTCCCTGGTCTGAACACTTTCCAAGCCACGTTCCACTTGGTCATTATGCAATCCAACCAGTGTACTCAAATTGCGACAGCTGCCCTTGGGTAGTCATGCCCAACTTACCTTTATGAGACATTCTAGTACCCTAGAATGAAGTAGCTCAAACATTCCATCATTCTACTACAACATTCTTGAATAAAATACTCTTACTCCTAGTTCTTCATTAGGTTACTTCATTAACATTTCCTTGTGAAACCACACCTTTCACACTTAATACCATTCCTCAATGGAAGTCCATTTTTATTCAGTGACACTTTTCAAGTGAGAGAGCATTCCAATTCCTCTGCATTGGCATCATGTTTCCACTCTGAACTCTGATATCAGAAGTGTATTTATTTCACACTTAAGCTTTGCAACTGCCTACACATTTCTACCTTCAAGGCTATGGAGCCTTATTTTTTTTCTTTCTTTCCTTCTATGCCCTTCAATGACATTTTTAACCTGCTAGCTTCATATCCTATGTGAGGATTATTTCTTTTGTAGTACCTTATCCAACTTATGTAAGCTTTGTCATGCTTTCATGACTCTAATATCTAATCCTGTTCTTGAATTGATATGATTATACCTCTAATCCTGCCAAACCTGCAAGCAGTCATCTGGCTAGAAATATGCATATTATACAAAATTGTCAATTAAATTTACAAGTACCTTTTCTGTTTAATTTATGAAGAAAATTATATCAATTATAATAGCTATCCAAAAATAGAATGATTCTAGGTCATTCTCCTCTGAATTATCTTTCCAATGATTGAAATCTCGCCTCAATCAGATATCAGAGTTGAAAGTTAGGGCTCCCTGAAAAACCACTTTCAACCCCCTGAGCTGATATAGAAGATCGAAAACTGTGAAGTCACTTCCTTCAAACCAAGTTCCACATGACCATGGATCGAAACCGCGAGCTTATTAATTCTTTAGTGCCTTCCTCTAGCACTTTTCTCTTTATTCTCTACACAGGACCTCGTTCGAACATAATGTTTGAGGGCTTAATCACCTTTTAGCGCCTTGCTCTGTGTTCTTCCACACGGGAGCTTGCACAAACACCAAGTATGAGGGTTGGTTCACTTCCATGCCCTTTTTACCTTAGCATGAGACCAACGTTCGGACCAAGTCCTTCATACTTTGGCCTTCAGCTGTTTTCCATTTCCAAACTTTGATTTCCCCCAGAGTTATAATTCGTCGAAGCCTTTAATAACTCCATTAGAAAAAATGGACGACATATATTTAATCCCCCGCCAAATGGATGAACCTGCCCCCATATGGAGGCTTCAATGAGATCAACGAATACGACTTAATCAGGCATTGAGACAGATGTCTCTCAACCAATTCGAAAATTCGGTGCTCCGAGATATTTCCATTCCCCAGTCTTCTACTTCCTTGGAGTGACAATCCTCCGAAGTAGTTACCTTTTCTCCCTCTGCTGAATCCAATGGTCATGAGAACTCCAAGAGGGTATTAGATAAATGGTCTGCATGAATTCGCTACTCCGAGACTTCGGAACATTTCAACTCTAGAGATGCTCAACTCCTCTAGAGTTATACCTGCCTAAGCGGTCTTAAAGTGATGATGATCGCTTACCGTAGGTTAATGCCTCCGCTTAAGCTATCCTTCCACTGCTTGATCTAACGGTCAAGAAAGGTCCCGAAGGGATCTTAGATCGACGACCTGCATGCCTTCATGACTTCGGGCTTCGACACATTTCATTGGTAGAAACCTGGAAATCCTCGGAGTCACATACTCTCGAAGCTGACATGACATGCTGACGTCACCTAGGGGGATGTGGACCTGTGGCATATGTGCCACATGTCACTAAAAAATGAACAGGTAAGGGTCCAAAAGGTACCAAAACCAGAGGACATGTGTCCCCACACGGAACCCCTACCATGTGGCATAAGCCTTGTAATCTATCAAATTCGGGACTTCGAGCTTCAGAAGTTTCCCGAGTCCAACACTTGCTACCTCCCAGAAAGCCGAATGTCGAAATGAAATCGATGGCTCACACTCCTCCCATAGCCAATGGATGCGATTAACTCTAGATTCGGCTTTCGGGTTTCTCACTCCAGACGACCCCCATACTCTTGAATACTTGCTAGATCTGACGGTCCTAAACACTCCTGGAATCCACCGCTCCATATAATGGTTGATGACACTTCGAGACTCCGGCCTTCGACAATTCAAGCTTTGTATTCCTACCAATATCGTCAAAGCGACGAAGTTATGAAGTATTACCCTTCACACTTGGCCTCAATCGACGACTAGCGATCAACAATCTAGATCCAACGACTGGGACTTAACCTTTCCTAACTTCTGGTTTTTTATTCATCGAACGACTCCTACTCACCGGCCCTCCGATCCAACGATCTAGATCTCTCTTGATCCCATAGTGGCGATCACCCCCGAATTTGAAAGGGACGGTCATGATCCTTCGATCCCTTACAAAGGATCTCCGACGCTCTGGCTTCTACGCAAACTCTGCAATGCCATTCCTCATGAGACTTTCAACTTCAAGGTCAGAATTCAATCTCAACCACGAGACTTTGACCAACATATCCGACCCATATCAACCCGTTGTTTCAAGCAGAAGCTATGATACCAATCTGTAACATACCCAGCTACCCACAGGCCGAGCTACCCCACTTAAACAGGCTGCAACGTACCTAGCCACCAACACGCGGGGCATGCTATAGTCCCAAGACTCAGTTCTCTGAACGGATATCAAATTCTAACATCATTTAATCTGAAAACAAACATTAAAGAACCACATGCATTAATCAAGATCCATGCCACAACATAAAAGAGATAAACAATGTGCCATGCATAACAAATAGCCAACATACAGGCACATTAAAAATACATATCTCAAAGATAATCAAATATACAGGGGAAATAAGCATTACACAAAAAACACAGAGAGCACTTATCTTTGCAAGTAAACGTTCACCAACTGGCTACAGACCAAGGACGTTCCTTCCAACCATTCACATTGTTGTTCATTTACTCTCAACAACAGGTCACCCCCGAGCCAGGGCTATGAATCCACAAGGATAGGTCCTAGGCCAAGTCTAAACACACAATAGTTGGCTAAGTAGCTCTCAGGTTTCCCAACCTCACAGAAAATCCTAATTTCCAGCTCTCTTTCCCCCTCAGCCTACACAACCCGAAGAAATGAATACCTTTCTTTGCCATGCAGTCCCTGAGGTTGTTCCATTTCTCTCCAGGGATCCAGTGCTACCGGTCAGGAAATACCCCTACTGGAAACTCCAAGGACTCTCAGATATGGATAGTTCCATCCGAACTTCCATCAAGCTCATGCACACATGCATTCATTCCCTTCTCGAATGATTAGTAAAAAAATTCATCCATTCAACGATGGCTCCCCACTTCCTGCCATTCGTTTCCATGCTCATCCCAAGAGCACATGAACTAGCAGTAGTGAGTGAAGAGGAAGAAAACAAGTGAACAAGGGGAAGAAGATGAACCAGGGGAAGAATGATCCCCTAACTTCACCCCAAGCCACCCTCATGCAGCCATTCATATCCATGCTCAGACCAAGAACATACGAATGCAGCAAGAGTGAGGTTCCTAAAAATGAAGAGTGGAAAAGGTGTAACAATGAATTAATAAGAACAAGTGAACCCCACACCCAAACCAAAGATGGGTTTATATAATTACTTGGAAATCAAGAACCACATGTCCTCCCCCAAGAAGCTCATGTAACCCCTTTTCTTCGTAAAATCAATTATGGATAAATAAAATAATAATAAGAAGACTTAGCCGCTCAATCCCCCTCTCTCGTGGAATCATATCCCCCTATATATTTTGTCCTTGTATGTCTTGCAACCAATGGTGTATTTTTATTAATATGTATGAATTATTACATTTCCTAGGCACTCTGGTCCCTTTTTGACTTTACCGAGTCACCAACCTAAGTCACAATTACATAATACATTATAGTTCATGAGGGTTAAAACTGGGATGTTACACCTCTCAAAGTAATCCAGGAGTGAAGTATGTTGCTCATTGGCGCAACCCGAACCCTCATAAGATGAAGAAAACTACTGACCAAATGGACTCTCGGATCCCATGGAAAATTTGGAAGTTCATCACTTCCAATCCCCACTAACTACTGATGTGTCCTACTGATAGTTGTCAGAAGCCCCCCATCCTCATCCCAATGAGAATCGAACTCTGTATCAACCTCTGAGATATCCTCTATCCCATGACCTAAGATACTCTCCATCACGCCCAAGGCCTCAACTATCTGGCTCTGATGATCCACCCCTATTCTGTTGTATGCAATAAATATGCTCTTGTCAGGTGGTTTCAGCCTACCAACTCTCCATGTCCCCTACCACTATATATCTCCCATGCACTATCATCAATGATGAAAGTATCAGGAAAGGCTAACAAAAATATCTTCCATTGACTGTAGGACTAGAAAGTATCATATGCTTTGGTCAATCCCAAGGACTTGACCAAAATCTTGTCCACCGACATCCATGGTGAATAATTTCCTATACTCATCACTAAACTCCAACCATTGTGTACAACAGTAGGTAACTCCACAAACTTTTTGTCAATCACTCCATCCATCATCACTCATGTAACTATTTCTACTATGAAGGTCATCAACCATATCTATATACTACTGCAAGGGAGAGGAGCCTACATACTCCACTAAGTACATCTCCACCCTGCAATCCAATGTGTCCCCATGAATCCCACTGTACACCTATGCATGCTCCTGTGAACTATCTTGCATCATCATATGCCCTTGGATAGTCATGCAAGCCCCTATATCCTCTTGCATCATCATGTGTCCAAGGTGTACTGCCAGATCAACCTCTACATGGATGTCAACCAATCCTGGAACACAAATGGAAGTGTCCTTTTAACTTCCCTTGGCTCTGGAATCCCCATGTGTATGTGTATGACCAACTGTTTATGAACTACCCATGAATGGTGGTCCCTGTGACACCTAGGAATCCTCCATCGTCTCCTGGTCATATCCCTCACACACCTCCATCATTTGGCGCTCCTATAATATGGTCCATGATTCATAAAGGGTTGTCTGTGTGCCTTCCAAGAATCCCCATGTGCTCGCCAACTCATGAGTGAGTCGGTCCACCTCAATCTCCTTCTCCCTCAATGCCCTGTGATACATCTCGGCAACTTCCAGTAGGTAATCTCTATCCATCAATAACTATTGGCAGTCGGCCCTCATCATGTTCAATCTCTCCCTGAGTGTATGGAAGTCATCAATGAAAATTCCCCCAATATGAACTATCATGTGCCATCAAGGCCCTCCAACAATATCGTGCCACCAATGCGTGTGTATCATCAATGCATCTAGTGGCTACCATGATAATGTCCTCACTGACTCTCAACTGTCTTGTCAAGTGTCATGACTCCTGATCACAATCCTGTTGAGGTTCTACCTCATGCCTCTCACTACTAGTGTCAACACACTCCTCAAAAGATAAGGCATTGAACTGTCCACTGTCCACTGTGCTACTGAGTCCTCCTGTATGGCATTGCACACCATCATCAACTGCTACCCCCATCTGAATCGCATTGTATCTTGTATGGGTAGTTGTATCCTCCTGTGCACTCACTCTAATAATGTCATTTGTGCATGGATCCCATACAGATGTGTCTAGACATGAGATATGGTCATCTTGACCAATAAGTAGTGCACCCTCATCACTGTAGACTGGTCTGGTAAGTAACTGTCCCACCAATCTATTAGTCTCCCCAACCCGATCTATCAATGGAATCTCCAAACGAGGTGACTCACTCTCCTCATATTGATAGGCATGTGTATCGTCAACTGACTCCAAGTCATGCCTCTCCTCCCATGCCTGCATATCCACATGTCCCTTGTGTACAATCCCCACACAAGGCTCCTCTACTATATCAATAATGCCACTGATATCCACATGTGTCGTGGCTAGCATAGGTGTCTTAGAATATGGAAAATGTGCCATGCTCATTGTAGAAAACTCGTCATCCTCCATACATGACTTCCTAGAATCCATGTCACCCAAGGTAAGTCATTCAACCTCCTAATCTCATCATGTCTAGGTGCTAACACATATGAATCCTCACAAGTGTCACCACTATGCTGAAGTGTTGAGTCCTCAACACTACCTGATATGGAAACTGAAGAACATGCGCTATCATCTTTTCCATCCAACTGTCCATCAAATGCGCAAGAGTCTTGCGACTTCTCTAATGAGGCATCTAAGGCCTCATCCTCATACTCATTCTTCTCATCACTATCATAGTGCACCTCAATGTAATGTACTCTCCCTTTACCCCTGCATCTGTGATATGGCTCCCAAGGCACTTTACAACTGTAGCAAAGTTCCCTACACTTAAT
>ML776834.1:105027-123857 GCA_009831015.1 Picea engelmannii | reverse complement strand
TTACTAATTAAAATGACAATCAATGTGCCAATACCCATGGCCACATCTACACAATGCATCCATGCATTGACTACATAATACCACATAACTATGTCATGCATTCCACCATGATGAGTTGGAAGGTCTGGCCAACGACTCAACACATCATCCACACACTTCCTACTTCTTTCCTAACTATTTGGATACCTTCCTTTTCAACCCAAACACAACACTAAGAATATAATCCTTAAGTGCTCTTCAGTGTCGGCAAAGAGGTTGTAGTCCAAACATCAGATATACAATAGATACCATTGAGTACTCATATAGCGCTCTAGCCCTTCCATATCCAACAATGTTATGGTCTCACACATGACTAGCTCTATGAATATTCATTGTTATAGAAGGAGTGTGTCTCCTGAATTAACCCAATTATGATCCCATAACCAATCATAACATAATATGAAACTAACATTTTATCTAAATGCATTCTAGCATCAACAACATTTGCATACTCTAGGCCTTTGGCCATTACATATCAATTTAAATATTGAAATTAGCTGAGGGAATTCTTACCTCAATCCCCTTCAACATGTAGGCATCAACAACAACTAACTGCATACCTGTCTGGTTGTTATCAACCTACTTGTTTCTATCTAACCAACTGTGTAGAAGCTCACAAGATTCCTCCTTCATCATTTTGATCACCATTCCTGCTACCCTCATGGGTCTTCACCTATATGGAAGTCATAAGCAACAACAACATCCACGTATTTAGCCCTTCTATATCATTTTTCCTGAATACATAATCCATCATTAGTCATACTCAATCATTATCTCATAATAATAGACTATTCTAAGTTCACAAGCATGTTATATGCATATCCAAGCATGTACATATGCAAAATTACACCTCCATATGCACCAAGAATTCATTGTCAACATGCCTACTAATGCATATGCAATTTAATTTCATTGTATGCCTCATGCACTCTAGTGCATTTCTGTTTTAGTTCACTTATTTATTTATCTATTTATGTTGTAGTTGGTTGTCCTTGAATTCCTTCAGATCCTTGTTGCCTTGCATGCTCCCATTCTGTTCATCTGCACTATGGTTTCCTGGTCTGAACACTTTCCAGCCAAGTTCCACTTGGTCATTATGCAATCCAACCAGTGTACTCAAATTGTGACAGCTCCCCTTGGGTAGTCATGCCCAACTTACCTTTATGAGACATTCTAGTACCCTAGAATGAAGTAGCTCAAACATTCCGTCATTCTACTACAACATTCTTGAATAAAATACTCTTACTCCTAGTTCTTCATTAGGTTACTTCATTAACATTTCCTTGTGAAACCACACCTTTCACACTTAATACCATTCCCCAATGGAAGTCCATTTTCATTTAGTGACACTTTTCAAGTGAGAGAGCATTCCAATTCCTCTGCATTGGCATCATGTTTCCACTGTGAACTCTGATATCAGAAGTGTATTTATTTCACACTTAAGCTTTGCAACTGCTTACACATTTCTACCTTCAAGGCTATGGAGCCTTACTTTTTTTTTCTTTCCTTCTATGCCCTTCAATGACATTTTTAACCTGCTAGCTTCATATCCTATGTGAGGATTCTTTCTTTTGTAGTACCTTATCCAACTTATGTAAGATTTGTCATGCTTCCATGACTCTAATATCTAATCCTGTTCTTGAATTGATATGATTATACCTCTAATTCTGCCAAACCTGCAAGCAATCATCTGGTTAGAAATATACATATTATACAAAATTGTCAATTAAATTTACAAGTACCTTTTCTGTTTAATTTATGAAGAAAATTATATCAATTATATTAGCTATCCAAAAATAGAATGATTCTAGGTCATTCTCCTCTGAATTATCTTTCCAATGATTGAAATCTCGCCTCAATCAGATATTGGAGTTGAAAGTTAGGGCTCCCTGAAAAACCACTTTCAGCCCCCTGAGCTGATATAGAAAATCGAAAACTGTGAAGCCACTTCCTTCAAACCAAGTTCCACATGACGTCGGCTCGAAACCGCGAGCTTATTAATTCTTTAGTGCCTTACTCTAGCACTTTTCTCTTTATTCTCTACACAGGACCTCGTTCGAGCATAATGTCTGAGTGCTTAATCACCTTTTAGCGCCTTGCTCTGTGTTCTTCCACACGGGAGCTTGCACCAACACCAAGAATGAGGGTTGGTTCACTTCCATTCCCTTTTTACCTTATCATGAGATCGACGTTCGGACCAAGTCCTCCATACTTTGGCCTTCAAATGTTTTCCATTTACAAACTTTGATTTGCCCCAGAGTTATAAATCGTCGAAGCCTTTAATAACTCCATTAGAAAAAATGGACGGCCGATATTTAATCCCCCGTCGAGTGGACGACTCTGCCCCCATATGGAGGCTTCAACGAGATCAAGGAATACGACTTAATCAGGCATTGAGACATATGTCTCTCAACCAATTCGAAAATTCGGTGCTTCGGGATATTTCCATTCCTGAGTCTTCTACTTCCCTGGAGTGACAATCCTCCAATGTAGTTACCTTTTCTCCCTCTGCTGAATCCAATGGTCACGAGAACTCCAGGAGGGTATTAGATAAATGGACTGCATGAATTCGCTTCTATGGGACTTCAGAACATTTCAACTCTAGAGCTGCTCAACTCCTCTAGAGTTATACCTGCCGAAGCGGTCTTAAAGTGATGATGATCGCTTACCGTAGGTTAACGCCTCCGCTTAAGCTATCCTTCCACTGCTTGATCTAACGGTCAAAAAAGGTCCCAAAGGGATCTTAGATCGACGACCTTCATGCCTTCATGACTTCGGGCTTTGACACATTTCACTGGTAGAAACCTGGAAATCCCCGGAGTCACATACTCTCGAAGCTGACACGAAATGCTGACGTCACCTAGGGGGATGTGGACCTGTGGCATATGTGCCACATGTCACTAAAAAATGAACAGATAAGGGTCCAAAAGGTACCAAAACCAGAGGACATGTGTCCCCACACGGAACCCCTACCATGTGGCATAAGCCACGTCATCTATCAAATTCGGGACTCCGAGCTTCAAAAGTTTCCCGAGTCCAACACTTGCTACCTACCGAAAAGTCGAATGTCGAACTGAAATCGACGACTCACACTCCTCCCATAGCCAATGGATGCGATTAACTTTAGATTCGACTTCCGGGTTTCTCACTCCAGACGACCCCCATACTCCTGAATACTTGCTAGATCTGACGGTCCTAAACACTCCTGGAATCCACCACTCCATATAATGGTTGATGACACTTCGAGACTCCGGCCTTCGACAATTCAAGATTTGTATGCCTAACAATATCGTCGAAGCGATGAAGTTATGAAGTATTACCCTTCGCGCTTGGCCTTAATCGACGACTGGCGATCAACAATCTAGATCTGACGACTGGGACTTAAGTTTTCCCAATTTCTGGTTTTTTATTCATCGAACGACTCCTACTCATCAACCCTCCGATCTAACGATCTAGATATCTCTTGATCCCATAGTGGCGATCGACCCCAAATTCGAAAGGCACGGTCATGATCCTTCGATCCCTTTCAAAGGATCTCCGACGTTCTGGCTTCTACGCAAACTCTGCAATGCCATTCCTCATGAGACTTTCAACTTCAAGGTCAGAATTCAATCTCAACCACGAGAATCTGACCAACATATCCGACCCATATCAACCCGTTGTTTCAAGCAAAAGCTATGATACCAATCTGTAAGATACCCAGCTACCCACAGGCCGAGCTACCCCACTTAAACAGGCTACAACGTACCTAGCCACCAACAGGCGGGGCATGCTATAGTCCCAAGACTTAGTTCTCTGAACGGATATCAAATTCTAATAGAATTTAATCCGAAAACAAGCATTAAAGAACAACATGCATTAATCAAGATCCATTCCACAACATAAAAGAGATAAACAATGTGCCATGCACAACAAATAGCCAGCATACAAGCACATTAAAAATACATATCTCAGAGATAATCAAATACATAGGGGAAATAAGCACTACACAAAAAACACAGAGAGCACTTATCTTTGCAAGTAAACGTTCACCAAGTGGCTACAGACCAAGGATGTTCCTCCCAACCATTAACATTGTTGTTCATTTACTCTCAACAACAGGTCACCCCCGAGCCAGGGCTATGAATCCACAAGGATGGGTCCTAGGCCAAGTCTAAACACACAACAGTTGGCTAAGTAGCTCTCAGGTTTCCCAACCTCACAGAAAATCCTAATTTCCATCTCTCTTTCCCCCTCAGCCTACACAACCCCAAGAAATGAACACCTTTCTTTTCCATGCAGTCCCTGAGGTTGTTCCATTTCTCTCCAGGGATCCAGTGCTACTGGTCAGGAAATATCCCTACTGGAAACTCCAAGGACTCTCATATATGGACAGTTCCATCCGAACTTCCATCAAGCTCATGCACACATGCATCCATTCCCTCCTCGAATGATTAGTAAAAAATTTCATCCATTCAACGATGGCTCTCCACTTCCTGCCATTCGTTTCCATGCTCATCCCAAGAGCACATGAACTAGCAATAGTGAGTGAAGAGGAAGAAAACAAGGGAACAAGAGGAAGAAGATGAACCAGGGGAAGAATGATCCCCTAACTTCACCCCAAGCCACCCTCATGCAGCCATTCATATCCATGCTAGACCAAGAACATACGAATGCAGCAAGAGTGAGGTTCCTAAAAATGAAGAGTGGAAAAGGTGTAATAATGAATTAATAAGAACAAGTGAACCCCCACCCAAACCAAAGATGGGTTTATATAATTACTTGGAAATCAAGAACCACATGTCCTCCCCCAAGAAGCTCATCTAACCCCTTTTCTTCGTAAAATCAATTATGGATAAATAAAATAATAATAAAAAGACTTAGCCCCTCAATCCCCCCCTCTCGTGGAATCATATCCCAGTATATATTTTGTCCTTGTATGTCTTGCAGCCAATGGTGTATTTTTATTAATATATATGAATTATTACATTTCCCAGGCACTCTGGCCCCTTTTTGACTTTACCGACTCACCAACCTAAGTCACAATTACATAATACGTTATAGTTCATAAGGGTTAAAACTGGGATGTTACACCTCTCAAAGTAATCCAAGAGTGAAGTATGTTGCTCGTTGGCGCAACTCGAACCCTCATAAGATGAAGAAAACTATTGACCAAATGGACTCCCAGATCCCATGGAAAATTTGGAAGTTCATCACTTCCGATCCCCACTAACTACTGATATGTCCTACTGATAGTTGTCAGAAGCCCCCCATCCTCATCCCAATGAGAATCGAAATCTGTATCAACCTTTGAGATATCCTCTATCCCATGACCTAAGATACTCTCCATCACGCCCAAGGCCTCAACTATCTGGCTCTGATGATCCACCCCTATTCTGTTGTATGCAATAAATATGCTCTTGTCAGGTGGTTTCAGCCTACCGACTCTCCATGTCCCCTACCACTATATATCTCCCATGCGCTATTGTCAATGATGAAAGTATCGGGAAAGGCTAACAAAAATATCTTCCATTAACTGTAGGACTGGAAAGTATCATATGCTTTGGTCAATCCCAAGGACTTGACCAAAATATCGTCCACCGACACCCATGGTGAATAATTTCCTATACTCATCACTAAACTCCAACCATTGTGTACAATAGTAGGTAACTCCACAAACTTTTGGTCAATCACTCCATCCATCATCACTCATGCAACTATTTCTACTGTGAAGGTGATCTCCCATATCTATATACTACTGCAAGGGAGAGGAACCTACATACTCCGCTAAGTACATCTCCACCCTGCAATCCAATGTGTCCCCATGAATCCCACTGTACACCTATGCATGCTCCTGTGAACTATCTTGCATCATCATATTCCCTTGGATAGTCATGCAAGCCCCTATATCCTCTTGCATCATCATGTGTCCAAGGTGTACTGCTAGATCAACCTCTGCATGGATGTCAACCAATCCTGTAACACAAATGGAAGTGTCCTTTTAACTTCCCTTGGCTCTGGAATCCCCATGTGTATGTGTATGACCAACTTTTTATGAACTACCCATGAATGGTGGTCCCTGTGACACCTGGGAATCCTCCATCGTCTCCTGGTCATATCCCTCACACACCTCCATCATCTGGCGCTCCTATAATGTGAACCATGATTCATGAAGGGTTGTCTGTGTGCCTTCCAAGAATTCCCATGTGCTCGCCAACGATCATGAGTGAGTCGGTCCACCTCAATATCCTTCTCCCTCAATGCCCTGTGATACATCTCGGCAACTTCCAGTAGGTAATATCTATCCATCAATAACTATTGACAGTCGGCCCTCATCATGGTCAATCTCTCCCTGAGTGTATGGAAGTCATCAATGAAAATTCCCCCAATATGAACTATCATGTGCCATCAAGGCCCTCCAACAATATCGTGCCACCAATGCGTGTATATCATCAATGCATCTAGTGGCTACCATGATAATGTCCTCACTGACTCTCAATTGTCTTGTCGAGTGTCATGACTCCTGATCACAATCCTGTTGAGGTTCTACCTCATGCCTCTCACTACTAGTGTCAACACACTCCTCAAAAGATAAGGCATTGAACTGTCCACTGTCCACTATGCTACTGAGTCCTCTTGTATGGCATTGCACACCATCATCAATTGCTACCCCCATTTGAATCACATTGTATCTTGTATGGGTAGTTGTATCCTCCCGTGCACTCACTCTAATAATGCCATTTGTGCATGGATCCCATACAGATGTGTCTAGACATGAGATATGGTCATCTTGACCAATAAGTAGTGCATTCTCATCACTGTAGACTGGTCTGGTAAGTAACTGTCCCACCGATCTGTTAGTCTCCCCAACCCGATCTATCAATGGAATCTCCAAACGAGGTGAATCACTATCCTCATATTGATAGGCATGTGTATCGTCAACTGACTCCAAGTCATGCCTCTCCTCCCATGCCTGCATATCCACATGTCCCTTGTGTACAATCCCCACACAAGGGTCCTCTACTATATCAGTAATGCCACTGATATCCACATGTGTCGTGGCTAGCATAGGTGTCTTAGAAGATGGAAAATGTGCCATGCACATTGTAGAAAACTCGTCATCCTCCATACATGACTTCCTAGAATCCATGTCTACACCCAAAGGTAAGTCATTCAACCTCCTAATCTCATCATGTCTAGGTGCTAACACATATGAATCCTCACAAGTGTCACCACTATGCTGAAGTGTTGAGTCCTCAACACTGCCTGATATGGAAACTGAAGAACATGCGCTATCATCTTTTCCATCCAACTGTCCATCAAATGTGCAAGAGTCTTGTGACTGCTCTAATGAGGCATCTAAGGCCTCATCCTCATACTCATTCTTCTCATCACTATCATAGTGAACCTCAATGTAATGTACTCTCCCTTTACCCCTGCATCTGTGATATGGCTCCCAAGGCACTTTACAACTGTAGCAAAGTTCCCTACACTTAATGGGTGTAGGCTCAATCTTTGCTTCCTTCCATCTATTAGTTGGTAGTGATGTATCTACCTCCTTGACTGCTTTGGATCTAGTTTCCTTTTCTATGATGCTCAAATAATTGATTTCTTCCATCGTTTTTGCCCAATGTGTAACCTCATCTTTACTCCACCAAGGATTTGTTATGGCTACAAAATGTTGGAATGTTACTTGAGCCCTAAATGTCTCACTAAGGGCGTAATATTCCTCATCACAATATATGATATCTTCTGAAAAATCTGCAAACACCATCTCTCCTCTAGATCATCAATGTATATCATGGGCCGGTGAAGCAAATTCTCTCTATTACCATTGTAATGTTCCCAAACAGATCTGATTGGAATATTGAGGGTTTATGTGTTTTCTGGTTGTTGTATTTTGTCAAACACTTTGCAGATTTGTGTTCTTGAGTTGCGCTAGTGTTTATTGTTGTGGTTTTGATTGTGTTTGCAGTAAGTAAATGATATATATATCCAAATACAAATACACAACAAGATGCAATAGAGGTAACACAAGAAATAGCCACAAATACCTTAGATCTGATTTTGTTTAGTTATATAGCTGACCTCATACGAAATGGAGCAGATCTGGAATACATGGAGAAGAATGATGCATGTGGTTGATCATTCCTCCAAAGTACAATAGAATTATGGAGATATGAACTCGCAAGAGTCCCCAATGCTGAATACATAAGATATCCAAGAACCCAAGATGTGTGTGCTGCCCTCTCTATAAAAAGGCGCCCTTCCTGGTTGTATGAACCACTGCAAATTCAACCTCCTTGAAGATGGCCACCAAATCACTGAAAATCATTGTCAAAATGTATATCGGGGGATAAGAAATCTCTATGCCAAATATCCAAGTCGATGAGAGTGATTTCCTACTCCACAACACAAGATCCCCAATGAATAGTGCGCCCTCCTCAAGAGAAATGCACCCCACTAGAAGATAGGATGAATAGTCTAAAGAATCCACTCAAGTCTGGAGATATGAACTCGCAAGAGTCCCCAATGTTGAATACATAAGATATCCAAGAACCCAAGATGTGTGTGCTGCCCTCTCTATAAAAAGGCGCCCTTCCTGGCTGTATGAACCACTTCAAATTCAACCTCCTTGAAGATGGCCACCAAATCACTGAAACTCATTGTCAAAATGTATATCGGGGGATAAGAAATCTCTATGCCAAATCTCCAAGCCGATGAGAGTGATTTCCTACTCCACAACACAAGATCCCCAATGAATAGTGTGCCCTCCTCAAGAAAAATGCACCCCACTAGAAGATAGGATGAATAGTCTGAAGAATCCACTCAAGCACTGAAGAAAAAAGGTGCCCTGGTGATAGCTAACACCTCTGTAGTGATTTCTCTCTCAGATCCAATGTCTACAACCCTCCACGAACTCCTCTCTCAAGAACAATGCGCCCTAGCTCTGCAGAAACACTCCAAAACTGTGCCCTGCTTCCTCATTGCTCCTGTAACTAAATAGTAACTGATGTAGAATGGCGAGGGAGGAATATTTCACCTCCTTGTCCAAGATTGGACTAAGAAAGATGGGATCTTTCACCATCGAGCTTATCTCTAGGGTTTGTTTAGTCAAAACCCTAAAAACCTGCAAGTATCATGGGCTCTCTAGCAAGAAGCCAGAGATCAAAATGATAATCAACATAATGAGAGAATAGAGGCCCCTATCTCTCTTTTAGCCCCTATATTCACCTTTTCCCTCAAAGTGACTTTTTTACATTATTTTTATTATTCTTTAATTAAATCACTTTATTAATTAATTACCCTTTTTGCCTCTAAAAAGTGATTTATTCGTTTTTATGTCTTCTCTGACCACTAAAAGTCACTTCTCATCATCTAATCATGTAGTTCTCTTCCTCCTGATTTCGATGAGCTATTACACTAAGAGGTTTCTCCAAGTATTATTCCCAAAATGACCTTCTTAGTGAAATTAATTAATATATGACCCAGAATAACTCAAAGTTACAAAAACCGTCAGAATGCAATGTAACCAAAGCCAAGTTGTGTGGAATGGATCATGATGATGAATTATGATGAATGGTGCAAGTCATGCCCAATAAAACCCCTCAATATCTCTTGAACTCATTGTTAGCCCCATCTAGATACTCTGGTAGGTATAACACTCTGTAATATAATAATGTCCAGAAATGGGGATATTACTTAAACCTTCTTGTCGAGCTGCTCCATTTTGTAATTTAAATATGCAACTTCACTTTTTTACTTCAAAAAGGAGATTTAAGAGAGAATTCGCCCGTTGGGAGTCCTTTTCCATTGCATGGGAGCGAACTTCCACCCGAGGAGAATTTATAGGCGAAGAGGGAGGGTGACCATGCTCCATGTGCTTGTATTCTACATAATATTGTTTATTTGGTAGAGGAAGATCTAGAACTGGTTGGCTGCTAAAATTTCCTAGGAGGATTACCTCACCTGCAGCCAGAGCGAATTCTTCCTCCCATTCAATTTTTCACCCCCAAGGGAATGAATCCCTTGAGGCAGGCTGTAATTCAATATTCTCTTCCTGAGTACCCATTCCCTCCTGCAAGACTACAATCTAATGAGTTGAAGAGCTTCCTTCACTAATCAAATCTACAACTGAACGCTCTTGATTGACTTCGTGTGCTCCCCGTCGCCAAGAATAACCCCTTCCTTTACACACTCACCCTCTTTCCTAAAGAAAATGCATTAAAAGAGTTAGATAGCATAGGAAGTTGGTAGAGGGGGTCACAATTATTACCTCAAACCACCAATGTAAGCATGGAACATTATGTTCCTCAACCTTCACTACAATGAGAAACATTGCACTCTGTTCTATGATCTCCTATCTGAAGCGAGCGAGCCTTAAAGTCATAGCTTGCATGATAAATGATTGAATGACCTAGGCGATACTACCCTTCACCTCTCATATACTTTGCCTTATGATCTGACCCTCCAGACATCGAAACAAGATTGCATATTGAATACAAAATTTGTACTTAAGGTTCTCCCTGCAGTGACCTAGGGAATTGGGTAGCCAAGTGGTGGGTTGCTCGATTCCTGAGTGGGCTTGCATTAACCCTGCACTGACACCCCATTCGGGGGGTTATAAATATAACATTATTAGAAGAATATTAGTGAAACAACAAATTTAAGTTATGAGATTTAATAAAGAGAAACATTGAAGATAAATTATTAAAATCAATGAGGAGGTGGAGTTAAATAAGTAAAACAAAAAAATTAATGACAAAACAATTAATGAAATTGTCAATTTGACCTATATAAAATTTGTAAGAGAATAGGTTAAACACTTTTTATTGTAAGCTATTTGTAACGTGTATCATATTAAAAAAGAGAAAAATACATCGGTCATGTTGTTGGCTTTCCATTTGGGAAACTAGACCAACAACAATATAATTGTTTCTTGGGGATTATAGTTTTATTGTCACCAAAAAATAACTAGTCGTTGTTTACAATATTACAAAAATCGAATTGCCATTTGTTGAGGTGTTGGCGTCTAAACAGGTGCTTGACTAGCATATCGTAGATTATATGATAAAATAAAAAAACTAGAAAACTAAGCATTATGAGATTAAGCAAGTGGAGGATTCATGGTTTTCACATGATCCTCTCGATTGTCTTCACGAGGTTCGTTGGGGCTCAAACCCACTACTCTTTTAGCCAAGAGAGTGGATTTTTGGTCCATTGACTTGATTTGCAGTTGAAGGTATTTCATTTAAAGTAGAATTTCGTTCAGGTCTAAACCCACTAGTCTGTCTGCCAAGAGAGTGGATTTTTGGTCCATTGACCTGATTTTCAATTGAAGGTATTTCATTTAAAGTAGAATTTCTTTCGAGTCCAAACCCACTAATCTTTCTTCCAAGAGAGTGGATTTTTGGTCCATTGACCTGGTTTGTGAGTACGCGAGCTCAGATAGAGGGCCAAGTGAAGTGGCATTAAATCACCCTCGGACACAGTTTTGTTTCTCCTACGAGCGACCATAACTGCTCCAACTTATTGCACATAGGTGGAGTGAATCCTCCCCGTTCAAGCCTTCCTCTCATTGAGTGTCCACATGTGGGATATAACAAGGTATCTTGCCACGAAGGCCTTTGGAGGGCGGGTTCTCAAACTCTGACGATATGCATTGTCCTCAATCATGGCATTGAATAGCTCATGTCACCTTATTCGGGGAAATCTATTAAACACTTTGAGAATGAATAGGATCACAAGTTCAAATATAGAGGGAGTCAAATGACTGCATGGAGGGGTTCCTTATCCCACAAACAAAGGGGTCTCATGCACCAATTTGATGTCTGATTTAGCTGCGATCTTAATATTAGATTATTATTATTATTAAATACGATAACTTGAATTTGTTCTTTCATCTTTTATTTTTTTTCTTTTTATTCTATTAATATTATTGTAATAATATTTCTATATATTTGTTAAAATGTTTAATATTATTAATTTAATTTCATTAACTACATTTTATATTTTATAATTTGTTTTACTTAATATGTTCCTTATCTTTATTCTTAATCGCCTATCACATACCCCTCCCCTTTTTTTAACACACATGGAGGAATTTATATTAAATAAAAACCTTGAAGCCAAGGCTTACAATACAGAGATACAAAAGGGGTTGCTCACCAAAGTGTTGTGGTTCATAGAACCGATTAAATTTCCTTTGGATGAACCGATTACAAGAACCAGGCAAAACTGAATACTGAGTCCAAAAAAATAATTTACTAAGAGTGTTAACGGAAAAGAAACGAGTATAGAGTTGAGCTAAATTACACATGACATATCTGCTATGAGTTCAGAGATGGAAAATTGTTTCCATTGATATGTTGCCTCCATCATTGTTCTCTATGAAACTAGGTGGTCATTAAGAGTTCCTATGATTCACTCCAACTTGAGAACCAGGAACCAATTAGAGCTTAGCCCAGATGATTCATGATCAAGTAATGTAAGATGCAAACTAGAAAATGGGTTGATCATACCTTCTATTGTTAATGAATAACATCCCCTTTTTTCTTGTAGCCTTGTTTACTTTTGAGTCAACGACTATATTGTGCTCTCGGAGGACGTCGGAGGACGTGGAATGACGTGGAACCATTCCACCGTTTCAAAATTGCCACAACTATACTTTATATTTGCCATGATGGAGGCTCCTAGCATTGTTAGCTTCCACATGACCTCTTTTATAAAATTATTATATTCACATGTATTTAATTAAATATATTATTTTTTTTCATTTTAATTTCAAAATATTATAATCATATCTATTAAGTATATTATATTTAAGCTCACATATATTTTAATTAAATATATTATTTTTCAATTTAATTTCAAAATTTTATATTCACATCTATTAAGTGTATTATATTTAAGTTCATTTTATTTTTAAAAATTTACATTCTTTTCTATTTTAATTAAACATCTAAGTTTTATAATAAATGTAATTTAAAATTATTATTGTAAATTATAAATTATTTAAAATTTTAACGTTTTTTTTTTAATAATCCAGAGTCATTGTATTACTGATAGGAGGAAATGTACAAAACGATTTTCTTGTTGGCTTGCTTGCTAGGAAATCAGACCAACAACAAAACAAAATATTGTCATTCAACATATGTTTGATATATCTAAGGCCTGTAACTGATAAACTAGAGTAAGAATACCTTATGGTTCCTCTGTGAGAATTTATAGCCTTATTTAAACTACTAAGCAAAGGTGGTAAGCCCAAGCCTCGCTGGTATTTAAACAAAAACCACAGAAGGAACAACATAGAACTTAGCTAATGGTGCAGCTTGTTGTCGCTGGGACTTGGGGCTGAGCGTAGTCCAGGTTGGATAGATCCATGCCGACTAGCTTGTTTGCAATCAAATTCAACTTGTGGTTGACCAACTTGACCTGGAGCTACATGTCATCGAGCTACAGGAGGACCTCTTGGTAGGCTTCATGGTGGTCGATAAGAACTCTGCCCATCAAAGTTTTCAAGTGCCAATAGATGTCCATCATTTTCAGGTACTGCGAGGACCATCCACGGATAAAACCAGTGTCTGGAACCCACGAGCTAGTCATATCCTTCACCTCGTCGTCTGAGATGAACTTCCTTAAAACCCGAACATCCACCTCGGCCACATTCATTTCCGACTGAATTTCGGGAGGGGTAACTAAGCGATATGTCTCCGTCGAGTCCTCAGCCGCATCCACCAAGCGAAAGCCAGACCAAGTTCTGGGTCGGTGAGAGGTTCCCCCTCGACCCCTACGGAAAGAGTTGCCTTGAGCCATGTAGAAAAGGCTGGAGGACCGGAGTGCAGAGTGCAGGGGTACAAATGGAAAGGAGCGATGAAGCAACCGGGACGCTGTGAGGGAGCAGGAGAGACAGGCAACAATAAACCATCGGTAATGCAGCCAAAAGGAGACACAAATGACATAATTAACCAGTGCTAGGGTCTATAAATGGAGAGTGTTGCGATGATTTGCAGAGATATGGGCCGTATCGACCGTCAGGCTCATGTTCTTCGCCATCTTTCCAAACCTCGTGCGAAGGACGATGGGCTCGAGCTGGTAAGGAGTGGGTAGAGTCATGACGTGAGAGAGAGGACAAGGAAACTCAAGTGCGAGGGAAAGACAACAACGAGTAATGAGTCACATGAGGAGGCGAGGTGGAGGGTGAATGTTGCTGGCAGGTGTCCTTAGATTGAGAGGTCGGGTGGGTGGGGGGGTCAGGGACCCATTGACATTTGGATTGCGTCCCTGACACCCCATGCGGGGGTTCAAAATTTTAACGTTAAATTATATTTACATTAAAATTATCTTCCTCTTTTCACTATATTTATAATTTGAGTTTTATTCATTTAATTTTTATAGTTTTCATTAATATTTATTAATACAATTTTTATTTATTGATATCTTAGGATTTTTATTCAATTTTAATTTTAATTTTGTCTATTTTATTTTATTATTAATTTTAACTATCTCTTTTTATTATGTATTAATGAGATATTTACGTGGATTAGGTGATGCATGGGTGTCAGGTGGCACTCCAAGTAGATGTGACTATAAGTGGCCTGTGTACGGGACGTGGGGTGGTTTTAGTGCATTTATTGCGAAGGAGGATAGCTCTAATGAGCTAGGATGATGGAACAACAAACAAAATCATGGTGTGTTCAACGAGCACTTGGATCTTTGATGAATCTGGGGTGATTGTTGCATAGGGATTTATGGCCTCAGGTGGTGACATGGGTCTTAACTAGAGTAGAGGAGCAACTGTGTTTGGCATAGGGGTAAACATAATGCTTCAACTTTAGTAGGGGTATTCAGTATTCATGGTCCCTTGCTTAGTTGGTGGCAATTTACCATAAGTTATGCGGTGATTCTCTCTGGTTCTTTTTTCTATTTTGGTGGGGTTCTCCGGTGGCCTTGGCTCTGGTTTTTATGCCAAGATTTTGGTTTGTGGGAGGGACCCTCTACTTTCCTTTCTTTGGCTTCTAGTTCCTCATCTGTCTAGGGTTTCAGGTGCACTCAGGGAACCCTTTCGGTGCACTCAAGGAACCCTTTCGTGTGGGTTTCTACTTGTGTCTATTGCTAGGTTAGTGGTTCAAGGTCCTCCAGGTGTTGTTTGGGTTTTGGCTATCGGGATGGAAGGTCGGGTTGTCGGGGTTTGCTCTGCTTTTTCTACTATTTTGGCTTTTCCCTCAAACTATGAGGATAACCCTAAAAAATTTTCCAAGTCTTTGTGGGCCCATTCCTCTTCAACTTGTGGTCCATTGCCTGTCATGGCCAACCAATTCGATGTGGAAGCCCCAGAGTCTAGTGCGAGGGGTTTGAGAAGAAGGAATATGAATGCTTCTTGACCTCCTAGCGACAAGACCCATGTCCCCTCCATGACCAAGGTTGAAAAGATGCCAAGTAGACAGACATAACAAGTCTTCCAAACAAAGTTTCTTGTTTTGGTTAAAGAGAAGGTGGACACTATGGAGGACACTATCAGAAAAAAGCGTAAATAGTTTGCTAAGAAGAAGATTGAGTAGGATTATTAGGGTTGGTTCTCAGAATCTGGGTTCTCAAGAACCAGAGACACTTAATTGTTTCGAGCCACTAAACTATATCGCGTCATTAAATCCCTTATAGTGTTGGAAGATTGGTTGTTGTCATTGATGTCAACCCTAGTCATTGGTTTTGGACCCCAAGATTGATGAAGGTATTTAGACACGAAGGACAATGTACATGCAGAAACAAAACCCATGGATTGATAGTATACATCATGTTGTTTCCGGTGGTAGGTGGCATGTCATGTGGATCCTCATGGTTGAGGAGAAATGAATTTTTGAAGATGACGAAGTGAATTGAAGAAGGAAATACATGTAGGCCTTGAAGATAATTAAAGAAAATAATTACAAAATAAGAAAGTGTCAGGTCGGCCCTAATGTTAAAAGGAAGTGACATAAATGGTATAAATAAATATCATTATACATTCATTTGATACACAAGTCGAATTTGAGAGGAAATTAGAAGTAAAGAAGGCTGGATTTCAAGGGAGGATGAAGTCTTTTGGTGATGTGTTCTAAGGTATGTTATTTACAGGTCATCTTACCATTTTCGCTATAAATTTTTTTCTAGAACGATTCATATGGTGAATTTTTTATGGTATTGAGAAGACATATCAAGGTACCTTTGGTAAAAGTTTCATCTCTTGATTCGCTATAATTATGGAGATACACTCTATGGAAGATAAGGTTTTTGACCAGTCCTGAAGCTAGTCAATAAACAAGTGTTCAGGGTAAAACAATCATAACTTCTTCATAGAGAATCCAAATGATGCGGAACCAATTTCATTGGAAATATTATGGACTTTAGTTTTTTGTGTGCGAGTTTGAGAATCTGATGCTAAATATTGAGCGCGAGGCATTTTGTACAAGTTCACTCTCTTGAATAAACTAGAATTGAATAAAGTCTACCATTCTTTCTATAAATTCTTTTTTGGGAGGATTCAAGGAGTGAAACTTGGAGGAGTTTTAGAGAATACATTGAGTAATATTATGTATAGGATCATATTATTCCAAGAATTGAATAATTACATAAGTTGAAGAAGTCTCAGGAAGCATTATTAGGCTCTGTGTGATGGTTGGTTGATGGTGATGATTTAATGTAAAATTTTATTATCTCTCATATATTCTTAGGTGGAAGGAAGGGGCAAGGATGGAGAGGTAAAACCTCTCTTGATATTGGAGGATTGTATCTTCCTCTTGGAGGTTTATCCATCCCTTTATATTTGGAAGCTGTAGCTACCTTTGGAAGTCATTACTTCCCTTGAACAATAACTATTGATTATTTCTCATATATTGTGCATGGTGTATTGTGGTGTATTGGTGTAACTCTTATACTATTGTTCATTTCTCATTGGATATAATTGAATGGTTTAAGTATAAGTTGAAAAGTTTTTTAAATTGTACTCGATACTGATTCACCCCCCTCTTAGTATCAGAGCGGGTTACCTTCAGTACAGTTTAACCATTGGAAGGAAGATCCTAAGAAGAAATGGAAGACAAAATTCCAAATGGGATTCCACCATTTGATGGAAGCAATTTTGAATATTGGAGTAATAGAATGGAAACTTACTTGAAATCTATTGGGGCAGATGTTTGGTTCTTAGTTGCTTCAGGATACAATGCTTTGAAGAAACTAAAGACTGCAGCTCAGAAGGAAGCAAAAATGAACAACAAATTGGCAATAGATACCATCCTAGATGGATTGACAGATTCAGTGAAATCCAAGGTGGGATCATGTGCATCATCAAAAGAGCTTTGGGACAAGCTACAAGACCTTTATGCAAGGGAAGACGCATAAGAAGAAGAAGAAGTTGAAGCAAATTACAACATTTGAGATTTCAAAGAAGCAAATAGAGGTCATTTCTTTTTCTTTAATTGTGAAGGAGTAGGACATGTTGAATTTGAATGTCCTCATCCAAGGATTGCAAGAGATGAAACTAAAGAACAAAAGTCCAATGAAGAAGAAAATCATGAAGCATAATTTTTTTTTTTTTTTAACAGGGACGAATATGTTGCATTAAACGACATTCTGGCATGCCAGAATCAGAAAGTTACAAATTTGAAGAAGGTTGGTGACCTCTAACAGTGCTGCCAACCTTCTTATGAATGTCTTGGGAAACAAATCCCATCTACTTCTTGAGCTAATTCTAAAAGATGACAAGTATTGCATACATGTATAGATTCTCACAAACTGTGAGCACAAAAGAAGACATAAGCAATACATTAACCGGAGGGGGGTGGAATTTTCCTCTTAATGAAGGGGTCCAGCTTTTTCTGAGAGCCTGAAGAAATGTTGGAGGCCGCCTCCTTTTCTCTGCGCGCTTTGTTGGACTTTCGTCCTCGGGTAAGAGGAGGAGATGGGACTGAAATGTCTTCAGATTCAGAAGTTTCCACCGAATCGCTAGATGGGAATGAACCAGTCAGACCTGCCGAGGCAGAGGGGTCCGGAACTGAAGCCCGAAATTCTCGCGCTGCTACCGGGCCTGGGGGGGTGGAGACCGGAAGGCTTTCGTTTGCCGGTGGGTCTTCCTTCTCTTCTGTTGCTTCGAGATCTGGGGCTTCATCATCCTTCAACGCATCGAAGCTGTTTTTATTTTCTAGAGTTGCTTCTGATGGATGAGTGGCCTTTGGAGCCTGGGGAGTCGGATCCTTTCGCCTAGGTTGCCTTCGTCGGTTCGATACTGGCTGAAAATCATCTTCTTTGACTGGTCCCGACTCCTCAGAGACTTTGGGACAGCTTTTTGCGAAATGACCGTATTCATGGCACCTGAGGCATTTAAAGGGGATCTGCTCGTAGTCCAGCTCTTGGATATGGCACCAATCTCCCAAGGAGAGCTTGATGGCTTCCGGAAGGCCTTTCTCGAGATTAACCTCAACACAAATACGAGCGCAGGTGTATTGATCCGCTTTCGGTTTCACACTGTCCAGGAATCTCCCGAGCTTGTTCCCAATGTCCTCTAGTGTGCTTTCCCCCCAGAGGTGCAGGGGGAGGTGAGGCAGCCTAACCCAAACAGGGGCTGCGGTGATCTCGACTCCGGGGTTGAAATCCAGAGTCCAGGGGGCTAAGAACAGACCTCTCGACCCCATGAAATAGGGTCCAGATCTGAAGACTAGGTCACGATCCTCTTTCTCTGAGAAGCTGAAGACAAAATAACCCTTGCCTACTGCACTTCGAAGAATGCTTCCCTGTATCATCGGCCTCCATCTTTCCTCAATCCATGCCTCCACCGTTTT
>ML776834.1:70204-98598 GCA_009831015.1 Picea engelmannii | reverse complement strand
GGGAACATATCGTGACCGTCGGATTTCCTAACTACAAATGCATACTAATGCATACTAAAGAAACACACTTTTACCTAACGACATATTAGACCAAGTAGATCTTAACTAACTCCTAAGTGTCTAAATATCCTAACAACTAGGATACCAGAAAGTAGGAATGATTACAAAAGAGATCAATATCCAAGAAGACCTCCTACCTTCAGGAATCAAATAAGATTCAATCAGTATGAAGGAAACTACATAAGAGTAGATCATGAACCCAAATGAACTACATCACAAAGAAGGCCACTTACTCCAAAGTATCAAAATTTCTTTCTCGGTCATTGTTATACTTGCAAAAAACTTGGACATAAGACAATTAATTGCAGAATCAATGAAAGGAACAAATACACAAGAAACATGAATGGTGTAAATAGAAGATATGGCAATAATCATGGATTTGTCAACATAAGTTATAATTTATTTTCCCCATTGATGGACAAAAATATTTTATGCTACAAATGTAATTATCTTGGTCACAAAGCACGAGATTGCATATATATGAATGAAGATGTCCCTATGCCAACCACAATATGGAGAAGGAAAGAGATTCCAAACAATGAAGATTGTCGAATAGCATTAACCACTGAAGAATGTAAAGAAGAATATGAATGATACATAGATAGTTGATGTTCTTCACACATGATCGAGGATCAAGACAAATTCATCAGCTTGAAGAGAAAGGGTGGCAAAGTTGCATTTGAAGATGATTCATTTGCCAAAATACTTGGAGAAGGTGTAGTAGAGATTGGAAAAAAAAAGTAAAATAAAATAATGTCCTATTGGTTGAAGACTTGAAGCATAATCTACTCAGTGTTAGTAAAATGTGCATGATCAAGGATACACTCTTACATTTGACTCCCAAAAATGTAAAATCGAAGAAAATAACTCAGGAAGATTGGTTGCAACTGAAACAAGAAGATCGAACAACATATACATCCTATACATGAAGAAGAGAGAGAAGACATAAGCCACACAAAATAATTCCAAGGAAGAAAAAGTACCAAAGAAAAAAAATAAGGACGAAGTATTATTGAGTGCCACATGTTCAGGGGGAGAAACCCCAAAGAAGAAGGTCACCTTATGCCATTGAACTCGGGGGGAGAAGCCCTACCCTTTTCCATTGATGTCAAAGGGGGAGAGAAATTGGGACCATGATGATAGGGGGATCATGAGTGTTGCCATCAATGACAAAGGAGGAGATTGTTGAAAGATTGGTTGTTGTCATTGATGTCAACCCTAGTCATTGGTTTTGGACTGCAAGATTGATGAAAGTATTTGGACATGAAGGACAATGTACATGCAGAAAAAACCCATGGATGGATAGTATACATCATGTTGTTTCCGGTGGTAGGTGGCATGTCACGTGGATCCTCATGGTTGAGGAGAAATAAATTTTTGAAGATGACAAAGTGAATTGAAAGGAAGTGACATAAATGGTATAAATAAATATCATTATACATTCATTTGATACACAAGTCGAATTTAAGAGGAAATCAGAAGTAAAGAAGGCCGAATTTCAAGGGAGGATGAAGTCTTTTGGTGATATGTTCTAAGGTATGTTATTTACAGGTCATTCTACCATTTTCACTATAGATTTTTTTCTAGAATGATTCATATGGTGAAATTGCTATGGTATTGAGAAGACATATCAAGGTACCTTTGGTAAAAGTTTCAGCTCTTTATTCGCTATAATTATGGAGATACACTATGTGGAAGATAGGGTTTTTGACCAATTCTGAAGTTAGTCAATAAACAGGTGTTCCGGGTAAAACAATCATAACTTCTTCATAGATAATCCAAATGAAGTAGGACCAATTTCATTGTAAAGAGTACATAATCTAGTTTCTTTTGTGCGAGTTTCAGAATCTGAATAAAGTCTCCATTTAGATTCAGATTAAACCAAAATATTTAATCTGATTAAACCAAAGTTTATTTAACATTGAATAAACAAGTTCACTCTCCTGAATACACCAAAATTGAATAAAGTCTACCATTCTTTCTATAACTTATTTTTGGGGAGGATTGAAGGAGTGAAACTTGGAGGAGTTTCAGATAATACATTGAGTAATATTATCTATAGGATTAGAGTATTCCAAGAATTGAATAATTACATAAGTTGAAGAAGTCTCGGGAATCATTATCAGGCTCTATGTGATGGTTGGTTGATGGCGATGATTTAATGCAAAGTTTTATTATCTCTCATATATTCTTGGGTGGAAGGAAGGGGCAAGAATGGAGAGGTCAACCCTCTCTTGATATTGAAGGATTGTATCTTCCTCTTGGAGATTTATCCCTCCCTTTATATTTGGAAGCTGTAGCTACCTTTGGAAGTCATTACTTCCCTTGAACAATAACTATTGATTATTTCTCATATATTGTGCATGGTATATTGTGGTGTATTGGTGTAACTCTTATACTATTGTTCATTTCTCATTGGATATAATTGAATGGTGTAAGTATACGTTGAAAAGGTTTTTAAATTGTACTTGATATTGATTCACCCCCCTCTCAATATCAACATATAGTCCAAGTGGTTCGGGAACAAGGAGTCCAAGTGGTTCGGGAACAAGGAGATCAACACCAAGCAATCCTTGCTAGGATGATGTTGTTTGAAGCCAAATTTGAGGTTGTTTGTAGGGTGGTTTTTGGTGTCCGAATTGAAGTTTTAGAGTGGCAGACTGATGGTCAGGATTTCTCAGTTGAGGCGGAAGAGGCTAGGGTACCTATTCTAACCCAATTATAATTGAAGAAGAAGCATAGTTGGATGGGAGAAAGATATCCCAAGAAACTCAAATAACATGCCCTCCAAACTCTCCTAGCACAGTGTGATAAATCCCATGTTGTTTCTTTTGTAATCATGATATGTTGCTTTTCTTTATAGTCATGGTTTTTAGTGTTTACTGACATTTAGTGTTATTTCTCTCTTGGTTTTGTTTTATTCCATATGAGGTTCTGGACCTTTGTAGGCAACTTAGAATCTGTAAGCTGATTAGACTCAATTCTAGTGACTTAGATATACTTTGGATGATATTCTAGAACTCTTTGTGGCACATTTTTTGCACCATGGTAATATTAAAGTAGCTAGCTTAAAAAAAATGTTAATGAAATATTAATTTATTAACCATTTTTAATAATAATAATAATTTATAAAAGTTTTACTTCAATTTTTTAATAATAAATATAATTTATTGAAAAATTTTAAAATTTGATTTAATTTAATTCCAATTTTTTTAGAAAGCTTCTATATTATATTAACATTGAGAAATATACATCTATCTAGTTGCTCATCTGCCTCTTTGGAAACTAGACAAACAACAAAATAACGATTGCTTAAGGCAAAGAATCTTGTCTTTGTCAAAAATTAACCAGTCTTTACCTCGTGGGTAAAAAAATATAAAGCCTATCTACATCAAACTGATAATAGAACTGTTGTTGGGCTATTCGACTTGTGCAAGTATTATTAGCAAAATACACTAAAAACAAAGCATTAAGACATTAAGTTGGAGGAGGGTGGACATTGTCCACCAGTGCCTCTGAGGAATCCCATCACTTGGTTCATTGAGGTTCAATCCCATTGTTCCTTCCACTAGGAGTGAAACCTTCTCATCCATCGCTTTGGCTTGCAATTGGAGGAACTCTAATTAAAGCATCACTTCATTGGTAGCTATGTTACGATTTGTAATAAGTTTCCCTAGGAGTGACTTGATGTGCCAGTAGAGGTCGATGGTTCTGTAATATTTTGTTTCCCAAGAGAAAAAGGACCCTGTATCTGGAATCTAGTTGGTGAGCTCAATGTCAATATCTTCATCCGAGATTAGAACTCTGTCAAGATGTAAATATGCCTCTAGTGTTTCCAAATCGACATGAATTTTAGGGGGAGTATGAACTCAAAAGGTCTCTGTAGAAGCCATGGATTCTTGTTTAGCCCTTAGAATGGACACTCTTCGTCGCTAGTGTTGACCTCTCCTTCCTAAACCCCCTCGAGCCATGAGTGGATAGATAGGGTGAGAACCAATGTTGTAGAGAGGGAAGTTTCTCTGGTTTGGAAGAGGAGGGTCGAGCAAAAGTTAGAGAAGTGAAACCAGATCGAGATGAGACGTGGTCATCCTTGCCTCCAAGATTTAATACCCTCTAGACTGACTGCAAACTAGGCTCGAATCCTCGACGTGTGCTTCCTTTCCTTTCCCATTACATCCCTTGATGTCGTTAGACTCTTGCGTGAAAATAACGGTAGCAAAGCCCTGGAGGGGTGAACCTCATTTATCATTTTGTTCATCATATGAATCTCGATGGAGGTACGACCAGACTAAACATCCATTTAGGCCTGAGCATCATCCATGGTGTCCTTCGTTAGTGTAATTAACCTTCACTACCACCGGAGAATTAATCCCGTGCATGGGAATTTACTGCGAGGGGATGTGACCTTGCACCACTCCACGTGGAGCATTGAAGGGCGAGTTGGCTCGGGATGTAGAGTTTTCTGGCATCAGTTGCATCCCTATAACCCCATCCAGGAGAATTCCAAATTTTTTACTTATAAACAATTTTATTTTCCATTATTTTATTAAAAAAAGCATAATATTAACTCACAATCTTAATTTTTTTTTCATTTATTTGATGAAAAAACTTATGTAATATCACAAGCAAATATTAATCACTACATAAACTTACCATAAATGTCCATGGAATGAAATCCTTGGCCTGAACAATACAGAAGAGGTGAAAGCGTCTCAGGTAAACCAATTCATTCAATTGTGGATCATAAATCTTTGTCTAGCTATTGATTGCTACTATTGATTGCTACAAATTTTGGCGTAATACATGCTTTGTAATGAATGCTTGCACAATGAGGTGGGTGGGAGTATCTAAATTGGCTAGTGTCGGTAAGCATAGTAGTGTTGATAAAAAAGTGGTTGGTTTGGTGCACTGACAATTTTCAAGTAGTCGGGTTGGGTGGGATTTGGCCAAAAGACTGATTTGGAGCTGGAAGGTGTAGGGAACTTGTATTATTGATCTTCCCTGCATTCATAAGCGATGGTTGAGAATTTTTTTTTTTTTTAGGGATTTCAGGTGCAACTGTTGAGAAAGAAAAAGAGAATTTTTTGGAGGTATCTCTGGGATGCCAATACTCGCTTTTGTAAGGTTGATCAATTCTTAGCTTGTCAATATGCCCTTTCTTCCATACCTTATTTTCTTGTCAATAGGAGATGACTTGATTAAACTGACTATTAAGAGTTGAAACATCTTTTTCATCACCCCTTCCATAGGCCCTCCATAGGCTTGGGATGGAAGGAGAACAAAACCCTTGTTGCTCACCCAAAGGTAAGAACTTGAACGATGGTGTAAGTTGTCTTCGGGGGTAATCTCAAAGTTTCACAAAGTTTTTTATGATGTTTTAAGTTGGTGCACAATTTTTTTATATTTTAAATAGCTAAATTTCAAATAATAATTTTGTAAACTAAGTATTATTTACAATTTTATGAACCAAAGTGTAAATAACATAATTATCCCTTGTTTTAAATTTTTTTTATGAGGTTTTTAAATGGAACCAAAACTTTCAAAAACCACTTACAGTTATATCAAATTTAAATTATTTATTTCTCTAAATTACAATGTTATCGAAAATTTTCCTCCAGATGGGGTGCTAGGGAGGAGTGAGTCATCAGAGGATGAGTCCATTCACCACACGGAAAATCAGCCACATTCACACTTTCCAAACATGCAAGATCTTATCGTCGGTGCTCCCTCCAACTAGGTAGATGTGGCATTCATTGAGCAATAAACACAGTAACCGCACCTTGGTTTTGTTGGGTATGTGTTATATTCTTTGCACGAGTAGTAGTGTCTGAGCGCTTGCGCTGGGCGCGTAGGGGGGCGGAGCCCCCCGCGCGGGGGTTCGGGGGCAGCGCCCCCGAATTTTTTTTTTTGGGCCGACATATTTTCGCCGGTTTCGGGCCGACATATTTCCGGGACCACATGATATTAGGTGGTTTTCGGCACATGGTTTTTGCTGATGGTTTTCTATTTCCGGTTAAAGAATTAGGGTTTTGGACTAATCCAGGTCATTGGGTTAGGGTTTTCGATGCCACTGGCTCCTATATGTATATTGTATTGTAAACAATGTAACACAATTGTATGAATATAATATATGCTGGTTTTCCCGGTTTGGGTTTCCAGGTGAAAAATCTCTATGTAATGTTTTTGCCATTGTATCTTTTCTGTTCTTTTCTGAATATCAGTTTGCAGTAGATACTGTACAAGGTTAGAATTTACAGGTTTTCGTACCCCCAGTTCACAGTCGCCAAAGCATCGGGAAGCAATGGGGAAGGTACAACATTTGTCCGACGATAGTTAAGCTAGATCACAGGTATAACAGTAGAGTAAAGAGGCAGTTAAATTCAAGGGAGGGAGGTACTACGTCCTATATGGTTGGCATCTCCAGGTTTGTACACAAAAGAAACATGAAAAACAACGAAGGCGATGTGCGGTGGTTAGTGGTGTCTCCCAGAATTAGAAGGCGAGACCTAAATTCCCGAAGACTGGAAGTTTGGACAAGGCTAGCAGGGGAACGTCGTATCCATAGGAAACACAACAAGATGTTGACCACCCTTCACTGGTTCTACCTCCGGTTTGCATTCAGTGCCAGTGTCGACAATGAGATGGCTCCTCGCCGTGGATACTGCCAAGGCTACATATGAGGGGGAGGTTTAGCTACAGAGCCATAATTAAGCACAAGCGAAGGTCGCACTCCGAGCACTCTTGTTCAAAATGAAGCGTATGTGGCAGCAACTACTTTTCAGGAATTTACCTCGCCCTATATCCAAGAACTTCTGGTGGAGGTGGAAGCAGAGAGTTTGTCTCGAGATAACTCTGACTCCAACGCAAGAGGTTGATGAAGCCATAATCACATGGGTGTCATATATCATACGTTTGTGGCGATGTGAGTCAAAATATTGGAAAACTGTGGAGCTATACTGACATTTAAAAATTATGCTCTTGGGACAGATGAGGATGCACAAAATTCCATTCAACTCCAATTGGACGAATTTCATCTACCCTTGTGTGAAGTCCTGCTGCATCTCCCTTCCTCCAGCTCAGCCTCGACAGTGACAACAATCTCGACAGGGAACCCAACATCCCCAACTCCTCCTCTAGAGTTGCATGCTCCTCCCCCAGTTGACTAATTAGTATGATTTTTCTTCTATATTTTTGTATAACTAGCCATAATACTAGCCATGTTTTCACTGTTAGCAGAACTCAGAACTATTTTTATTATGGTTATCTAGAAAGACTGTGGGTAAAAAACTTGTCTGAAGAGTTTTGATTGGAGATCTCTTCCTTTGTTGTTCCTTTGTTGTTGGTGTGGTTTCCCAAATTTCTCAAATAACAAACTAACAACTAAGATTTTTTTGTATGAATCACTGTACTTAAGATAATAGAATTTGCTTTATGTATTTACAAAAAAATGTTATTGAAATTTTAAAGTCATTTTGGATAAAAGTATACTTTTCCCTTGAAATTTAAGTTTATTAATATAGTTCAATTTAAGTTCATTGGAATTTGAGGAATCAAATGCAAACATTTCTTTAAGTTTTTTCAATCTAAATATTTTTACCCTAAATTAAATCATGAATTAAAATAGATCTATGTTGATGTGTTACATAGTGTTTTTTTTCCAAGAGAAAATTCCTCAAATTTATATATGGTATAAATTCCTTTACAAAGCAAACTGCCACAACATAGGAACATGGACAACGCACCATCAGTGAGGGACCGTTACATGCAAAGGCTGCCAAGGTGGACCAGCCCTAAAGAAGAGGATCAAGCGATCAAAGTACCCAATTAACCCATCCAACTGCAAATGGGGAACAACCAACATCATTCAAAAACATTTATAGAGGAGATAGGGCTCTCTATCCCTCTATCCCAATGGAAGACTGAGAGTTTCCCAACCGCTTCATTTAAGGCCCTTTTCTAGAGGGCGTCCACCTCTCTATTGTGATATCTGGAGATGTGGTGGAAGTTGATGTCAGTAAAGGTTTGTAACCTTCCGTCAACTTAAAATCGCAGGCTTTGAGGGTGAGGGACTTTACCGTCGACGGATTCCAGTGGAAGGAGACCAAAACTTTGTGAAACACAGCGTGCAAGGAAGGAGGGCGAGTGTCAAAAATGGCTCGGTTCCGTGCTGTCCATATCTGCCAGCAGACGAGGACCGGTAAACACTTTGGCGCAGAGATTGTGACAGCCACCGTGAGAGAGTTACATAGTGTTACTGATTGATTAATCAAAGCCATGATTGTTGGAAGGATACTGGATTCTCTCGTACAGATAGGACCCGCAGTTTCCTGCGTCATGTTCCATTCCACTGGGGGGTTTACTAGAGTCAATTGTCTACTGGAGTCTACTATGGTGGGCGAAAAAATGGTCAAGGTGGATTCCATCTTACGCTAAATGGTACTTGTAAATATATTCTTCTCGACTGCATTGAATGCAGAAGCGAGTTTGAACTTTGAATGCCGAAGCGAGTGCTTCAGCCTTGAGGCATGCTCATTCTGAGTAAAGTATTGTACACGTAAGTTCTCATTCTCAATTTATAAAAAACATTAATGGATGTAAAGCCTGCTGCTGCCATGGAAAAGGCTAGCGTTGCTGTCCATTCTCTGTGCGGGTTATTGCATATGGAGACAAAGATAGGAAGATCAGTTTGTAAGTCACGGCTTTCCCAGATTCACATCATCTCCAGAAGCGCTGCTGTTAAAGCTGCGAGCTCTGGCGGCGACCAATTTGGACCAGGTACTTTACTTTCATCATTTGCATCTTTCTACTTTTCATAAATAGATACCGAATTAAGGAAGGATTGCTTCTGCTGGCTGTTTGTTTGTGGGCACGAAATTCAAATTCTATTTTAACAGAGTTATTTTTAAAATAATTGCCGTTGCAGATGGCCCCAGCAGCATGGACACGGAGTTGATAGTGTTGAGAAAACGGATGCACGAGCTGAGAAGGCAGGAAAAAAACTACTCTCCTCCACAGCACTGGATGAAGTGGGAGAAAGAGTGGTCCGTTACTTATGCTTCAGATATTTGCCAATTCATCGGATGGTTGCAGAACAAGTTGATTAACACCAGACCAAGCATTGTCATCGTCTCTTTGGCCTTGATATCGTTAAGCGTCCCTACATCTCTGTTGCTTTTATTTTCACAAGCCTCCGCTAGTTTGAGTTCATTTCTTTGGCCTTGATATCGTTAAGCGTCCCTGCATCTCTGTTGCTTTTATTCTCACAAGCCTCCGCTAGTTTGAGTTCATTGATTATGGAGATTCTTACCAAAATTTTAGTTGTTAGATGTTTAATTCTTGATTAATTAAGTATTTAGAATGGAAATGGGTTTAATGGTTAATAACATGTGTTTGGTCTTCAAATTCTTCTATTCAAATCTATTCAAATCTAGAGGATGTTTMGTCTTTGRTCTTGGCTAGTTTGAGTGYATTGATTATGGAGATTCTTATCAAAATTTTAGCTTTTAGATGTTTAATTCTTGATTAATTAAGTATTTAGAATAGAAATGAGCCTAATRGTTAAAAAYATGTGTTTCCTATTAAGAGAGGTARGGTATGYATATCTCCTTATACTTTACCATTATCCATGAGTGGAGGGGCCTCATACTTGAAGATGACCTTAAAAATAGATTATTATTATATATATTTGTAATTTTTATTTTTATTTTAAATACTTTAAAAATATTTAAAATAAAAATGTTATATATATATATATGTAATTTTTGTTTATCTTTTTAATGTTTTTTTTTTTWTAATATTTTAATRTATAAGTATGGTGTATATGAGTTATATATTCTTTTTAATTTTTTTCCAAAATTTTATATTGAACTTCCTTATACCACATATTATGTTAGGTTGTTGCATTAAATTATACTAGAAACAATAATTAATAACATAAGGGATATTTGTGAAAGAAGGCATTTGACTTGGAAAATTGATTTCTCTTAATCATTAATGCTACTTAATACATGTTTTTCTTAAGTCAAATTAAAATATTAATAATTATTAAAAAACAATAACATAAGACATATTTGTAAAAGAAGGTATTAATCAATAATGCTACTTAATACATGTTTTTCTTAAATCAAATTAAAATATTAACAATTATTAAAAAACAATAACATAAGAGATATTTGTAAAAGAAGGCATTTGACTTGGAAAATTGATTTTTCTTTAATCATCAACATTACTAATACATATTTTTCTTCATCATCAACACTATTTAATATATGTTTTTCTTTAGTCAAATTAAAATATTAACAATTACATATTTAGTTTAAGAATTTTTGTAGTGAATGCAAAACGAAGATCTCCTATCATACATTAAGTGCAACAAATCACAAAATACTAAATACTTATTTATTTTTACTATTTTTGTTCATTAGTGTTTCATTAAGTGAAAAGATAATCATTTTTGAGTCTTTAAAAATCTGCATGTCTCTGGTTCCCATCTTTAATGTTAAAGACATTAGTATAACCATCACTCAAATCTCAATGTCATTATTTTTCTTATATCGTAATCTCCATTCAAAGGAGTCCATCTGTTTTTAGTTAAATGCAATATTCCACTCGCTCTACTCAGTGTAGGGTTTCCTAGTGAAGCTTTGTCAAAGAACCCATAAGGTTTTGTCTTGTCTTTCTTTGGTTCCTATATAACCCTTGGTATTTTCTTCTTTGTAGTATGTTTGAAGGACTTTTAAGCCCCTTGTGTATTGTAGAATGCCATCTCTAGAAAAATACCCTATCTTGAAATAGAGAAGCATTCCTAACTAAATAGATAGGCCATATGAAAATGAGGATAACAAATAGAGCTAGAGGAAGCCTGACATTTATCTATGAAGGTCTGCCATTGTTCTCTAATGGCATCATGAAGGGGTTTAATGCTAGTTTTAATCCTAGTTCATGTACCTTAGTGTTAGAAATAATAGGTGTGCTCATTTAACCATAGACAATATAGCAATATTGTCACCCAACCATAGGCCGAAGCCACCCCCGAGCACCTTAACCTTTACAAAGAGAATAATTTCGGAAGCAAAACCTAGGTCCAAAAGCCAATCAAGGTAGCGTACCACTCTCTAGAGCTAGTGTACCAAGCAGAAAGTCCAAACCATAACTAAGAGAAAGTCCAATCCTAAAACCGAAAATACTAGTTGCAGTAGCTGCAACTGCAACTACTCTCCAGACTTGCACACTTACTGAATTTCTATAGTACGCACTAGATTTATGCAGTTGTGAGTTGTGTCTTTCAAATGAGCTCTAACGTCCTATATTTATACTGTTCCTCCTTAGCTATCTAGGTCGACGTCTCATTCTGGAGGCTAAAAACTCAATATTAAATATTTCCTTTAGCAAACTTGTCTTCTAGGGTTATGTCCAATGATTTAGGGTTTCTTCTTACTTCCTAGAATATTCTATTCTTTTCAGGGTTATAGGTGGAGGTTAATACCTCCCGTGAATACCATAATATCAACACTCCCTCCTAGCTAGGGAGGTATAGAAAGCAATGGTATTGAGCACAAACATACCATTCAATCGGTAGCAAAATCATAGCTACATAAGCTATTTCATGATTAGATCATGAGCACCATCATCACTATCAATATCATCTGATAGCATCAATTGCATCATCTCTCGAAGCCATACTCCATCTGAGTAATCAGGCATGATGTTGAATAAGTCACTCACTCCACGAAGTGATACAAGAACCATTCTTCTAATCCAAACATATGTCTTATAAGAATAACTATTCCAACAGATGTTGGAAGCCACACCATGGGCTACAAGGACTATTCTTCTAATCCATACATACGTCCTAGAAGAATAGATGTCTCAGACTATTTTTCGTTTGGAGAATGTCTGTCCACCTACACACTGACTATCCATCTAGTTGATAATCATTTCCAACACTACTGATAGTCTACATGGAAATCAAAACAATGCCATTCAATAGAACACAATTGTGTCTATCCATAGTAGTACACAACTACTATCCAGTGGTACACAACCACACCAAGTAGCACATGACTACTTAATCAGTGACACATAGTCACAACCAATGGAACACATCCACCACAATAACATACATCTACTGTCCAGAGACAGTCTCCACAAAAATCATATCATCTAATATCAACCTGCATAAATCATGATATAAATTGAGTCATAAGGGCCATAATTCCACTCACATCTGTGAGATCTGGAAGAACATCTACCCTCAGAAGGTAAAACATCAGCCATGAGTTATCTGGACTATTCTTCTCAAGCATAGAAGAATAACTATCCTTGATTTCTGAGCCTGTACCATTCACCTAACTAGGCCATTCCTCCGACATTATTCATAGTGCAACCTGTAGAGAATGAGTCTTCTCTATGGAATGTATGCCCTTGATTTTTGAACCTAGAACATTCACCTAACTGGGCCATTCCTCTAGCACTAATCATAGTGAAACCTAGATAGAATGAGTCTTCCCTAGGGAATGACTGTCTGAACCATTTCCTAATCGAAATGATTGTCTTGCACCAACCTCCAAAATAGACCATTATTCAAAACTTCTCACAACTGTGAACTTTGAAAGAATGATTGCTCGACGAGGCAGACCATTCTACTTGACCACTACTCAGAGTGACTGTCAAGAAGAATGACTATCCTAGACCATTCCCCCACACTATCCATAAGGGGATTAATTGATGTCTATGGTACATCAACAATCTATTGAACCATTTTCATTATGAAAATGATTGTCCAATCTGAACCATTTTTCGAATTGGAATATGCATGTTCGTCATAAATCTCACACCACTTTTCGAACTGGAAAGTAACTGCTCATCCTGGACCATTTTTCGAACTGAAAAATCATTGTCCATAAATCAATAACACATCATTTCTCCATCCCAACTTGGGAGTAATCTCTTCCTTTTTCAATAAGGAAGTCGTCTCCACAAGCCCCAACTTGTTTCTTAAGTACGCAAACTTTTCATCTTGGACGGAGGCTTTACCAAAATATATGTTATCTTCTCATCTGTGGAGATATATTGGAGGACCACTTCTCTTTTCCGGACTTCATCACAAAGAATATAATGCTTGATCTCAATGTACTTCGGTCTGTCATGGAACACTAGTTTTCTCTGAAGGCTTCATATAGCTCTGGTCATTACAATATATCATGGTCGAGTTCAACACTTATTTTTCCTGCTAGCTCATGACATCGTGGAAAATCTCAAACTAAAACATATCCAAGTAGCACTTCTTCTATCATTGTGAGAGTTTTCTATGGATTAACAATCCATCATCCTAGACTTATGAGTAACTATTCTGATACACTATCTTTGTCATAGAAAGTTTTCACCACGCTTATGTTATATATGAGATACTTTGCATCAAGTTGTTTGAATCCATACAAGGTAATCTTATATATGCATATATGGGTCTCTTTCTACTATAAGCTTCTTTATCACTTACTTTATTGGGAAGAACAGTCTTTTACATGCAAATTCCAATCCATGGATATTATAAGAGGTATATCTCAAACAAATTGTTGTCATAGTCTTCTCCCTCCTTCTGGAAGAACCTCTAAATATTGCAATGCTTCCATTCATAAGTCTTTTTCATACTGTTCTTTATCATATCTTCCATTTATTCTGCTCGATTTCTTCTTAGTGAGTTCAAACCAAGCTGGTAGTCTTGTGATTCTCGGTATAATAATTGGTTGTTCTGGATTTTCTTTCTTTCTTGGAATCTTCATGTTCTTCCTCATGTCTCTCTTTTTCTCTTGGGTCCATGGGTCTTATATAGATTTGATACTCTAAATATTCCAACCTCTTCCTTTCATCATAGGATCATGGATGTAGATGGACAACCAATATACTTTAAGGCGTCTTTTCGAAGAAGAATTTTTATGAACACGTGTTTCTTTTCATGGCTACTACTTTCAATGGGAACATGGATAGATACTTCATAATCCTCAATGGATCGTATTATTTAGGATTATCTCCCTCCTAATCCTTGCTTCATGCATGAATGCATGCTCTTCTTTTGTAATTCTGTAATTATCTCCCTCCATCTAAGAGAGTCCATGCTTCTGTCTGCATCCTTATTGCCTTCTACAAGGAGTCACAAGTCTTTTTCTAATTTCCTCTTGGTTGTCGACTTCTTTCTATTTTGACTTCTTCTGGGTCTCTTAAGGTTTGATTATGATTTCGGCTTATCTTACAGTTGTTACTTATATAATAGCTTCCACAGGAATTTTTACCAAAGATTTTCAACATACTTCATCTTTTCATGTGTATTGCTTGACTTGTAGTCATGGTGATAACAATCCTTATCCTTTTATTCTTCCATAGGTATTATTTCCCTTGAACATATTTTCTTCTAAGAAATAGATATACATGATATGTACAGGAACTATGTAAACATAGTATATACAAGAGCTTTGAAGAATATTGTTCCCTTGACTTAGAAGAAGAAGTTTGTTTTATCCTGGTTGACTTTCTTTGAGGGTTCCCTTTCTTCGGCAACTATTGCTTCACCTGTTTCCTTCCTTTTCTCTAACTTAGGACAATGATTCCTATAGTGACCATATTTTTCAACAGTTGAAGCATTGTATCTTTGACATATCCTTTTCTTGATTTGGTTTCTTCCTTGAGCCAAACTTCTTCTTATTCTTGAAATTCTTGAACTTTGTTGTGAAGGCTTGAACTTCATATTTATTTTGGGATTTCTCTTTTGCGTTAGTCCTTGATTCTTCTTGTGCACATCAAGTCCAAAGTTCTTCAAATGTGGGATACTCCTTTCTTGTGTTCATGCTTGCGGAAAATGCATCCCATGTCTTGGGAAGGACATTGAGTACCATATTTACCAGTTCCTTCTCTGAAATAATTTCTTCAATAACTTGTAGTTGATCTCTTAACTGAGAGATTCTCACAAAACATGATGTTATGATGTCATCATCATTCATTTTCATGTCACATAGCTCATTCTTCAGACTCATTACTTGTCCAATGTTTTTGACTGAGAAGAGGTTAGTTAGGGCATCACACATATTCTTAGACGAGTCAGGATGAGAGATGTAGGGTATCACATGGTCTTTTACAAAGTCCATTATGATACTCATGGCATTTATGTCATTGTCTTTGAAATTATCCATAACTGCAAAGTTCTGAGGTTCCTTCTCTTTTCCTTCTTCAAACTGTGGTTCCACGATATTTCCTTTCAAGATATCCAACACTTTATTCTTGGCAAGGATGAGATCAATCCTTGTATTTCATTCTATGAAGTTAGAAGCCCCTTCTAACTTGTTTTCTGACTTCATAGAGTAGGTCATGACTACGTTGACTTAGTCAACCTTTGAATTTGACCCAAAAACTCAAATTTGACATCTTAGCTTGTTGAGAGTACTAGGAGGTGCGTTAGGTTAGGGCGCACTAGGATATCTAGAAATTGGATCAATCTCTTCACTTAAGGTGCCTCAACAAGAGGTTTAGGATTTCGTTTACTAGAGCAAAAACTTTGACTGCAACTACAACTGTAACTGAGAAAATACTCCCAATCTATCTTCCAACGGTTAGACTGTCCAAAGATAGTGTGGGCCCATAACCTATTCGAAATAATAGGTGTGCTCGTTTAACCATAGACAATATAGCAATATTGTCACCCAACCATAGGTCGAAGCCACCCCTGAGCACCTTAACCTTGACATAGAGAATAATTTCAGAAGAAAACCCTAGGCCCAAAAGCCAAACAAGGTAGCGTACCACTCTCCAGAGCTAGCGTACCAAGAAAAAAGTCCAAACCATAACCAAGAGAAAGTCCAAGCCTAAAACCAAAAATACTAGTTTCAGTAGCTACAATTCCAGCTACTCTCTATACTTGCGCACTTACTGAATTTCTGCAATACGCACTAGATTTATGCAGTTGCGAGCTGTGTCTTTCAAATGAGCTCTAACGACATGTATTTATACTACTCCTCCTTAGCTATCTGGTCTGACTTATCATTATGGAGGCTAAAAAATCAATATTAAATATTTCCTTTAGTCGACTTGTCTTGTAGGGTTATGTCCAATGCTTTAGGGTTTCTTCTTACTTCCTGAAATATTCTATTCTTGTCATGGTTACACGTGGAGGTTAATACCTCCCACAACTACCACAATATCAACACTTAGGATGGTCATGGGGAATATTTGGATAGTGCACGTGTTCCATTCCATACCTTGGAAAACAATGCAAGGGTGGGTGTCAATGGAGGATTTGAGAAGTTCTTCGCAAGGAAAAGTCATGTCATTACTCCTAATCTCAACACAATGGGTGAAAGGTTGGAAGTAAAGGATGGATATGACTCTACATTAATCAATTAGTACCCTCCTTGAGTGTTGAAATTTGGCATTGATGTCGAGGAAGGAAGTTCATTGACGGCCTTTGGTATTGTTGTTCATTATGGAAAACTTTGCGGAGAGAAGTGTTCTATAGCTTCATTTCTAGAAGAGGTAGTAGCTAGTTCTATTAAGGAGGTGTTAGGGAGTGGTAGGGGAGTAGAGCCTCTGGTTAGAGAGAAAGGCCTAAGTCCCTTTGTTAATGAGGTATGGAATTTAGTTTTGAGCATTTGGAGATACAACTATTGAGTTTCGTGAAGCCAATTATGGCATATTGTTACCATTGGTTAGACTTTGGTTTATTCAGTGGAGGAGACTTGTTTGGTTAGCAGTGAAGCCATAGAGGGAGGTAGGATGAAGGTATGCCTTGTTAGAAAGTCGAAGAGATGTGTAAAGTTGGCTAAGTGAAGAATGATCCTGGTGCTCAGTGAAGACATTACTATGACATAGGTTGTGGATATGTATAAAACCTTGATCAAGAAATTTTACTTGCATTTCATCTCTAAGACAAACCTCTAGAGTTGGATGGAGAAGGTTTGGAAACTAGTCTTAAGGTATGTATTAGCATTCCATGCTTTGGTTAGGGGTTCGTTGGATTTCCACTTTTGAACAAAATAGGAGGTTGTAGTTACTTTCAAATATCATTGATTTGGGGGTTCAACCGTGGCCTTGAAGAAATGGATTCTTGGTTTCGATCCTCGATCAAAAAGGTTCTTTCTACATCCAATATGGGAAAAGATGCTTGGTTTTCCACTTCAGTTTTGGATGATAAATATTCTCAAGGAGATTGGGGATACACTAAGGATATTTCTTTATGTGAATGAGAATTTTGGGACCAAAACTTCTTATGCAGTTACTTGTATTCTTGTTGTACTGGATTTAACTGAAGGGTTGGTAGAGGCTATTGATTTATTAGTGGGTAGTTGTTCTTGTGTTTAGAGCTTAGATTACATGGGGATTCCAAGCTCAAGGTTTAGTTTCGAAGGAGATTATGGGAGGGGTGTATGCTTCTCCTATAGGTATGCTAGGGAATACCATGTTATTTGAGATCAAACTGCTTCCTTTAATCGTTGAAGAATTCTTGATGGAGGGTAGAAGTGATGGGTTTATAGATTGTGAAGGAAATATCAACTTTGTTTGTGTGGAGAATGGGAAGCATGAGCAACTAAATTCTTCTCCAACTTGGGTTTTGGACTAAAGGTTGGTTTGGTCTCAAAGAATTCAAATGGGGAATTTTGAAAGGAGGTCATGGATTTGAGTGGAGGTGTTTTTATGAGCCAATGTAGTGACCCTTTGTTGATATACTGTGGGTTTGGAGCTTTGAGCTTAGTGGAAGAGAGGAAGGTATTCAAGGAGGGAGGCTTTTTGGAGATTATAGTTGGTCAAGGAGAATGTGTTCAAGGGATGTTTGGGTATGAAATTTATGTGGCCCCTCGAGAAGAGAAATATTTGTTCGAGTCTTCCAAATGACTTGTTCTTTTAGAAATGTTGATGGGGGTGGTTTCTAGTGAGGGGATGTTGTCAATGGGAAAGTAGTTAAGGTAGTTGAAGGAGTTAGTTTGTGTGGAGTTAGCTCTTCTTTGATGGTTTGAAAAAAATTGGTTTGTGCATAGGAAGAAGTAAAGAAACTAAGAAACTATGGGGGAGGGATAGAAATTCATTGAGTAGATTTTAAAGTCATGGAAGGAGTTAACTTTTTAGGATTAGACTCCATAGGTAGATTTGGGGGCTTACTGATTAGAYGGAGGAAAAAATCTCATCGATTGAATTCCTCTGTCATCTTGAATTCAGGGATTGGAGCTACTTTTTACTCCCTATAACTCAGGAAAGTCTTCAATCTTGTTAATTTATATGGGYCTTATTAGGATATGATCAGTTTTTGGGACGTCTTAATAGTTTCTAGAAGGTGAAAGGGTGATTATTGGTGGGGATATTAATTGGAATACTAAAAGAGTTAAACTCTTGGAGAACTATGTTAGGGAGGACCCTCTAGTAGAGTTMTTCCTTCAAAATTTTGATGAGGTTGCATTGGTAGTTGCGAGTCGATAAAAAATATACAAACCTAGAGGAATCTAAGGTTAGTGGAGGAGTATATTACTAAATACCTTGATAAGTTTTTAGTGTCTAAAGCTATCCTTCATGATCATGAGAGAATGAAGTCCTGGGTTGAGGTTGGGGGCATACTTGGATCACCTTTCAGTAATTCTTCAAATTGAAAGGGAAGACATGAAAACCTATAGTCCTTTCAAGTTCAATAGTCATTGGTTAAAGGAGCAAGAATTTATAATCCTTGTCAATATGGAATGGGTGAGATATGATCTCTTCCCCTAGGAATCAACTAGCCTTTAGATGGTAACTGACCTTAGAAATTTTAAATTTTTTGTTACAAAGTGGGATTTTGATAAGAGGAGTAAATATGAGAAGAATCTAGTATCAGTTGAGAAGGATATAATATAGATCTATTCTCAAGATTTCACATCAAGATTTAATGAAAATGATCGAGTTAGGTTGAGGACTTTCAAAAATTCCAAGAGGAAATTGATGGAAAAAAAGAGGCCCGATGGAGACTAAAGCACAAGGCTCTTTGGTTAGACAATGGGAATGATAATACTAGTTTTTTCCATAATTATGATAACCATCGGAAAAACAATACAATTTGGGAAATGAAAAATTCAGATGAATGTAAGGCTAAGCCCTTCAAGGATATAACTGACATGGGGGTATTATTCTTTAAGAGTCTCTACAAAGAGTCATATAGAATCAACATAATTGAAATAGTGAAGATAACTTACTTCTCCCCTAGTTTTGTAGGGCATGAGGATAATGCATTGATGATAGAATAAGTGTCTAAGGAAGAATTAAAATCAATTTTGGCTTCCTTTTAGAGTGATAAGAGCCAGATGGTTGGTCAGTGGAGTTATTTAGAGGGTTTTATTCTATGTGGGAAGTGGAGTTGTTAAATCTTGTGGATGGTATTAGAAGAAATAGAAAAGTGCCCAGGGCTTTCAATTCTACCTTTATTTCCCTGATACCTAAGAAGGATAATTTTGAATCATTTGATGATTTCGACCCTTTCTCATTATGTAATTACATCTATAAAATTATATCTAAAGTCATAGCTATTAGGGAGAAAAATATATCCTTAGAACTTATTTCATTTGTATTTTTACATGGAAGGTAGATTTGTGAAGCTATAGGGATATCCAAGGGGGGCTAAGATACTATAAAAACTTAGAAGGAAAATGCAATGGTCATGGATTTAGACCTCTCTAAGGCTTATGACATGTAATCTTGGCTCTACCCAGGGTTAATTTTGGTTTATATGGTTTTTTTTTTATTTAGATGGTTAATTGAATTGCGGGGTGTCTATCCTATCTCTTTTGTTGATTTAATTAATGGTTTTTCCTTAGTATTATTAAATCCTCTTAGAGGGTTGAGTTAAGGCTATTATATAGCTCTGCTTCTCTTTCTACTTTTTGTTGAATTTTTGAGTAGTGCAATTATAGAAGCAAAGAGAACATGTTCATTGAAGGGGATAAACGTGGGAAGGTATTTCTTTTTTACTCATTTTTTATATGTGGATGACATCTTGTTATTTAGTTATGGATCAAGGAGAGAGGTAGATAAGATAAATGTGACCCTTGAATTATATGATACTTGTTTAGGTATGGATACCAATAGGAAATCTTTAATAGTATTTATTGGCATGGAAGAGGAATTCAAGAGAATGATATTACAAGTTTTTCCATTTCATAGGTCAGATTTTCAGGAAGGATTCAAGTATTTCATGTTTTATTTAAAACCAAATGACTATCAGAAAAAGGGATTGGTGGTGGCTAATGGATAATATAGAACGAAGGACTAAACAATGGTGCAATAATTGGCTCTTTCTTGGAGGAACTTTGACTCTTTTCAATTTAGTGCTAGAAACAATTCTAGTTTATTGGCATTCTATGCCATTCATCCCTAAAGGGGTTCTGGAATCTCTCACGAAGAAATGTCTTAAGTTTCTTTGGATTGGTAAGAAAGATGAAGATTTTGTCCCTTTGGTTAAAGGGAAAACTTTGGCCAAACCCAAATAGGATGGTGGGTATGGCCTTAATAATATTCATCTTTTTGGTAAGGTGCTAGCTTACTAGTTTGTTTTTTGTGGATGGAATCTTGTTATTTAGTTATGGATTGAGGAGAGAGTTAGATTAGCTAAAGGTGATCCTTGATTTATATTATACTTATTTAGGTATGGAAAAAAATAGGAAATATTTAATAGTATTTAATGGTGTGGCAGAGGAATTCAAGAGAAGGACATTACAAGATTTCCCATTTTAGAGTTCGGATTTTCAGATGGGTTTCAAGTATTTTGCATTTTATTTAAAAAAAAAAATACTATCATAAAAAAGGATTGGTAGTGGCTAAAAAATAATATGGAACAAAGGACTAACCAATGGTGCGATCGTTATCTCCCTCTTGGAGCAATATTGACTCTTGTTGTGTTAGTGCTAGAAGAAATTCTAGTTTAATGGCATTATATGGCCTTCATCCCTAAGGGAGTTTTTGGAATCTCTCAGAAAGACATGTATTAAGTTTCTTTGGATTGGTATGTGAGAGAAAGAGGGTATCCCTTTGGTTAAAAGGAAAACATTGGCTAAACCCAAATAGTGGGGTGGCTAGGGCATTAATAATATTCATATTTTTGGTAAGATGCTAGCATAAAAAAGGCTATGGAGGATTGTCTCTAATCAAGGATTTTGGAGGCATGAGATTGTGTAAAGGTGCATTGAGCCAATCTCTTTATAATAATGGATAAGGAAGGACACTGAAACTTTACAAAATGGGTCAATCGTTTGGAAGGCCTTGGTATTGGCTTATCCATTGGTTGGAAAGTAGGGAGAGGGGTTGGAAGTGGATTTTTTATACTTTGATATGTAAATTATCGTGGATATTCCACTGGAATAGTTTGCCACAATAGATCTAATATTCTGAATTTTTTTATTATGCAGGTTTATTTCCTTAGATTTCAGATTTATTAGCACTAGCCTATTGCTCAAATTTATAAAAATAACTAAGATACGAAAAATGAAAGAACAAAAGAATGAACACACCATCCACACAAATGAACACAAGATATATCATAGGAAACCCGATATGGGAGAACACCTAGATATAAGGTGAGGCCTATGCTTTTCTCTCTTTTCTTCAGTTATGGAAATGTAAATACAAAGAAAGGGGCCCTCACTCTGGAGTTTCTTTTGACACTACAACCTAAATAAATACTACGTAATATTCCTCCACCTCTGTTATGATCTCAAATCTCACTCCTGAATTCTCTACTCAAATATGGAACAAATATAATTCTAAAGAATGGAACCCTTCCTCCTCCTAATAGCCCAATATTTAACATAGCCTAATAGCGGTCTAGGGTTAGGGTTTTTGCATGCCTCAAATCTCAATTAGTGTTAAGTTTCAGACCTTCTAAAATATTCTTGAAAGTCCACACGTGGCTATCCCCACATGTGTGAGTAATGATTTTTTATGTGGCATTCATTTGGTACCATGGTGGTCAACAAGGTAGGTCAACTTGTGGGAGGCATACTTCCATATATGAGTTCCGATTGAGGTAATTTTCACACTATTGGAAAGGTATTGATGTGTAGAAAAACTTCAAGGGGATATAACTATGCTTGCAAAGTTTTGACCCCAAAAGTACTTTTTTATACCTCAAAAATGGCTCTAGAAGGTATCAGACCCCAAATTTCCAAATTTCCTAGGTCTTCAGATGCTTCTGATTGTATCTCCTCAAAATTTGAAGCAAAGTCCTATTGCCTACTTTTTTTTACCCATTTGTCTGTGGATGGAATGTTGTAGATCTCTTCAACTTGGTTTACATATTCACTTGAAGTGTAGTCCAAAAGGCATTGAGAAATTTGGTATCCTTGTATGAGATGATTCTCCTTGGTATCCCAAAGTGTACCCAAATCTTATTAAAATAATATTTTTGTTGCTTCTTGTCTTTTGATGGTATTTTTATTAGGCATAAGATTGCACATTTTTCTAAACATGTCAACTACCAATAACACATAGTCATGTCCCTTCTTAGTTATTGGAAGACCACCCACAAAATCCATGGAAATGCTCTCCTAGGGTTGAGTGGGTACATGTAAGGAATGGTATAAACCTTACTTTATATTACTAAGATTGTTGGTACAACAAAGTATGTATCCTCTAATATATTGATCTACATTTTCTTGTATTTTGGGTCAATACACATACCTTTGTGAGTTGGAAATTGTATTCCCAACACCAAAATTTCCTACAACCTTGGAGGTGTGAGCCTCTCTAATAAACTACAATATTTCACCTTTAGGGACATAGAGGTTGTCTAGATTATAGAGAAATCCATTCTGGATATGATAGTTAGCCTTATCATCACCTTCTTCTACCCGAATTTTGCCTTGTAGCTACTAAGACTACTTCTTTAAAGAAGTCCTCATATTCTATGTATGCTTATTTGTATGCATCATGGATAAAAGGATCCATGTGCATAAGAGTTCCAAAAGCTTTAATCTTGGATGTGGGTGTTCTTGAAACCATGTCTTCCAATTTATTAATGTTTCCCTTCTTATATTTGATGACTAGATGAAACTACTACAAAACCCCCCATCCACTTGCAATGTATGGTTTTATAAATCTTACTATGGGATTGTAAACATTGAAGTGGTTGGTGATTAGTGTGGATAATAGTTCCTTTCCCATAAGATAGTGCTTCCACTTCTTAATAGCTTGAACTCGAGCATAGAGTTCCTTATCATATGTAGGCTAGTTCAAGACTCCCCCATGAAACATTTCACAATGATAACATAATGACTTATCTCCCTGCATCAAGACCTCTCCCAAAGCATATCCACTCACATATGTCTCCAATTCGAAGGTATTTTGCAATTTAGGCAAGTAAGGAATGGTTCTTGACTAATCTTCCATTTCATCTCACCAAAATCTTTGTATCGATTCTTTCCCCATTGGTTATTATGACATGGAGTGGTGCAACTATAGTTGAAAAGGATGTTATGAACTTCCGTAGGTAATGTGCTACCCTAAAAAATATTCCAACTTAGGTTACATTAGTAGGAATTAACCACTTGATGATGTCTTCCATCTATGAAATATCTATATTGAGTTCCCCTCCATTTATCATGTACCCCAAATACACCAATGATTGATGAGAAAAATCACTTTTCTTGAGGTTAGCTAGTAGTTGATTCTTTTTTAGAGTCTCTAACACATGCATGAGATGTGCTCTTCCAAAATACAACTATAAACCAATATKCCAYCCAAATACACTATTACAAATGAATCTGAATAGGGATACAATACATCATTCATCAATTTCATAAATGTAGTTGGTGCATTACATAATTCAAAAGGCATGGCCAACCATTCATATAGACCTTGCCTTGTTTTTAAGGTGGACTTTMAAGTGTCTTCTTCTTTAGCACATACCTTATGGTATCCTGATTTGATATTTAACTTGGTAAAGTACTTGGCATGCTGCAACTAGTCTAACAAATCATCGATCTTGGGTAGAGGGTACCAATTATTGAGTGTGATCTTGTTCAAAGCTCTGTACTTGATTCATATTTGCCAAGTCCCATACTTCTTGGGTAGTATGATGATGGGTGACCCACAAAGGGAGGTACTTGGTTGAATTAATCCTTGCTCCAATAACTACTGCAACTATTTCTTCACTTTGTTTGCTTCTAAAATAGACACATTGTCTATATAGCCCAATTTATGGTAATGGGTAATCAATAAACAATTGTATCTCGTGCTCCACTTCCCTATTAGGTGGTAACCCTTTAGGATCTTGGAACACTCCATGTATGGATACAACAACTCCTCCAATTATTTCTTATGCTCTTTAGTACATTCGTCTAAGGATGCCTTTACTCTTACCGATTCATCACTCGACTAATTATCTCTTAATAAAAACAATACATCTTACATAAATGATTAAATTTTTGGCTTAGTTGGCACCTACCATAGAGATCTTGGATTTACCTTTGTGTGTGTTGATGGTGTAAGACTTCCCATCCTTGATCAAGCATTATTGGTTTTCTCTTTGCATAAAGATTGTGTCCTCATATACATGTAGGGGATTCTAAACACTACACCACACATGTCAAGGGGTACTGCATCTGCCTCCACTTCATCAATAAATATGCACTTATAGAAATTTTGATCTTACACTATTTTGTGACCTTGAGCTCTACATCCTTGTTTACATATTATGATATGGGATAGGAATGATCATGAACTTCCAACCCAAGCTTTATAACTAGATCAATTACCATGAGGTAGGTCTATGAACCATAATCTAATAGAGCATCCACCTTGGTCCTTTTGACTTCGATCTTAATGTGGAAGAGTTTAGTCATCTCTTTCTCTTCCTTTTGGAAAAGGATAATAAGATTAACCTCATTTTGCATTGAGGTGCAAACAATATTTTCATCCACATACGAGCTACTCTAAACTAGGTTGCTTGGATTCATTGCTAGTAGGTTCTTCTTCTTGGCATCCTTCTTATGGTTCTTTGGATTCAACTCTAGATGTAGCTTCCAACACTTATCTTCAGTGTGATCATGGATATTACATTGGTTGTTTAGATCCATGCATGGATGTGTAGTAGTTTTCATTTTCTTGTCTTTTCCTTTCCACTTATTCTTCCCCTCCTTGGAAGCATATTGGTGGTATTTCTATTTAGAGCCACTTGGATGCCATTTCTTATGGCCTATGTTCTCTAGGATTGTGCTTACACACAAGCCTCTTCGATGATCCTTGGTTTGAATAACATCACTTGCTTTTGCAAATGATTGTGCAAATGATTGTGTAGTTATTGGAAGACCACCCACAAAATCCATAGCAATGATCTCCTAGGGTTGAGTGGGTACATGTAAGGAATGGCATAAACCTTACTTTATAGTACTAATATTTTTGGTAAGTATGTATCCTCTAATATATTGATCTACATTTTCTTGCATTTTGGGTCAATACACATACCTTTGTGAGTTGGAAATTGTCTTCCCAACACCAAAATTTCCTACAAACTTGGAGGTGTGAGCCTCTCTAATAAGCTACAATATTTCACCTTTAGGGAAATAGAGGTTGTATATATTATAGAGAAATCCATTCTGGAGATGATAGTTAGCCTTATCATCACCTTCTTCTACCCGGAATTTTCCTTGTGATACTAAGACACTTCTTTAAATAAGTCCTCATCTTCTATGTATGCTTCTTTGTATGCATCATGGATAAAATGATCCATGTGCATAAGAGTTTAAAAAGATTTAATATTGGATGTGGGTGTTCTTGAAACCATGTCTTCCGATTTATTACAACTTCCCTTCTTATATTTGATGACTAGATGAAACTGCTACAAAACCCCCATCCACTTGCAATGTATGGCTTTATAAAGCTTACTACGAGATTGTAAACATTGCAGTGGTTAGTGATTAGTGTGGATAATAGTTTCCTTTCCCATAAGATAGTGCTTCCACTTCTTAACAGCTTGAACTCGAGCATATAGTTTCTTATCATATGTAGGCTAGTTCAGGACTCCCCCATGAAACATCTCACAATGATATCATAATGACTTATCTCCCTGCATCAAGACCACTCCCAAAGCATATCCACTCACATTTGTCTCCAATTCAAAGGGATTTTTCAATTTAGGCAATGTAAGGAATGGTGTTTGACTGATCTTCCATTTCATCTCACCAAAATATTTCTGTCGATTCTTTCCCCACTAGTTATTATGACATGGAGTGGTGCAACTATAGATGAAAAGGATGATATGAACTTCCATAGGTACTGTGCTACCCCAAAAAATATTCCAAATTCAGTGACATTAGTAGGAATTAAACACTTGATGAGGGCTTCCATCTATGCAAGATCTATATTGAGTTCCCCTCCATTTATCATGTACCCCAAATACACCAATGATTGCTGAGAAAACTCACTTTTCTTGAGGTTAGCCAGTAGTTGATGTTTTTTTAGAGTCTCTAACACATGCATGAGATGTGATCTTCCAAAATACAACTATAAACCAATATGCCATCCAAATACACTATTACAAATGAATTTGAATAGGGATGTGATACATCATTCATCAATTTCATAAATGTAGTTGGTGCATTACATAATTCAAAAGGCATGGCCAACCATTCATATAGACCTTGCCTTGTTCTTAAGGTGGTATTCCAAGTGTCTTATTCTTTAGCACATACCTTATGGTATCTTGATTTGATATTTAACTTGGTGAAGTACTTGGCATGCTGCAACTAGTCTAACAGATCATCGATCTTGGGTAGAGGGTACCAATTCTTGAGTGTGATATTGTTCAAAGTGTTGTAGTTGATTCATATTTTCCAAGTCCCATCCTTATTGGGTAGTATGATGATAGGTGACCCACAAAGTGAGGTACTTGGTTGAATTATGCTTTGCTCCAATAACTACTGCAACTATTTCTTCACTTTGTTTGCTTCTAAAATAGACACACTGTCTATATAGCCCAATTTATGGTAATGGGGAGTCAAGCAACAATTGTATCTCATGCTCCACTTCCCTCTTAGGTGGTAACCCTTTAGGATCTTGGAACACTCCCTGTATGGATACAACAACTCCTTCAACTATTTCTTATGCTATTTAGTACATTTGTCCAGGGATGCCTTTACTCTTACCGATTCATCACTCGACTAATTATCTCTTAAGAAAAACAATACATCTTACATAAATGATTAATGTTTTGGATTAGTTGGCACCTACCAGAGAGATCTTGGATTTGCCTTTGTGTGTGTTTATGGTGTAAGACATCCCATCCTTGATCAGGCAGTATTGGTTTTCTCTTTGCATAAAGATAGTGTCCTCATATACATGTAGGGGCTTCCAAACACTACGCCACACATGTCAAGGGGTACTACATCTAACTCCACTTCATCAATAAATATGCACTTATAGAAAATTTGATCTTACACTATTTCGTGACCTTGGGCCCTACATACTTGTTTACCCATTCTGATATGGGCTAGGAATGATCATGAACTTCCAACCCAAGCTTTCTGACTAGATCAGTTACTATGAGGTAGGTCTGTGAACCATAATCTAATAGAGAATCCACCTTGGTCCTTTTGACTTCGATATTAATGTGCCGGAAGAGTTTAGTCATCTCTTTCTCTTCCTTTTGGAAAAGGATAATAAGATTAAACTCATTTTTCATTGAGGTGCAAACAATATTTTCATCCACATCCGAGCTACTCTCAACTAGGTTGCTTGGATTCATTTCTAGTAGGTACTTCTTCTTGGAATCCTTCTTATGGTTCTTTGGATTTGACTCTAGATGTAGCTTTCAACACTTATCTTCGGTGTGATCATGGATATTACAATGGTTGTTTAGATCCATGCACTGATGTGGAGTAGTTGCCATTTTCTTGTATTTTCCTTTCCACTTCTTCTTCCCCTCCTTGGAATCATCTTGGTGGTATTTCTATTTAGAACCACTTGGATGCCCTTTCTTATGGCCTATGTTCTTCAGGATTGTGCTTACACACAAGCCTCTTCGATGATCCTTGGTTTGAATGACATCACTTACTTTTGCAAATGATTGTGTAGATCCCCTAGATACTTGAGGAGTATATTTGGGTTCTTGGGAGAGATACCTAACATTATCTCCATCTTCCTTAAATTGATGGTGTAACCTTGCACACTTTTCCCTTTCCTCTACCCGAAGTGATGCCAATGGATCTATTGGTCCTCTACATACCCAATAGGGTAAAATTGGGGCTTGATGAGGGTTTTAAATGCCTCCGACTTAGTCACTGGTGGATCACCCTCTAGCCTATGTGTCTCTTTGTGACTTTCCCACCAAGTTAGTGCACGACTCT
>ML776834.1:31173-42662 GCA_009831015.1 Picea engelmannii | reverse complement strand
TTTTAGCGACCACAGTCGCACATCATGCACATGTGCGCTTTTAGTGCATTTCTGGATCACGCATGTGCACGCGCTCCCTGTGTAGTCATAGCGCACCTTAATTTTATCACTAGTTGTATAGTTTTGGACCTTTTGGAAATGATTTTGTGGTAATTTTGGTTCATGGGTGACCTCATAACTGTTTGAATCTACTGGATTCTTGTAACCATTTGCGGACGAAATTTTAGTGATAACACCTAGTTTAAATATCATCGTACTTGTTCTTACATGGATCTCGGGGTTGACCTCATTGCAACAGACATCAAGGCCACTCATTTTTTACGTAATGGAGTGTTTACAACCCACGGTTTATGACTGGTGTACCTCACTACTGGCTAACATGAATATCCAGTTGACGGATTACAAATAAGGGAGGAAGACAAACTTTGGGTTTGCATCCATCTTTTGTAGTTTTTTCTTTGAGCGGGTTCCAGGCTTGAGCCCTATAGTAGAGATCATTCCAAATAGACCGTGTGATCCATCCATGTCACAGTGGAACGACGTGATAAGGTGGTTAGGAGGTGGTAGGGTGAAAACCCCCTACAATGATGAGTTCTTTTTCTGGTGGCATCGATAGGTTATAGCCATAGACGTCTACCCTTATGTTGGGATTGAATACAGAGGGGATCTAGATATTTCTTTGCCACCAGAATCCGCCTACAGTGATATTGGTAAGAATGTTTTTTATATATTTCATTTTTTTGTGTTTTTTCCAAAAGAATAAAAAAAACAAAAATATTTTTGTATGGTATCAAATATTAATAATTACTTTGTTACGTAGATGTGGGTCCGTGAAGACCAGATGGATTTCCATGACATTGGTGAAGGAATCGGGGAGATGAGCATGCATGAAGAGATGCAGAGAGAGTGCTACAAAATGTGCAGGGGAACCTGTCTCGATTGATGCACATGATTCTTATGGTTCAGGTGGAGGATCTGACAGAGGATATGCAACGACAAGTGGTGGGCATGCCACGTGCATGGGTGCAACTCTTTTGATGTCTTAGAAATTCCATATTGTGCTTCATGATATGCATCTGACACCATAGGCGTAGATGCCATGGTCATATATCTATCGTCCATATATGTATTTTGAGGGTGTGAGCCCCATTTTGTACTATGACACGATATTTTTTGAAGAGATTGAATATAAAAAACATTGGTCCTCGGCTTTAATTATATATGTTACAATGTGTACATTGATGATGTGCTTTCTTTACTTTAGTTATGTGAAAAATTCCAATCTAAAACATAATTAGCATATGCATCGGATACAAAATTAGAACTTCTAGGTATGTGATTATAAGTAATAGAATCAAAGTATCGTTCTAAAAGTCATACCCATAGGAGTCGTTGGAGTAGAGTAGGGTCTCACACACGGTAATTGTCGTTTAATTGACATATGTAGGAGTCCAGGCAAACCTCTAAAGATTGAACACCATTTTAAATGGCGTCGCGTAATAGTTCTATAACACCTCTATACTCAACCACATTATTCGTTGATGGCTCCATACAAACGCCACCTAAAGACGCCAGTTGATTCTCAGGTGAGTAAACGACCCAAGTGGAGGAAGCCATGTTCCATGTATGACAACTAGAATCATCTGTGAATCCTAAGTAAACTGAAGACTCCATTGACATCTTCCAACCAAGGTAAAACCTAATAAGAAAGACGATGACACAAAAGAAAAAATATATATACACTAAGATACACTAGTATACAAAGAGTCACGCCCAAGCTTGAGGACTCAAGTGTAATATATTTTAAGGTAGAGCCCATTTTTGGGCTCATCCAACATATTCCCTTCATAATCCTCCAATTCATAAGCTCCTTTCTCTAAAACATGTCGCCCGATATAAGGACAATGCCACATGGGATTGAACTTGCCTGCCCCCAACGATTCTTTGGCTTTGTCATACATGAGAACCAAGTCACCCTCAACATATTGTCAAAGACACACATACCTATCATAATGAACCTTAACACATCATTTATTCGCTTCAATAGTCATATAGGAATCTCGACGTTGCTCATCTAGATGCTCTAGGTGCATGAGGCATTCTTCAATATCAGATGTGTCAGGTAAGAGCTCAATTTCTAGTTTGAGGGAAGGGATTTCACATTCAATCAGAAGGATTGAATCCACACCATGTACTAACTGAAAAGGAGAAAAAACAATGGAATTCTTAACCAAGATTCGATATGCCCAAAGCGCGGGGTAAATCATTAGAATACAGTCAGACTTACTTTGGTTGATAGTCTTTTGCAAGATGGTATTGAGAGATTTATTCACCGCCTCTACTTGTCCATTTTCATGGGGATAATAAGGGGAAGAATGACCATGATTGAACCCCAGTTTTTATGGTAACTCCTTCATCATTTCATTTTGAAAGTGACTACCATGGTCAATGACAATCTCCTTTGGGATTCCCAACCGGGCTATAATTTGGTTGAAAACGAAGAATGTTGCAATCTTACCATCGAATTTAATGGTAGGCATGGCCTCTACCCATTTAGTGAAGTAATCCATGACCATGATAATATGTTGATGCCCCCCAGTTGAAGATGGGTTACAGTCCATAAAATATACACTCCACTTGGTGAAGGGATCGACGATGATGACTGGATGAAGAGGGGATGGATGCGAGCACATTTTCTGAGCGAACACCTGGCAAGGGTGACACTTCTTGACTGCTTCAACACAATATTTACAAATTGACGGCCAAAATTAACCAGATCATAATATTTTTTGGGTTGTCGCAAGCCTAGATAGATGAGCACCACAAGCCCCACTGTGAAAATCATTGAGAACTGACTCAACTTCCTCATGAGTCAAGCAATGACACAAAATATTATCCACTCCTCAACGATACAAAGTGTCATTGGTGATAAGGTAGTTATTATCTTGATGACATAAACATCGTCGATCGCCTCTCAACAGATTCTGGGATAACTTCAAGGTTTGAATATAAACTAGAATGTCTCCATACCAAGGTTCCAAAGACAATATAAGGAAGATATGTTCATTTGCGAACAATCACTATGAATAACGTCCTCATCCAGTCGAGGGAAGTCTGATATCAACTCGGAAAAAACAAGCGATTTCTTAAACTTTGTCAAAGAAAAATCGAGATCAAATTCTTGCAAAATAACAATCCACTTATTGTATTTCCCCCCTACGATACGCCTGGTAAGGACATATTGAAATGGATTGATATATGCAAGTACAGTAGTTTTGTAAAACACTATATAATTCAATAATCTCTGAACTACGTGTACGATGACCAAGGCTAGATTCTCGATGTCAAAGTACTTAAGTTCAAGACCAACTAAATTTCGACTAAGATGGTAGACAATGTGCTCATGGAGCTCATCGTCCTCCTGAATCAGAACCATACCAACCATCCCTTCGGACGTGGCAATACAAAGCAAATAATCTCTACTATAGTCTGGAGGCTTCAGTAGAGGCGTTGATACCAAGTATTTATTAAGAGCATCAAAGGATTCCTTGGATCGCTCATCCCATATAAACAAAGTATCCTTCTTCAAAAGACACATGAAACCCTTAGTTAAATTGGCATAGTTCACTATGAACCGATGCAAGAAGTTAGCCTTCCCCTGTAAACCCCGAAGTTGTCGAATGTTGCGCGGGGGAGGCAATCAAAGTATTGCCTCAACCTTCATAGTATCCACCATGATCCCATGCTCAGAGATGAAGAATCCTAAGATTCATCCATACCTAACATAGAAGATGTACTTGTGAGGGTTTAAATGGATGTGATAATAACGACATATCTCAAATACTAGTCGAAGGTGATTAGAATGATCTACTCTCTTGTGAGAGTGAGAAACAAGATCATCGAGGTGAGCTTCAAAAATATGTTTGAGATCGTGAAAATCAAAGGTCACGGCGTGTTGGAAGGTTTCTCCAGCGTTTTTAATGCCAAAAGGCATTTTCCGGTATGCAAAAGTAACCCAAGGACAAATAAATTCCATCTTGTGTTGATCCTAGAGTTTGATTTGAATTTGATTATATCCTGAAAATCCATCCGTAAAATAAAAAAATTCACTTCCCATGCACTCATCAAGAATATAGTCCATGAAAGGAGTCAAGAAGTTGTATTTAGGACAAGCTTTGTTCAGGTCTTGAAAACACATACATGCACGAATGGTTCCTTGTTTCTTATTTATGAGAAAAGGGTTGCATACCCATTCGTTCAAAGGAAACAAATAGATGAAACCAACACCAAGTAGTTTCTCTACCTCTACCTTAATAGCAGGGGCCTTCCTAGGATTAAGAGCTCTAAGACATTGTTGAACAGTTATACCATCTGAGTAAGTCTTGATCTCATGTTCGAAAATGCTAGGGTCGATCCCTAACATCTTTTTGTATGACTAAGTGCATCACATAATTATTTGAAGAGATCAATGTAGATCTTAATTTCTTCAGGCAAACAATCCGCATCGATATATACATTTTCAATTTTTCCAGGAATTCGAGAGATGTTGATCGTGATGGTAGGATAAATATTCACCATGTTTCATTCAACATAGATTACATCATGTGTATCTAGTGGAACCATAGTGTGACTGAGCATCTCACTCAAGGTAGATCTAAATTCGTCATGTTCGATCCTAACAAGTTTTGGGAGGAAGTAAGAGCGATGATGCATATCATCCCATGGCCTATCGAGACCATTCATGGCCTCTAAGATGGATTCATCTAAAGGTAATGTATCATCAAGGCAATCATTTGAAAAATAAGATGGGGTGGCCCATACGGGCTTGAGAACATGATCTTCCTTGTCCGTCTATGAGGAGAAAGGATATGGGTCAGCAGTAGTGTTAAGAATAACTTGATACACAACCTCTATTGTCGACATTGGAATTTCTATCCCAATGTGTGATTGGCCTTCAAAGGAAATAGTCGGGGAAGGTAGGGTCCAAGGGTCATTGAAATACAAAGTATGGAAAGGAACATTGACAACGAAGACTCACTGCAAATGGCATAAATGTGATAAATTGGTGCCATGAAATCAAATGTACCCATGAGAGAGGAATACATTTTGACACCAATATCCCAAGTTGTTGGCTGAGAATTTTCAATCAATGGAATCGAAGGTCCAATTGATGCATTAGGACTAGCATGTGCAAAGTACAATTGATCAATCCTCACTATTTTTCCTTCATGAGGAAAACTTAAAGTGTCGAAAACATATGACACGACCGCAGTCATGGGGTGCATCAACCACCTCGACATCAACCTCCATTGTCTTTCCACCTAAATGGACCAGAAAAGAGGGAAGAATTTCATGGGTTCGAAATGAATGACCATCAAATGCGGTCAACATAGTCATAGATTGGGATAGAGTCAAAGAACCAATGGATTTCCAACAGGTTAGGGACATCACACACGTTGCATCACCTTCATCAATTACAGTGTGTTTGATGGTATATTTCGTGTACTCCACATGGATTTTAAAGGCCACGTGGTGAGGAAAGAGAGGCTTAACATTTGTGACACCAAACTTAAAAACCTTCGATCCACATGGGTCTAGAGTTCCTAATGTATATAACAAGGCGTTACTCTGTGATGGACACTCTTGGAGAACCTCCAAATATGACATCGCACAAGGGGTTTGACCCAGATATTCGACAATCGAATAGTTCTGGGTAGCTCTAGCATTAGGATTGTGGGCATAACACTTCAGTACTCCTTTCAAAATATGAGGTGGAGGCTCTAGCTTTTTGATCTGCAAAAGTGTTTCTGGAGGAGGGGAAGACTCTGGACCTATAACAATCTGTGTAGAACCGTAATAACGAGATTGAGTGGCTACATCAATCTAATACTTGACCATATTAAAACATAGATTATCACCTTCATGTGTCGAGGGGTTTTGATTCCCACTGGATGCATTTTCGGTGTTGGAGGACCTCGAAGCCATGTGTTGATTATGCGGAAATTATTTGGTCAACACAATGGGTGGTTTAGATAAGAGCCTTGAGGCTTCCTCAAGTTTGGGGCGTAGGTGGGTAAGGTGATCATATTTACAAAGTTTACAAGGAAACTTCACCTTCCATTTTTCTTTCTTTCCTTCACCAACATTATTACTCGATCTATCATTGTTAGTGTTGTCCTTGGCTTTGTTATCATTTCTCCCACCCTTGCAATTATTACCTCATCCTTTCTTTCTATTTCCTCCTAGTTGTTGGTTACCATTTGGGTTGGTCAATGATTGTACATAATGCACATCCATTGACTGAGTGGGAGTGGAGGAAGAAGATGAAGCTTGTCCTTCTACAGACTGGCTTAGAGACAAATCCTTCAACTAGTTCGTCACCAAGTCTATAGACTTAGCATTTACAGAGCCTATGATGCCATCGACAGGAGGCCCAAGATTTTTTCTAGGGTCATAATTAGATCGTGACGTGTTAGGAATAATTTCATATAACATCCTAGATTAAGAATATATGAGGTTCAATTGTTGGGCTTTGAAAATAGCTTCTTCCTTAGATGTTACTCTGGATGTAGAAACATCCTTCGAAATAGAAGGAAATAAGTACTTAAGGAACCACTCCAACATGAAATCTGGAGGAATGTAGGCTTTAATCAACTTCTTCTGTCTATGCCACTCTTGGATAATGTCTGAGATATGCGTGGCCTTATCTTGGTAGAGGGACGACATAATTTCTATTCCGGCATTGTAACGAACCGACAACTGGAAGTGGTTGAGAAATACCAAAACCATCTTGTTAAAATTTTGGTATGTTCCCCCTGGTAGATCAATGTATCATTTCTCTCCAACCCCCATGAGGGTGCGTTGAATCAGTCGCAAACAAATAGAATTTTCATTAAGAGAATTAGACAAGCACCAAAGATGAAAAGTAGTAACATGATCACCCGGATCCTCGCCAATCTTTTCCTCGAATTTCATAATTTTTGAAGGAAGCTTGGTGGGGACGGGGGGCCATGATGGATCGTGACGCACCATGTCATTCATTAATATCAACAAATATGGAAGATTAAGCGTTGACAAAAAATGGATTCGAGGTTGAGGCATCTGGTCCCATGCTCCCAGGAAACATTGGTGCTAAGGTATTGCAGACCATCCAGGGTTCTGGTATACACCATGGCCCTGTCCGATAGGGTAATATCCTCCTCCAAACTAATTCATAAGAGGTTGTATGGGAACCATACTTATAGGGATGGAATAATGAGGGTTATAAACACTGTCCTCAACTGAAGTGGCTCCAGGCTGGGGGTTTCCCATAGCGTGAAACTAACCTCCTCCAGGTGGAAATCTAGAGGATAGAGGTGGATTTGTCATAAAAAAAATTTTTTGTAGGAATCAACATGGAGGAGGAAGGGGGAAAGGATGGAATATAGGTAGTGGATTGTCCTCTCGGTTGAGTATTCCATCCAGGAGAATTGAGACTAGGATTAGATTCGAAAGTAAAAGGAGACTGACCCCCAACCGTAGGATTCATTTGGGGAATTTGACTTCCACCAAACAAGAGAGGAGTATGCAGAGGGGCCATGCCCCCAGGTACAAGACTAGGATTTTCATTATTCGTTGGAATGGAGGATGAAAGTTGTGATGTTATATTGGGAATACCAAAAGAAAAAGGGTTAGAGACTTAAGGTATGGACTGAGAATTGTATCCAGGTGTACCAAAAGAGACCAGAAATGGTTCATTATTATGGGTTGAGTAGCAACCACAAGCTGGATAGGAGTAAGGACGGAAACCTCTGGCACTACAACCATCGCGGCTCAAGGAGTCGAAGTAAACCCATTAACTATAGTAGGTATAGGAGTCGAGGGAATCCCTACATCATTTGGACTCGACTCAACACTCATAATTGTATAATCACAAGTCTGGTAGGTTGAGATATGTGTACCAAATCTTTACGCCTTTTAGAAGGCAAAGACTCAAGATGCGGTGGTAACTTTAAAAAATGGAGAGACCTACAAGGAATTTGTTATGGCTCCATGATGACTCGAGAATCGAGATATAACACCAAATCCTAGGGCCAACTAACAATCAGAGAGCACACCAAAAGAAACAAAAAGGCCAAATGCACAAAAACATGATATAGTAGCTGAAAAGGGGCTTCCCTCACTAGAGTAGGTATGCCTCTCCCAAGAGGGGCCTAAGACTCCCTTCAAAAGATTGTAGGTATTAGAATAATTTATAAGGGGCCTCGTGGGCTTAATAACGCAATCGGTCAGATCCCCCGAGAGAGTTAATCCTCCATAAGGGTCATGTGTTTTACGACCCTTATATGACTCAGGGTACCTATAGAATAACCCATGCAAGTAGCCTATGTGGCTACATATGTCAAGAAACTAGAGCTGCCACAATGTAACCAATGCGCAGGAAAATATTCGTAAGTCAAGTCCACTGTATGGGTAGGGTAACAAAGCCCAAAATCTTGAAATAACCGCATCTCATGGAGGTAAAGGTACTAGTAAGACCCCCAAATATGAATAGATTCCAAAAAATATCTCCAACGCTAAGAAGGTATTAGAGGGGTTATCTCTGTAACCAACTTCGCACGACCTTGTGCTTAAATCTGATGTGATCGAAGTGTCCTAACGTCACTAATTATATAATGGATTTCACCACTCCCTGGTTAGACACATGTTTAGTTTAATAGGATTGAAGAAGTTTACTCACAAAATCCTATTCCAATGCCCTATATCCTATGCTTGTTTGTGTATCCTGAAAAATAAAATCATTTCTAATCAATTTTAGTTAATCAACGTTACATTTAATGGCTTTTTTTACTCAAGAGATGTGGTCGTGAAATTGATGATATTATGACTCGACATATCAAAGAAATGAATATAAACATAGTGCTAAGTCCTAATCTTAAATTCTCAAAAGATAGTAAGATTTTCAAATGCAACCTTCAATGGAATTCTACAGTTTTAATAAGAAGCAATCCTTCAACATATGTCAAGATCAATACTAAATAACCAAAAGAGAAAATTCCATAATGAAAAATGAGTAATTTGTTTTTGTATTTTTCGATATAAAGAAACAAAGAAAATGCAAGGACTGAATAATCACTTGATATACAGACCCTACTACAAGAAAAAAGATACATTCCAAGCAAGATACCAAGAAGAAAACACTCAGACCAAGATGCAAGGACAACCAATGAAAAATATGATAAGAAAGAATACCGCCCAAAAATCCAACAATAAGAAGGTTTCCTATCACTCTATAAGCACTCAACAGTTAGGACAGAGACCCAAGAAGACTCAACAACCATCCAAACTCACCCAACAAACACAAAACTCATCCAGTAAGCCTAAAAAGTTGATGCACGCGATTGTTTGAGAAAACTTGTGTATGTACGTTCCCTATAGAAGGACAACTCACTTATGTATGCATCTTTCAAGGTAAAACCCACGTATATGTAGTAAAACATTTCCAAGGAAAGGATTAAGCCAAGAAAAATCACATGCAAAGTAAAAATAGGTTGTCAATCAATCAGGCAACAAGGAAACTTAAGCTAACAGAGAGAAAGTCAAGGAGAAAAACACTCAAAACCCCAAACAGAAGATCACTCCCCAATATGGTCGCTAATTCTGTTACGATGAAAATCACTCTATGGCATGGGGTAAACCACAACATACAGAATGACATGCAAAAATGAACTCTAATCCCAAGTATGCTATATAAATGAAATTCTAATAGGACAAGAGCAAGAGCCTACCTCATTCAGACATTCGATGAAGACCATCATTGAGCACGCAACTCAAAACTTTATACTTGTAACTTGTCCTCAACAACCAAGATACACAAAAATATGGTGATAATATATAATGTTAGCATATAAAATATAATAATCCATTAACATTCATGATAAATATGCCCATGGAATAATAATTTGAATATTTGTAAGATATCAATTGGACGAGAAAAGAGTATTTCTATTAAAATAATCAACAAAAGTACATACGTGAGAAACTTATATACCGACACACATCGGAACCGAGAAACTAATTCCCTCCAGTTGGGCCTCCACCACTTCAATCCTCCACCAAAGGAAATCTCATATAAAGGAGACAATGAGGTTCTCCATCAAAGAAGGAAGAGATTGGGGGTCGAACAATGTGTTGAAACTTTCAAGGATAAAGGGATGCAAACTCAATGTGAAGTGAAATTTCTCCATAGTATCTTTGCTCTCAAAAGTTGAATTATCTCCTCTTCCATGACTTGGATATGGCTCAATTTATAGCCTTCAAATAGAACAAAAGGGTCGAGTCAGAATGTTTCCAGTATATGGAAGGTCAAGGATCATGGATCCTATGGCGTGACATGGAAACCCAACATAATTTTTAATTTTTTGCACCAAACCCAATGTACACGGGATGTAATGGAGCAACCTGTGTTTATGCATGTTGTCTAACTGGTAGGGTGCGTATATGTGGAAAAATATGATTTTTTGGCTCTGGAATGTACAATAAGGGACTTCAAGTCTGCATAGGAAAATGGAAATGTCATGGAAATGCCATCCCTATAGTCTATTTTCATTATATTCTCTAACTCAGATTGTTGTTGAAGAAAGAATATTATCTTAGTACAGGGGACAAGTCGAAGAAAACACTTGTCATCTTGAGTGAAGGAGAGTTGGAAGAAAAGAAGCAACACACATTCTTGAAGACAAGACTCTGGGTTCCAAGCTTGATTGATTAAATTGATAAGTCTCAAATTTACACATATCAAGTTTGATAACTACTACACTACAAGTAAATAGTTGTGACAACAATCTCTTAAAATTTCTATTACTATTATATACAATGAATACTTGGTAGCATGTGAGAACTATTGATATAAATGCTTATTGTAATTGCTTACTAGATATAACTAACATATCCTCTAGAAGATACTTCTTGTTTTGTCTCCAGGTTACCATGGATGAACTATTGATCAAAACACTAGAAGAGTGTTTTTCTCATTTTCATATTATTGTACTTATCACTTTGAATCTTGTTTCAGGAATATCACAAGTGAAAGCTTTGAAGGAGCTATTGTGATCATTGTTTTTGTTATTTCTTATTATTATAAAAAGTATTATTCTTGTCTATTGTTTTCCTCTTGTTGTTCTTGTTCTGGGCAGGTCACAGGTGATAACTATGAGGGAAGCTATAGTTAGGATTGTAGGAGGAAACATATTAGATGAGACATGGAGCAAACTATCCAAGTTGTATACATGACCGTATATATCCATGTATCGAAGAAGAAGAAGAAGAATAAAACTACTTTTTCAAGATACTGAACATCTCATATGGAGACTGGTCATGAGGACCAGAAGGCTCCAAAGATGACAAAAAAAATACCCCTAGTGCAGTTGATCACTCTTTATATCATCAAGAAGAGTTAGTAGAGCCACAAGGGACTACCCATAATCATTGCAGTAACTAGGAAGAGACCA
>ML776834.1:12893-27238 GCA_009831015.1 Picea engelmannii | reverse complement strand
CCCCCCCCCCCCCCCCACTGCCTTTCTAGGTACGCTACATTCTCTTGTTATTTCATAGGAATAACATCCATAATTTACAATTGGTTTCTTCCTAAAAACCATTAGAGGAAAATCCCCATAACACAGGAAAGATTGTTGGTTGGAGAGTGGAAGAATGATTAATGAAAGGAAATAAGAGACATTCTATTGCATGAGATCTAGTCTTTTCCCAAGGATGTAACAACTTTCACTTGGACACATACGTAATTCAATGATTGATGTGAGGGATTTTAACAAAGCATGGAAAAAAATATTAGTGCCTCGAAAGGACTAGTGTCAATATCAAATCATCCATGCACCCCCTTTCTTATTCTCCTCTTATGGTATCATGGTCTCCTTGTTGATTTCTCAAGCAACATTTTTTATGGATATTACATTATTCTGTGTCTCCTTTTATACAGTCACGTGTATGACATAAGCACACCATGGAAAAACATAACAACCACACCATAATTCTATCCCAAAACTAGGACTTAGAAACATTCACTAGTTGGGCCTTGGCCTTAGCCTTTATTCTAAGAATATTTACAATGTATTTCAATTTTTTACAATATAGGGTCATTGTAACTCATTCGACATGGTTTGACTATTGTCCATAAGCCAAATCATACAATTAATACATGTTTTTAACATATTATAATTTAGGGGTCAAAACCAAGGTATTACAATATATATGATTTGGCTTTAACCACTAAATTATAATATGTTAAAGGCATGCATTAATTCTATGATTTGTCTTATGGACAATAGTCAAACCATGTCAGATGAATATATATATACATAATGTGTGCACTTTCTTCATAGATGAATATGAGTAGCATATTTGAACATATCATCAAGTTTTCCGACTAGTAAATGGTGTTTATTTTTTCTATAAAATATAATGAATATTTTTTTTATCTTAGTGCAACACATTAGTGCTAAAATGATGGATTTTTTGAATTCTTTTTATAAATGTAGAGAGTGCTTTGTATGCTTTGCACCTATTTTTATAATTGTTTAAGATTAATAATATCAACATATCCCTCAAATTGTCCCCAAGGTGTAGGACAGTCGGTGACAGAGTGTGTTGTTAAGCCACTCCATGTTGAAAAGTCACTAGTTCGAAACCTGCGGGGACAAAAAATCCAACCATGTTAAGGGTTGGTGTGGCTCAGGCTGGGTGCGATCCCTGGGTGATTTTGACGGCTTAGATGCCCCTGAGTCACGGTTTCTCAAGCCAAAGGTTAATCCCGATGCCAATAAGGTATGGACCAATTAACAAACAAAAAAAAAACATATCCCTCAAATTATGAGGTCAAGTGTTAGCATGGTATTTGAGGGCCTTACCATCTTCTTCTTCTTTTGTTTTATTTTTTATTTTTTAAATAAATTTTTAATTCTAGTGTATATTTCTATCAATAGTCGTGTGACATATACTCTCCCTTTCAAATGGGTAAGGCAATAAAAGGGTATAGAATAAATAAAAGCATCTAGTTTTTATAATTATCATATATGTGAGAAGAAAAACAAATCACACACACACACACACCCAAAATACCATTGAGGCACTACTAGTAAAATACTTTGTTGAATTTACAATTCAAATTGTGTAGTTGTGATCATCCCAAATGGGCTACCAACATCTTCATAATAGAATTAACATGCAATACAATTGCATCCTCCATAATGGAAATAAACATCCATACACAACAATTCTTAGCAATTTCTCAATAAGGAATCCTCCACATGCATGACCTATATGAGATTATCAACGATTTCAACTCACTAACCATTTCACAAACATAATTCACATGCAACCTAATTTAACTCATGGAATTCAAAGAACTTATTTTTACTCAAGTGAAATCCACCAAACTAGTTACCGAGGAGAGATTTACCACCCAACTGTAGTAGCCAACTATTCCACCCCTAAGGCCAAACTATGATACAATAAAGGAAAATTAAGTTCCTACATGGCTCTAGTCTCACTTACCCCAACTCATTATTCTTATGACACAATGAATATTTTCACTACAAACTGCTAAAGGGTCTCATATAGTCATAGATCAATGATGAAACTTTGTTCCATTTCCCTACATAACACAAGTAAATCCTTCCATTTCTCTTCTCAACATTCCCTTAGGGATCTTCCTCCCTTCTAGTGCCATTTAGTGCAAACATAAAAGTCAAAATCACTAATTTCCTTCTGGGAATAACTTGGAGGAAAAACAGTTGGCTCTAAAAATAGTGAATGTGATACAATAATAGGGTCATAGGTGAAATGATGTCTTCTTCAATAGTTGTGGACATTCTAATCATGTTTTTTCCCTCAAAAACCATCCCATTTCCTTTCATATTCATAGCACCAAGTATTCATCCTCCATAGGCTCTTACCAACCATGAATGCACGGGGTTCTCTGTTAAGAACCAAATACTTGCATAGAGAATCACTACAAAGGTTCAGAGAAATATAGAAGAACCACACTTTTATTATAAGAAAACCCTTGAGGTAGGTCAACACCATACAATGGATCATATTATGGAAGGAATCATCTCATGTTTACTTGCCTCTTCAAGGTGGAATCCTCCTATTGAGCTACCACTCCAAATACAATACTTCTCTTCATATCCCATTACATTGCTTGAACCCCTTTATACAATGCTACCAACCACCCTAAGAACATTATAGAGGAGGAACCTTCTAGAAGTATAACCTTCTAGTAAGTCCTCTTACATTTATTATATCTAACTACCATAGTGGGCCTTATTTAAAAATATAGTGGACCTAGTCCACCTTACATTGAATAACCTCCACTACTATCAATATGGGCCCTGCCCCCCCACTACCTCTCTAGGTACACTACATTCCATACCCCTTATGAAAGCATTGACCTGGCCCAGATCTAATTTTAGGCTTGAAAAACTATTATTTATAAGGGAGGCTAGCGCCTCATTTGAACACACATACAAGCTCTCAAGTCAAGAAGAGAAGTGTGCAAGTCTTAGAGGGAGACGTTACTACAGCTAGAAGGTGATGTTGTGGAAGATCTTGGTTTATCTCTTGGGTATATTTTGGTTATGTGGTGTGCTACTCTTCCCTAGTCAAGGGTTTGAGAAGGATGTTATTCTTTGTTAGTTCTCTCTTGGAGAGAGAGGCATTGTTCTTGGTTGTTGAATCTATATTGAGGAAGTTTGCTAGGTTTTTCCCCTACAGGGTTTTCCCAGGGTAAATCTTGTGTATGTTGTGGATGTTATTCTTTTAGTGATCCTTAATATGTAGTTATTGTTTTAATTGTTTAAAAGTAAAAGAACATTAATCTAATTAACTGCTTAAGACAAAAATTCAACATGGTCTCAGAGAAAGCCCGAAAGAAGGAATTTTCATAGCACTGAAGAAATCGCTAAGAAAAACAAGGGCGCGAGAAGACTCTCCTAACCCTTGCACACCTTTTCCCTAGAACAATTTTCAATTTTGGACAAGTTTAAAAAATTAGAGTTTTTGCATACTCGTGTTTGTTAAAAAACCCTAAAAGGTGAGGTCATTCTCCTTGCTAGAGGATGTTGGGTAAAGTAACACCATCTCTAGCTCTCCTTAGGAGGGCACATCTAGTCCCTAGATCAAAATTCTGAAATTCAAAGTTTGAGGAATTGGGTTTTCTCATAAAACACTAGGTTTGCAGTACTAGTTGTAGTTGTAGTACCAGTTGCAGTATTAGTTGTAGTTACAAGTGCCAATTCCTTCATGCAAGTTGCTTCGCACTAGTTGTGACACTAGTTACAATGCCAATTGCAGCACCAGTTGCAGTGAAATTTTATGTGAAGTGTTGGCATAATGTTAGCATATAAAATAGCATAATCCATTAACATTCATGAAAAACACACCCATGGACTAATAATTCGAATATTTGTAAGATATCAATTGGACGAGAAAAGAGTATTTCTATTAAAATAATCAACAAAAGTACATATGTGACAAACTTCTGTACCGACACACATCAGAATCGAGAAACTAATTTCCTCAACCCGGGCCTCTGCCACTTCAATCCTCCACTAAAGGAAATCTCATAAAAAGGAGACAATGAGGTTCTCCATCAAAGAAGGAAGAGCTTTGGGGTTGAACAATGTGTTCAGACTTTCAAGGATAAAGGAATGCAGAGTCAATGTGAAGTGAAATTTCTCCAGCGTATCTTTTCTCTCAAAAGTTGAATTCTCTCCTCTTACATGGCTTGGATATGGCTCAATTTATATCCTTAAAATGGAACAGAAGGGCCGAGTAATAACGTTTCCTATATATTGAAGGTCAAGGATCATGGATCCCACGACGTGACATGGAAAAACAACACAATTTTTATTTTTTAGCACCAAACCCGATGTATGCAAGCTGTAATGGAGAAACCTGCGTATACGCATGTTGTCTAATTGATAGGGTGTGTATATGTGGAACAACATGATTTTTTGGCTCTGGAAGGTACAACAATGGACTTCAAGTCTGCATAGGGAAATGGAAATTCCATTCAAGCAAGTTGCATGGGGTGAGGAAAAGTTTTCTATAACAGATGCCCCCTAATGTGTGAGGTCAGAGGAGTATCTGTGATGGCTGAAATACATTATAATTCCTAGAAGTGGAGTAATGGAGACTCAACTAGAAGCGCTAGTTTCTCATGAGAATATTACAATCCATAATGACTTTGTATATATGGTTGCCAATTTGAATTACACTGTAGATCCATGTCGAAATATACCAAATAGATATTCATGGCCATGAATAGGAAATACAAAGTAGACACATGCCATAGGTTTTCATAGTCACAAACAAGGCCCAACGGAAACCAGTCTCAAAATCAATATGAATATATCTGTATATAATGGAGTATAATCTGATCTCCCATGATCACCGAATTCATATAGGTACTGGTCCAATGAAAGACAACAACATATTAGGGAAGTTTCCACTGTTAGTTGAATGTCTTCTACATTATCTGCCAAAGTTTCAAGTATACATCATGCAAATATAGGAGTTGATGTCGAACACAATGAGAGTTCGTTTAATTGCCAGTCATTAAGGTATATTGTTAACAAACGCGAGACAACCTATCAATAATGAAAGTAGGTATCAAGGCACCAAGTACATTCTTACATGTGTGAATAAAGGTGTTGAGGTCAAACACTTGAAGAATCCATCGATCATGAGACATTGATGTATTCCCAATTGTCGATGGAGGGAGAACCCGCCACTGATGACTGCAAGCCTTTAGGTATTCATAGGAATCTAGGCATCGTTTCCAGAATAGTTGAGTTAAAGTCGATGGAAGGAGACCCACTGAAAGGAGAGCATCAAGGAATCTCTCATCATTCAACATGAGGTACAAAGAAATAACTTCATGATTTGGACTTACTCGGACGAAGAGGATGTTCACGAACCAACGACCCTGTGCATCTCCCGCATGCACCAGATGCAAGTAGTGCATGAAAGAGACCCCCTGAATAGCAGCCAATAAGGAATATTGTCGACAAAGGCGAGGAAACCACCAAGACACTGCACTAAATCCCAATGTGTGAATATATTTCTTGTCATCAAACACAAGGGAAACCCCCCAATTAGCGACCAATGAGGAGATGTCGACTGTTGGGTTCAAGGTTACCTACCCATAATGAAAGTAGGACCGGGATGCATGGTAGGACTACAACTTTATGTGACTCTGAGACAAATTGAGGGTATGGTCGACATGCAAAGTCAAGAGTTCTGACAAATGGCCGAAATGGGCTTATAGAAATCCTTTGAACAAGAGCACAAGACATATGGATAACTCAGACAACATATACTTGATGATAAAGCTCCATGATGCAGTAGGAATCAACAAACTCTCCATAGGGGATGGAAGAATAAGCAATCCGAGGAGTAAACTCTAAGTAACGAGCTCAACTTCCTGAGGTCATACTAAACCCAAAATTTTGATGACAATGGACTCAAAAGTTTGTTATATGTTCAAAGGTGACACGATTGCTGCCAATATGAGATAATATTATTTTCCCGCCCTTTTTTTTTGTTTTTTCATAGGCAAATGAATGTTATGATACAAGAGAGGAAACGAGTGTCGCGAGTAAGAAAATAGCTCCAAAAAGTGGAACATACCTATGCTCAATGCAAGGAAGTGCATGTAGGGCATGGACACTCGAGGGAATGTTTGCTCTTAGGGTATAGGGTGTCAAGCTGCAAAGGATATAAATAAGGCTCTACTTGGCTAGTGATGCAAATTGTTGAGGTAAGAGGCTTATAACGAGAAAGTGGTAATAGACAATAGGATCAATACTGCAAGCAATATAATGGAATGCAATTACAACTAAACTCTAGAGAATGTCCTTTCTCACAAATTTAGTCCCCTAGGCCCGAAAAAGTATAAAATAATACCCAGGAGAACTCTTCTAGCCAATGGTGACTAGAGTATTCCTTTTTCGAAATTAGTCTACTTGGTTGGAAAAAGGTTTAAAATTACACCAAATAGATGTCCTTTCAAAGCCATTTAATGAGTGTGAAAGAGATAAGTTCACTCGACAATATTTTCGCTTTTTTAGAGAGTCATAAAAGAGCTTAACTAAGACTCGTGGGGAGTCCCATAAGTACAGGACATAATGCTTGTGAGTAAGAATATGGGGTTCAAACACAAAGTCATATTGGAACTATGCACAAAATGGCACAAAGGTTCTAACTAGGGCACCCATGTATGGTAAGCCTCTACCACTCAATAACGACACTTCTAGTAGCAATAAGAAGGTTTTGTGTCGCTAATAAATGGGTTCATACCTAAGGAATATGGATCGCAGTCATAGAACAGTGAAAATATACAAAATGGAGTGACAACCTATCTTATATGTTGGTAAAAGGAAATACCTGTTGAAGTTACTAATGGGCGGTATGACGCTAGAAACCGCAAAAATCCCTAGACAAAACCACCAAAACCAACTCCTTCCACTGCACTATCAGTCCACTAGGTCAAAAATTAGCATAAACTATATAAAATGGATAAATGTTTTCTACTAATAGTAAAAATGAACAATTTTACCATACCATTTGATTTTTTCACCCACATAGTGCATTTTAGACCATTTTTCCCACGATATTCAAGTGTTGATTGTGGGAGCTACGATCAAAAGAATTAAAAGTTGTCTAGACCAAGTAAGTTCCCTTCCCCTCCTCTTCATTTCCAATGTTTTAAAATTCCAATTTAGTCCTCATTTTTTGAGTTTTAGAGGGCGCAACATGTAAATTAGGGTGTACATGAGCTATAGTTCATTGGGTCGTGTATATGGAGACATGTACGTGGGAAAATCCAAGTCTACCCACGTATATGTGGCCCTACACATGATTGTTAACATTAGAGTCTACGCACAAGTCCACAAACTACTTTTTTAATTAATTTAACTCAAAAAATGACTTTCCTTTGGTAGGTTGGTGCTTGAATGGAGAGAGAGGAAGCATGAAGAGGTAGATGCAATAGTGGAAAGAGATGCAAGAGCCCAACTAGCTCTAAAAATATGTGGCCTTTATAAATTTTGGGCTCCCAAAGGAATGAGGGCTCAAGTGAGGTTACTCTAGATGCTCGTAGACTATTGGGATTCGGAGATAGAGGCCTTCAATATCAATGGGAAACCATTGAGGATTGAAGTAGATGACATATATTTTATCAAAGTATTGTCTCTTCAGGGCGAGGTAGTGAATATTAAATCCCGAGGGGATGGGGGTGGTATGAACATATAGGATTACATTTCCACCCACTATATTGCAAGCACATATAAAGTAGGGAGCCAACTACCCATCAAGGCGATCAAGAACCTGAGTTTAAAGATCATTGTACTTGTTTTTACATGGATCTCGGGGTCAACCTCATTGCACCAGGGATCAAGGCCACTCATGTTTTACTCAATGGGGTGTTTACGACCTACGGTTTATGATTGGTGTACCTCACTATTGGCTAACATGAAGATCTAGTTGATGGATTGCAAACAAAGGAGGAAGCGAATCTTTGGGTTTGCATCCATCTTGTGTAGTTTTTTCTTTGAGCGAGTTCCAGGCTTGATCCCTAGACTAGAGATCATTCCAAACAGATTGCACGATCCAGCCATGTCACAGTGGACCGACGTGATAAGGTGGTTAGGAGGTGGTAGGATGCAAACCCCCTACAATGATGAGTTATTTTTCTGGTGGCATCGATATGTTATATCCATATACGTCTAACCTTATGTTGGGATCGAGTACAGAGGGGATCCAGATATGTATTTTCCACCAGGATCTGCCTATAGTGATATTAGTAAGAAAAGTTTTTATATATTTCATATTTTTGTGTTTTTTCCAAAAGAATAAAAAAAGCGCAAATATTTTTAGGCTCATCCAATGTATTCCCTTCATAATCCTCCAATTCATAGGCTCCTTTCTCTAAAACATGTCGCCCGATATAAGGACAGTGCCACATGGGGTTGAACTTGCCTACCCCCAACGATTCTTTGTCTTGGTCATATAAGAGAACCATGTCACCCTCAACATTCTACTAAAGACACACAAACCTATCATACTGAACCTTAACATGTCATTTATTCACTTCGATAGTCATATAGGAATCTCGACACTGCTCATCTAGATGCTCTAGGTGCACGAGGCATTCTTCAAGATCATATGTGTCAGGTAGGAGCTCAATTGCTAGTTTGAGGGAAGGGATTTCACATTCAATCAGAAGGATTGACTCCACACCATATACTAACTGAAAAGGAGAAAAACTAGTGGAAGTATTAACCGAGGTTAAATATGCCCAAAGCCTGGGGTAAAACATTAGATTCTAGTCAGACTTACTTTGGATGATAGTTTTTGCAAGATGGTTTTAAGAGATTTATTCACCGCCTCTACTTGTCCATTTTTCTGGGGATAATAAGAGGAAGAATGATCATGATTGAACCCCAGTTTTGATGCTAAATCCTTCATCATTTCATTTTGAAAGTGACTACCATGGTCAATGACAATCTCCTTTGGGATTCCCAACTAGGCTATAATTTGGTTGAAAACGAAGAATGTTGCAGTCCCCTAGTTTGACCGAGGAACAAGCCACTATTACTCTACGTGGGATGAGGGAGGAAGTCAAGGAAAGAGCATGCATCCAACCAGCAATGATGGAATCAACAAAGGCCTTAACAAAAGAACAAATGAAGAAAAAGATTGGGGAATTGCAAAAACAAAATCAGGAACTCCAACAAGAAGTGAAGGAATACCAACTATTGGACAGGTATATCAAAAAGGAAAATGAGAAATTGAAAGAAACCAGCCAACAACTTCAAGACGACCATGAAGAGACTTCTAACAAGATCAAGAAGGTATTATGACTCCTACAATACGTTAGGGTCATAAAAAGGGAGTTGAAAAAAGAGGCCTCGGCCATCAACATCATTGATCCACCAAAGTAAAGAACACTGTCTCAAGTTTTGAAAAATTTTGGGTTTGTTTTCAGTTGCATGAGGACATGCAATGATTTTGGCATGGGGGAATGTTGAGACCCGAAATTGACATCCCCATTACCCTATTATACTCTTCATATATACCATTTTGACTTACCTAAGATTGGGTGAATGACAAGAACGCTACCATTAGCCAATGATAAGTTCATAAGGTAAAGTATAGTTAATTCATGCATTTTGAGGTTTATTGAGCTAGGGAATTAAATATTTCATGTACTAATGCTTTAATTTTCCATGTATAATATTTGACCTCTAGATAAATCCAGCCTTCTTGTACCAGCTCAGTTATCCGGTACTTGTGCACCAAGACTGCCATTGTCTGAATCCGGTACCAAATGCATCCGGTACTAAATCTCATATGTTGCGATCTGGTACCAACAGTCGTGGACTGTCGTGATCCGGTACCACTATTTGCGCACTGTTATGATGCAGTACCATCTACCTGTCACAATCTGGTACCAATATAGAGAGCTGAATGTACCAAGTTTAGCTCTAGATCGCCCAAGACAATTGGTGGATGTTTATTTGCTTTAGCAAGGCTATGTTAGAATAGTTTGTTGATTGCCTCATCCTCATGCACTTCGTGTCATGAGGATGAAGCTAAAAGATGTAACCGAATAATTAAATTTAAACATTTGACTGATTTGCAAATCACTTCACCTCCTTGTGTTTCACGACTAAGACTGTTTAAATAGTCATGGCAAGGATGGTGGAAGGGAGAGTTAGCATATTACCAACATGTGAAGCAGTGTGTGATATTGCAGAACATATTTTGAGTGAAGACTAATAGAAGAACGYCATTTATCTCCATGTCTTGATTRTCTATGATTGAATATGAGTTGAGTTGTTAACAAAATTTTGATTTTATGTTTTGAGATTTGAGTGAGAGTAATGTGTGGATTGAAAACAAGCTTACTGTAGACTTCAGTAGCTGACCTGTTGAAGCGACAAGGGCCCACCGCCCAACAAAGGTCAACATCTTCGTAGATTAGCATTAGCATTTGTTTTCAATAGTGTAAATGTTAAATTAGTTGAAGCTTTAACTCTGTTAGATGATAGCAGTACAGCTTAGACTAGGATTTCCATTATATGATTGCTTACAGATCTTTACTCGCCCTGTTTTTTCATATGCTCTGTTTTTATGAATTTGATTTTGTTCTATAGACATGAATGTTGGCAGCAGTAGTCAGACATGTTTGAAGGAGAACTAGTGAAGTTCACAACAACACATTGTGAACCACAACATACTCAGTATATTGATTGTTGAACTACCCATGCTATGTCTTAATGATTGATGTGTGATTTTCCCTTTCAGAAGTGTGGATTGCATAGTTAGTTTTATGGGCCAGATAACAGAGTTGATCTGTCAAACCAACTCCATCTCATACATGCATGTGCCATAATGGAGTAGATAGCCTCTCTGTGAAAGACAACCAAAGTGCATTGCAGTTTGTTATTTTGTTTTGTTTCCAGCATGCATAATATAGCTTAGTTCTATACTTGTGACATTAGAAATTACCTTTCTTACTGGTGTCTTGTAACTCTGTTGATTACGAATCTCGGATTGATAATTAATGAGTGCATTATACTAAACATATAGGCAGCACAATAGCGGTGCTATTGGTGCATTTGAATTCTAGTCTACAGGACATGAAATAACGTTTACCTTTTGGATCAATGAGGATGCACCCTACCCCTGATCCTTCCTATGATTTAGATCCATCAAAGTATATGGTCCAAATGTGTGAAATACAATAGCCCTTTTTCCCTTCCTTATTACTTTCTAGCTCTCGTATCTCATGTTCTGTAGTTTCTAACATAGGGTCTTGGCAGAAGAGGGTGTCTTATGTTGGTATCAGTGATTTCTCTTGAAATACCATTTCAGAGTTTTGAGAGAGGGGGACATCAGATAAGAGAGGATAAAAAATTTCGAAGTGGGAATCGTAGGAATAATTGCCCAGCACGGGGAAATCCGTAGATGAGGGTTCATTCAGGGTTTCTAGATCGATTCGTATGTTTCAGATATCTCTCCCTATCGATTCTGATCATATTATTGTATCCCTTCAGTGGTAGCCAAAGATGTGCCCATTATGTGCTAAAGTACCCATTTAAATTCTCAGACCAATCTTGACTTACTAATAACCAATAGGCCTATGGGATGTCTACCATGATGATGTCAATCACTTGCACAAATTTAGGATGTGTCGTTATTCTAATCATTACATCCCTGAGTTCCCCCATGACTTTGACCTATGTCATGTCTAGATGTATCACATGTTTGTCGCTCTGTAGAGGAATGGCATTTAATTTTTTGCAGATTGGAAAGGGCATAATGTTGGAAGATGATCCTGAATCTACCAAACAATTATGGAGATTCCTGTTGAAAACTTTGAACGTTAAGAGGAAAGGTGGGACAAAAGGCTTCCCTTTCTTATCTTTCGAACAGGTATTCATGGTTCATTTATTTACTGGGTCTGTGGGAGCAAGATCCATTTCCTGACCATTGTCGGTCGTAGGGTATTCTATTGAGTTCAAAGCTTGTAGCATGAATTCCTTCTGCTGAGGGATCCTGCACACGTCCATGACTAATATGTTCACCCTTAACTTCTTCAAATATTCAACTACATTGTAATCGAGTTTGGGCGATTCTCAGGTATGGATTCTTATAGGTTTCCAACTGGGAGAAAAAGGTGTTTTGGGGGGATTGGGGGATGTCGTATCTCTCAAATTTTGGGTAGTAGTGATGTCTTTTGAGACAGGTGGATCTTTACTACGTGTATGCACCACCAATACCTCGACGAGTGGTTCTTGAGACTCAAACAGGTCGTCAAAAGGCATGATCAGATCGGGATCCCATATCAACATGGTTGTATCTTGTGGTGGATCAACCTCTTCCTGGTCATCAATATTTATAACTGAACTGCTTGATTGTTCGGTCAAGGATACTTCGTCCAGAAATTGATTGTCCATCAAATTCATGGTGTGCAGCCATTAAGGGAAGTCTCTTTCAGAGTGGTTTTCCTGATGATACGTACAAAAAGAATCAGATGCCACATTCCCTAGATCGATATTTAAGTTGGCTGGGGGAGGTTCAATCGCCTTGAATGGTAAATTCCTTTTAAATAAATAATTGTAGGGCCTCTTCCCTTGGTTCCCTTCCCCTGAGTTTCTCTTCATGTCTATGATATTGTTTGATAGTTTCTTAACCATGCGTTGTAGATCTTCTATGTCTCCATTGCCTTTGTTGGGATTATGTTCTACTTGTTTCCCCAGCGGTCTAGTCAAAAGGAGTCCTCTCCTAGGGGGAGGTTGAGATTCTTTCTTAACTAATGAAACCTAGCCTTATTTACACCCTTTCATCTAGAATTCTATCATTTTGTCTTCTTCGAAATTCCCAGCTAGGGTTCGTTTAGCATCCCTTTTTACGAACATGGAAATGGAAGCTGGTAGAGCGTTAGCGTAAACTTCGATTTGCAATTCCTGAGTTGGCTTAGCTTCGGGATGGAACTTGTTCAAGATAGTCGTGAATCTTTGGTTGAAGTCTTTGGCCCTTTCTTTTGAACTCATGGTGGCGGCGAACAACTCGGCCATCAAATCTCTCGTAGTAGTTTGTCTAGAAAATATTTCTGGAACTTCGTCCAGCTAGTTATAGATCCTATCGGCAAGTTGAAATACCATGTGGAAGATGAATTTTAAAACGTATAGGGGAAAATTTTGCATACTATGTCCTCATGTTGGACGTTCATAAGCATGATCGCTAGTATAAATTTCTTGATATGATCTTTAAGCAATCCAGAGGTTTCGGGATCAAATTTTGGTAGCAACTTCTTTGGATGACGGGGAAGGTTATAAACTGGTCTTGGGAGAGCCAAAGCGTCTCTATCTAACCAAGGTTGATTGTTCAGAGGCATGTTCCCCCTTTCATCATTATGGTCGTTGTTGCCTTCCATATCTTTAGACTCTGAGTTAAACTCCTCTTTTTTTGAAAAGTTGTCTGGTTCAGAGACATCGTCGGCTGGCATTTCGGGTATCAAATCAAGAGGTTCTTGGATTTTGGTAATCATGAAATCAATTAATTCTTCTACCGAGTGTACGAAAATCTCGTCGGGAGTACTAACCACCAGTATTCTTTGTTTTTTTCTTCGAGGGAGTATGGGAGCTAAGGACAACGCACCGATCTGTCAAGCGTAGGCTCTTGTGATTCTTCTGAATTGATTTACTTCCTCATGAAGAAGAGCGTAAGGTATTTCATGGTGAAAAGTTTCTTCCTCGATCTAGGGTGAGTTACTCGTTCCAAGAGTACTCAGTGTGTGTGGGATGTCTTGGGAATGACAAGCCATCCATGTGGGCATTTTTGAATCTATAGGTTGTTTGAAATATTATGTAGAATATATATCCAGTCATTCATTCTTAGGCCCTCCTAGCGCTAATTTTGTTGATGGGTCTTAAATCCCTTGACTCAACAGTAGGAACCAAGCCCACCACCGAGGCCTAATTACACTCTGCAACGTTTAATAGTAGAATGGTTCTCCATATCTTGCGATCCGGCCAAATTATCGATGGGCTTTACATTTTCTTGTGAAGGCTCTTCCTTCAGTATGTACTATTCTCTTTTGTATATTTTCTCTTGGGTAGGACCAATATGAGATGTAATCTGGTATAAACCAACTTGGCAACAAAAATGGAATTAAGCTTAACTAAGGGGAAGAGGTTGAACTTGGGATAACCCGCTACTCAAGCATGTAGATGACAATTTTATACCACAGGCCTAGTACTAATACATTAACCATGTGAGCATCCAATTATTGTCTGAGATACTAACTACC
>ML776833.1:2254550-2309170 GCA_009831015.1 Picea engelmannii | reverse complement strand
TTCCTCTAGATGCTTCTCTTAATAGACACATTTAGTATAAATAAGGGTCAAGGGTATGAAAACCCTAGCTTGGAGATTATTGTAACAGAGCGTTGCTCGACTGGAGGTTGCCCCCTCGAAGAGGCCTGTGAACATTGCTATCTAAATCAAAGTGTTGTTTCTGTTGCTATTTCGTATATCATTTCTATGTATTGTGAAGATTATGCTGGATATTTTACTGTTATTCTGTCATTTCTAGCATTTCATTTATGTTCTGCATATTTTATATATCTGGTATCTTGCAAATATACCGAATTGTTAACCACAATATTGCAATTACTAGATTTGAAAGAAAAATTATTTATTCAATTACTAAACTATGTACATTAGTCTATCCTGTGTAATAAATCAGAAATGAATTAACTATAGAAAATGAAAGAACGTAACTATAAACCACACGACGAGAAATCTTGTAAATAAATCATGCAACTAGAAATGTAAATAAATCACACAACTAGAAATGTAAATCTCACAAGAGGAATATGAAAGGGAAGTTAAATTATCCTCAGGGAACCCTCTCAATTCAAATAACGCTACTTGAAACCTCGTATGCAACTTAAAGAATGATAAACTTAGAACATGAAATTTGATCACAATGAACACTTCATATTAATCAACAATTTGATCACAATCCTTTATCATCAAGCTAAATCTATTTATCATAGTTTGATATCCCATATTTATACCATGAAATGAGATCGCACATATCCACATGAATTGGATTTATCATAACTATTCTTAACCAATTACATATGTGATTATAGTAAATCAGATCCGATATACTTCATGGATGTGTAGAATCATCTTTGGTCATCCATGTATTGGATAAATTCATGACAAGATGCATGAATTTATTCGATAAATGGATTGATCTCGTTCCTCATATGGATTGATTTTTTGAATTTAGTCTTGCGCAATTCCACCATGTGTGCATGTCGATTGTAGCTTTGACTTTTCTAGTACACTAATCTGGAAGATCTTCAAGCGAATCAAGATAAATTTGTTTATCATAGTTTGATATCACATATTTATACCATGAAATGAGATCACACATATCCGTATGACTCGGATTTCTCATAACTATTCTTAACCAATTACATATGCGATTATAGTAAATCGTATCTAATATACTTCATGTATGTGTAGAATCATCTTTGGCCATCCACGTATTAGATAAATTCATGACATGATGCATGAATTTCTCTAATACAATATTTTTTCTCACATGGATCTATTTTTTGCAAATAGTCTCGCACAATCCCACCATGTGTGCGTGTTTATTGTAGCTTTGAATTTTTTGGTACACTGATCTAGAGGATCTTTAAGAGAATATGCTAGGTGGATGAGCTAGAGGAACTGATTTGGCATTTCTCACAAGTCAGGATTCAATCATGGAGCGCATTCAACCTTATAAAACATCAACTCTGTTATAGAAACAATTTTTAGTGGCTAATAGATATAAATTTCAGTATCTACAGAATCATATATTATGTAGAAACTGATATAAGAAAGAACAAAATTATTCTTAAGTATGAAAAATTTACCTCAAGTGATCTTGCAAGTACTGATTTTGTAGCTAGGTAATTTTATTATGGAAAAAAATAGTAGAATATGATGTAACTTGAGGTTATGGAGGAAGATTTTATGGAAATAAAAGTGAAAAAAGAGATAATTTTGAGGACCCAAAATGATGCTACCTGATCAACTGATATTTTTTTGTATAATCTTACAATCTCCCTTCATCAACCTCTTGATCAATGTTCCAACCATCCTCCTTTCTCCTCGGATTTCATATACGACAACAACAACATCAACATCATTTTCAGTCATGCTATAAACTTTTCCTAGATATATAATCCATCATTAGTCATATTCAAATATCATGACATTATTATTTCACATATAGAAATAAACTACTCTCAGTCTACAAGCATGTTCAATCATGTCCATATGCACAAATGCACATCAATATGCATTAAGAATTTGATCTTTCCTATATGCATTTTTCATAATTTCTAATATGTCTTCAAATAATTATTTATTTCATATTTATTTATTTATTTTTGTGTTGTATATGGTTGTCCTTGAATTCCTGTAGATTCTAGCTTCCATGCTTGCCTTCATTATGCTAATGTGTGTCTCATATGTTCTTGCTAAGTTCCATCTAGAAAAGTCTCACTTGGCCATCTGCATTTCCATCCAAAAACATCCTGCTAGTGTTGCCAACTCATAGGTTCTTCCTTTATGTGGGAAAATCATGTTCCAACATTGTTTTGGGTGAACCTTTCCACATTCATAGTGTTATGAAATGAATTATTCCAGTTGAATATTTTATTCTTGCACCATCCTTCTGTTGAGAACTCTGATAAGAAAAGTGGTTTTATTTCTCTTAATACTTATGCCATAGTTTTCAATTTATATCTAGAAACCCTTATAAGTCCTCATACACTAGTCCCTAGCGATGACTTACCCATCCCTATGATTTACCCATTATCTCATGGGATATTTTCTTCTCTTTTGTAGCAAGCTTTGCATTTATCATTACATTTTTATTTTCAAGGATATGGAGGCTTATCTTTCCTTTTTGTGCCTATTGCTAACATCCTTCACCTATTGGATTCATGTTTTTATGTGAGAATCTATGTTGATTATGCTTTGTGATTCATTTAGACTCTATAGAAACTGAATTCTAATTTGACTCCGCTCTTCCTAAGATCTTTATTCACTTTCTATTACCTACTTTGTAGCTTTTCACTTCCTTCTGCGGCTCTTTATTATATCAACTAACTTCTATTATTTCATCCCTTTTTTTTTTTTCAATTGGACACATGGAATTATAATCTACAATAGAACCACAAAATCTCCACGCATAGCCTTTGATCACCTTGTTAATAATATTCGGCTATTAAAATTCAACCCCTTCTTTATTTTCCAGACTAATGCACTTCAAATGTTCCTCTATACCTTTTCATAGGTACTATCATGAGTTTCAATACTATTTTTGACCCAATAATCACCTTTGACATGTGCCTCTATAATCTAGAAATATTTTTCCAAAAAATTAACATTATTTTGAAAAATTCCACTTTAAATAGTTGCATGGTTCATGGAATCCAACTCCACTTTTCCTAGAACTTTATGAAACAACTAGATAATTACTTAGAGAACTCAATTCTTCTTTCATTTTATCCTATATATTACCTTTAAAATGGTCATATTCATGCTTTAATTTGATATATGAGCTCAAAGTTAGGGCTTCCTGAAATCAACAATTTCACCCATTTTTGCACTTGTTTCACTGGTTCAAATAATTTTCAGAGGCCAACTTTTGTCACCTGTAAAAAAAAATATGTTAAGAACCATAATTGTTTTGGTATGAGAAACTGATTACATTTATGACATTGAGTTCATGAAAACTCTCATATTTCTTATTTAATGCTCCGGTCAAAATCTACAACAATCTGGAAATGAAAACTTTGTCCCTTTTCACCCCCTTTTTTTCTAGACTTCGAATTTTTTTACCAAATGAGATATCTTTCAAACTAAGAATTTATGGAAAAAAATCACTTAAGAAAATTTATCTGGCTTGATGAGTGCATGAAATTTCAAGCAGATAATGTTTTCTAGATTTTCCATCCAAGGTCCCTTTTCCTCCTTCGAAAATCCAAAAAATCCCCAAAAAGTGGCCCAAGATCGTGGATTTTTTTCCCACTTCATCATTCCCACACCAACTCTTTTTGAATTTTATCAAGAGTCCAAATGGGTATCTCTATACCTGGTTTTAGAGCTATCAATCAAAATTTCACCTTTATCTGGGCTTTGAGTTGATAGTTATGGTCCACACAAGTTTAGACTATTTCTTCATTTTTATCCCTCTATGTTACATGTGTCTTCTCTTCCATCATGTACAATATCAGTTGCCCATATTCCAATTTGGGTTCCATAGTTTTCTTCTATGGTCCATGAGCTTCCCATATACTGCTCTTTTTCCCAAAACTGACTTCTGAGCGAGTTATGCCCTCTGGAAGTAAATTGGCACCTAATTTATACCCTGTAGTGCTTTAGTTGTAACTTTCTCATGTGAGGTTTATTTTTCACTCAAAATGGTTCATTGGAAATATCTTATCCTTTTCTTTCATTTAAGCAATAAAGATCCTCTAGATTTTGATCCCCTAAAAAATTTGTTTAGGGCCTCAAAATGCCTCTACAAATTTATGACCTTCAAAATCATGAAAATATCCATAGAAATTTATTGGTTAATTGTTGTAGTGACCCCTAAAATAGGTTGAATTCATATTCAAACCATTTGGCAATGTTTCAACACTCTATTAATATAATATGCACCTATCATAAGGTTTTCCAGAAACTGGCAAGCCACAAGCCTATTAGAATTACACTTGCAAACTCTTCCCACTGGAAAGGTCAAGTAGCATGTTACAAGGATTTCCCCGAAACCTGCAAGCTACAAGCCTATTAAAAATTTTCCTTCATGGACTTTTCTCGTTGGAAATATCAAGTAGTATGTTATATGGATTTTCTCAAAATTCATAAGCTACAAGTCTATCGAAATTACCCTAGTGGACTTTTCACATCGGAAGGATCAACTTACGACGGTCATGGTTATTCCCAAAATTCGTAGCCCACAAGACTATTAGACTGATTCCATCATGCTTCACCCATTGGGAGGATCAACTTACCTTGTTTTTGGTTCTTCCTGAAACTCGCAGCCCGCAAGAATACTGGGAACACCTCTTTCTGGATCTTCTAGCTGAAAAGTATATATAACAATTTTTCATAACTTTCCCGCAACCTGCATCCTGCAAGCCTATCGGGCTTAAATTCGTGGACTTTTCCTATCAATATCATAAGATAACCTCGCATTGTGTCCTTCCCAAGGTCCACTTTCTGCAATCCTATCATGAACTCTTTTGTGGAATTTTCCCATCAAAGTGGTAATACATTAAAACTCTTCCTGTGAGTCTCTTTCTACGAGCTTCTTCCCGCAAGTCTTTCTCCACGAAGCTTATTCCTACAAATGTTCTCCTGCAAGTCTTTTTTTGTGAAGCTTCTAATTTTCTTGAACACATTCTTCAGAAGGAAAGCATCTGAATAACATCCTCCATGTTGGATCTACAACATCAATATTTGATATCGGATTTATCTCAGTCGTTAGTTCACCAAACTACTCCAACCTTCATTGGGCCCCTCTGAACCCGAAAATGAATCTCGTCATTGATTCTTAAAATTCAAGCGATCTCGACCACTAATCCATCAAATCTATTCCATGACCCCTTCCTTCATCCGCCATGGCACTTCCACTATGGAATTTATCATTCCACATCATGGGTAGGGCCCATGTCATCATCTATACATAATTTTCTAAAAATACCGAAAATTATAATTTTTTGGAAATTTAATACTTTTACCAAAATTTAATTTTTCAACCGTAAGCATTCCTTCATTTTTCTACCTCCATGGAATCTATAAAATTAGATTCTCATGGCCAAACATAACCCTACAATTGTTAATTTGGCATCCCTTGCCAAATTACACATATTATCCACCCAACAAATTGGGAATTTCACATTATTTTCACAATTTTCCCCAAATCCGTCGCAGCTGAAACTATGCAACAATGAACTTCTACCAAATTTGCACTGGACTTCTTCCATACAAGATTTGTGTTGAACCAAAAGCTTTTATACTAGATTGTAACATACCCACCTATGAAAAATGAAATTTAAAATGCCCCATACATATAAAATAAACCAAGGGGCACCATGCCCATAATTTAACATGCATCTAACAACATAACATAAACCCATGAAGGGAATTGTTCCAGCAAAATAAAAAACACACAACATTCAATAAAACACATACACAATGAAAATAACATCATAAACGCAACATAAAACTTATCTATTTATAAAGTAACAAATTGGCTATGTACGAAGGATGTTCCTCCCAGACATAGGCTTGCTATTCATATTCTATTAACAACAAGCCACCCCCAAGCTAAGGCTATGAGTCCACAAGGAGGTTTGGCCCTCTTGGTTATTCCCTCTCCACATTTAGCAACCCAAAACTAAGGTTCTACTCCAACAACAATTCCAATCCACCACATCTCTTCCCCACAACCTACACAACCCAAGGAATGGGATCCCTATTCACTACACATATTCCCTCAAGATTTCCCACTTTCCTCTGTGGCTCTAATGCACTCATTTGACCAGGAATCTCACAGTTGGGGAATCCAAGAACTATCAGCTACTCCATGAGTGTTCAAAATAGATTTCACAAGGATCTTGAGCCATTTCCTCAATAGGAAAAATGCTCCACAGAAACACAACCCATTTTTATAGGCACACCAGTCACAATTCTAACATAAACATATCCCAATAGTAGATTCCCTCAAGAACAACATGGATGGTGTTCTTTTTAGCACTCAACTCCTCTCTTGCTTCCCAAAATAAACTTGTAAAAAATGTCTTCTTTTTTCTGTACGAATTTCCCTTTTTCCCAAGAAATTTGATTCTCACACTCCCCCATGTTGATTGTACTTCAACCCCATGCTCCAAATAACTAAGGGATGTGACTTTTCACACCCACCCTCTTACATGTTTTCAATGATTGAGCTCTCATACACTCAAGGGGGAAATTAGAAGGTAAAAATACATGGATTTCCATTTAGATCCCCCTCTATCCCCTTTCTTGTGGTCTCATATCCCCCCATCATTATCATCCCTCTTGTATCACAACCAATGATTATAATTTTATTAATTATTTCAATGTACCATTTACATAGTTTGTCCCTCTTCCATATTAATCAATATGGGATCTTCGTCGAAGAATAACAACCCACTAGTTTAAATCATGTTTATACAATTACATTATAATTTATGGGGATTAAAACTGGGGATGTTACAATTAGGTTTAATAATAAAGTAAATTTTTTCTTGCTTGAACTTTTCTTTCACTAGGTTCTCAAGGGTATGATCTCTTATGTTGGATGGTTCATATGTTTTTATTGTAATTTATTATTAGATTTCTTAATCAATCAATTGAAAGGATAAAAACCCTCTCTATTGAAAGAAATTGTACACATAAAAATATTAGCATGATAGAACACGATCTCACTATAATTGTAGGAAACAAAAAGAACTCTCAATATAGACTAAGGCATTTAAACAATCTATACAGTCAATTGTTCAATGGAATATCGCCAATTTTTTATAGATCATATGGTATCAATGCAATTTTTATGTCATGTGGAGAGTTGAGATAATATCCATGGATAAATCCTTTAATCAAGAGACTCCAAGAGTTGCAAGAGATAAACCAACAAATCTATGTGGAGAACAAAGGACTAACAAAATAGGTTCGACCCTTGGAAGAGAAAAACAAAAACGATGAAAAACAATTGGACAACGTGTTGATGCCTCAACTGACCCTAGTTCCTAGGCCCTAGAGGTCCCCCCAATTTTTTTAAAGGGTCTCATTGACCATAATTTATTACCCGTGTAGCACAAGATTTACATGCAATTAGTGCTCCCAAATGATTTCTAGTTATTCTCCTAGTTTTCCTATCCAACTCTATTACTTGGAAGCCACATGAATGCCAAGGATTCTTAATTGATTAGTCAACTAATGGTACTCTCTTATCTTAAAGTATTTTCTTAAATGAATTTGTATTGATGTGGTATTTTAATGATAATGATTGATATCCTTGAATATTTAGATCTTCATAACTAGGTCATTGTAGTTTTCTATTGATCCAGAAGGAACCCCACAACCAATCCAGTCGGAAAACGCCACAACAAATGGGTTTGTTTGATCTTCGGTATTTGGAAGCACCCAAATCCCAAACAATGTGGGGGAGGTTGATTTTTAAAATTATTTGAAAATCTATTTGTGTATCATTCCAACCAAGCAATGCAAGATGTGAAGTTATTTTTTATGCAAAGTTATTTCACTCATAAAATTGTGGAAGTCATGGTAGAGGATCTTCTTCTATTCATATTATGACCCCTCAGATTGATTCTTAGATCGATATACAATAACATATTTAGTCGTATTCACACTAGCACAACCTCAAACCCTCATACTTCCTCATACACACTCTAATGCAACCTCAAATCTTCATTCTATGGCCATATTACTCAAATTACACCCTAGAATAGCCTCAACACTTAAATCACAACTTATATTCTCAAATATTGGGTCAAATCCATCAACTCTTTGAGTGACTTGCTTTATTAAAGATAATTTACTGATGTGGTCTCGGATTCGAGTTTTGTTTGAATGCTTCTTCGACAAGGGAAATTAAGGTAAATATAGTTTTTTTTATTAATGTTTTCTTGAGTTTCATAGTTTTTAGGGACCAAAAATATTGGATATTATTTATTAATTGTTCCACTTCAATATAATTTGGAACCTATAGAAGCTTCAAGATAATTTGGAACCTGTAGTAGCCATTAGATATTGTACCATCACAACAGTAAGGTGGCAAAGGGAAATGTGGATATAGTCTATATTTTAGAGATACGGTTTTTTGTCCACGTGGGAAGAAACCATCATATCCAGCATGGTTAAAATCGAGAAAAAACTAATCTAGGGTTATTTATGAGTAATAGAAAGATGTCAAGTTAGCGATAAAGTTGTAAGCAACAAGGTTCTTGAAGATTCCATATATCATCAACAAACTTCCAAAATGTTTACATCATACTAATGGTTTCCATATTGAGCACAGGATCAACAATAAATTCAAATTTCATGAGATATTCCCCCATCTTAAATCGCATAAGGTTTAGTAAACAGAGTTTTGTATATCAATTTAAAAATGCGTGATATGTCAAAGATTGAAGATATCATTCTAGAAGATCTGCAATCATTTAGATCGCAGTCTTCTAGCCAACCAAATTGTAATAAAAGTATCTTTCTTTTAAATCGTATATGTTAAACCACTTTATAGCCTCTATATGCTATGTAATCAACAACTTGTATAAGAAAAGAGAGGAGAAATAATCTTGTAATTCTGGAAATATTGTGAAATAGAATTGTTCATCTTTCTTATGATATGGATGAACTATGTTGAATAAAGTTCAAGTGTACTGAGAGTTCTTCAAAGTTTTCACAATGCTTGCTAAGAAGAGGCAGGCCCCCCTTGTTTCAGGTTAATGCTATCTTGTTTTATTTACATTTCTTTCATTGTCTTTTACTTTGAATGCTTTTTGATTTGGAAGCATTTCGAATTACATAATTGTGTGGTGTATAGATAAGTTTTTGAAGTGAATCATCTTATATTAATTAAAATAAAAAAGAAGTATTGTTACAACAAAACTCAAATCTTCAGTTTGAATGAAAATCTATAGCTTGTTGTTAAACACTAATGACCTAAGTAGAGTATAGATTAATGTTGGATAGTAATTCATCACAAAAAACAACTTTATAAATTTTTTGAGTTATCTTTCTTTATTTTTTTAAGTTGATCTTTCATTTCCAATTCAATAGATCATTGACTAACTGATATTCTCCAAATATACCTAATCATAGCATTGTTGTAGAAAGATTCAATTCTTGAAGATGGATACTTAATGCAATCTGATACTTTATCATTCTTGGGTAAAGTAGGGTATAACTTAGCAATGAAATTATAGTAGTTTTAAATCTTTATTTATTCTTAAAAATCCATTTATTAGTATAAATGTGTTTCGGTTTTTAGAAGACTAACATAGTAATTTAAGTTACATTTAGATAGGCATATTCATATTAGAAACTGTAGAATAACTAATTCTACATATACACACAACACTTCATAAGTAAACAATAACTCTGGGTTGACATATAAATGAAACAAAATTTATAACATGTATAAATTGACTTGAAACAAAATTTATAACACATAAATTGACTATCATTTTGGGGGCACCATTGCTGGGGAAGTGGTGAAAAGAATTAGGAACTTTGTAGAATTAGTTTAGAAACCATATTAGAAAATCCTATAGGAATGAATGCAGGGGAATAGAGATGGTAAGACACAAATACAAATTCAGTATAGAATTTATGTGGTGTAAAATCCTAACGCATTCACTATAATATTTTGTGGTGATTCCATATTCTACTAAATTGAATAATCATATTATAAGATGCATGGATAGACATAGATATCATAGAGGTACATTTTCTAGAGGCATATTTACTCGTGGAACACGAAGAACAACTCCATCTATCACTCCACTTATTTCAACTCATGGTGTAGTAAGAGCCAACCCATCCACTAATCCATTGGTAGGTAGAACTAGAAAAGGAGGGAAACCAAACAAAATTGTGGGTTCTCAAGTGAAAGGAAAAGCCAAAGAAGAGAGTTCTAAATGGAAAACTCCTAAAACAAGTTAAATGATAGAATTTATATTGTTTCCACTTGATCTAAAGGAGACATAATTAATCAGTGGCCAAGAGGAAAAATCAGAAATGCCAGCTGCAAAAAAATATTATTGAAGAAATAGAGCATTCTATTTCATCTACAAAATCTATAATTTTAAGGCAAGGCAATATGTCAAATGATGATGGAGGAGCAGGAGGAGGAGTAGGAATAGGAGCATCAAATGTCAAAGATGAGTTTGGATTTCATATTTTGGATCCAATAAAAACACTTCAAATGAAAAACATTCCACCATCAACATTACCAAATTTTCATAGAATGGTAAATAAAGATCCTGAAACTTTTCTCTTTGAATTTGATGTACTTTGTTGCAGTTATGATTATTCTAAAGATGCACAAAATATTAAGTTGTTTCTAGCTACTCTTAAGGATGAAACTTTGTGTTGGTTCATGGGATTAGGAGGTAACAACACTAAAACTTGGAATGAAATTCGTAAAATGTTTCTCACAAAAAAATAAGATTATTGTACAATAGAGATTTTATTTTAAAATGACACACCTTGAAGATTCTGTGGAAAATTTTCAATATAATGTTAAAAAGGCTAAGAAAAATCATTTAGAGTTAGAAACTCTTATGATTATTTTTCTTTATCGAATAAGGGATGAATGTATAGTTCTACTTAATTTCATGGGTCAAGGAGATGTGTCTTAATTAAATTATCCATAATTTTTTTATTTATGCAAACACTTTTCTAGAAGGAAAGCCAAATCTAGTAAGGGATCTAGAGACATCATTTATAGAGTAAAAAAATCAAAAACTAATGGGGTAAGTAGAGAAAAACTTGGGAATTTATTAGATAATTTTAAAATTGATATTCTTAGTACCCTTATCTCACAATTAGATACATTAAAAACTAAGCAAAGAGAATAAGGAGAGAATGCAACTTTGTTTATTTTTTTGTCCTCAGTGTAGGAAGAAACATCCTTTAAAATATTGTGCTTTAAATAATATTGGAATGTTTGCTATTTGTGTAAGAAAAAATTCAAGAAATAATTGTCCTTCAATACCTGAACTCGAAGTAGTTTACCAAAGAGACAATGAGGCTACATAACAACTTTTATTTTTTCCACCAAAAAAACCATGGTAGCCTCAGGCATTCGGTATAACTCAATATCTTATACAACATTTTACTTTGTATTATTCTAGTCAATAATATCCTCCTCAATATTGGATTCCTCCTCTTCCTTGGCATGCACTGTCTCCACAACAAGCTCAAAACCAATCTTGGAAACAAGGATATCAAGGGCCTACCTATGGAAACATGGTTAACTATCCTTATCCTTCACAATATTATCCACAATATCCTCCAAAAAACCAACAGCTACAACAGTTACAGTTAACAACCAACCAACACCCTTGAAGACCTACTCAACTACCTACTCAACCCATTCCAAACCAAAATAATAAATTATCTCAACCCACTTACAACACCAAGTTATAAACCTTCCCTACCTATTTGATCACCCCTTTTGATTTTCATAATATTCATCTTAGATCAGAAAAAGGTAGCTAATAAAACTTATCCTATTATTATTGGAGAGAAAAATGAGGAGAAAACTCATAATCAATAAAATAATAATGATAGTTTTATTTGAATAAAAAAAAATTATTCTCCAATAGATGAACCACAATCATCCAAATCCCCTCCATTCCTAGAGAGATTGAATTTGAAGAAACAAATAAAGAAATCTGAATTTGATTTATTGGATGAATCAAATAATGTTTGTATCAAAATTAATTTACTGCAATCAATCAAGGATATTCCAATTTATGCAAAAATAGTTAGGGAAATATGTTAAAGAAAACCAGGAAGAAAGAAAAAAGASCTACAAATTTTTCAAGTCATTGGAAAATTAGTAAATTTAATGTTAGGTAAAGTTTTGATGGAAAAATTCAAGGTGGCATGAAGAGGTGGGGTCATCATTTCCCYAGGAGGAAACCAAGAACTCACTTTTTCATGGAGTTTGGGTATGGAAAAGAATATCCAAGAATAAGCTTATGTTCTCCTTGAGGGCATTCCCGTAGCCAGGAAACATGATTTTAACTCGTTAATGATTCCAAATTTGACCATGTAGCATTCTTGGAGGTGGTGGTCACTCGCATATAGAGCTGGGAGAATAAATATGGATCGATACTAGGAGAGAGGCATCGAAGTAAGATTGTTTCAGTAGTTTCTGAGAATAAAAATATTGCAGTTGGGTGCTCTAGAAAACTTGTCCTATTTTCAATACAATAGTGCATGACCAAATTTGACCATGTAGCATTCTTGGAGGTGGTGGTCACTCGCACATAGAGCTGGGAGAATAAATATGGATCGATACTAGGAGAGAGGCATCGAAGTAAGATTGTTTCAGTAGTTTCTGAGAATAAAAATATTGCAGTTGGGTGCTCTAGAAAACTTGTCCTATTTTCAATACAATAGTGCATGAGCTCGATGAAGATCTAAATTGTGCATGCCAAAAATGGCAAATAGAATATCAGAGCATGCATGCTGGCGTAGAGAAGTTTGGGAGGAGGAATATGAAGGGTTGGAACAAGATGTCCAAGCCATTCACATCCGGCTTGACAATCTATCAGTAAAATTAGTTACCAATATGGAAATTTTTATTAAACAAAGGCATAAGCAGCAGAGGATTGAGTACGAAGTAGGGACCATCAGAACAGAGGTAGAAGATATGCACCAACATCAAATTCCTCCAAGGCCAGACAATGTTGCAACAAGGATTTCATAGGAAGCATCTTCTTCGAGTCCTCCTTGCATGGTACTGGACCTGAACATCCCTCCTGAACCTGAAGTTGACAGGAAAGACAATTATTTTTTGTAGTTAAATCATGTTGTGTTGTTATGTATTTTTCCTGGGAATCTTTTATAGGATATACACCTAGAATATCTTTAGAATTCTACTTGTAAAAAGTCCAATAGATGGATGGCATATATATGTAATCAATGCATAGACTGTTTTTGCAAGTTTAGTGCAGACTAGTTCTGCCTATGTAACATTTTGATAATGTGAGTTCTCTCACAATTTTTTATTAATATATTTTCCATTTTATTTCAAAAAACAATGATGGAAAAGTATGCTAATTCCAACAGTCTTATTGTTAAAATTCAAATCAATAATATTCCAATTGTAAAAAATTTAATTGATTTAAGAACTACAATCAATGTAATGACTAAAAGAACCATGGAGGAATTATAATTATTTAATTTTCATCACACATCTACAATTTTGCAATTAGGAAATAGATCTACTATAAAACCTAAAGTAGTGTTAGAATATATTATTGTTTCTTTAGATTCATGGAAATAATGTTAGGATATTTAGACACTTAGGATTTAGTTATGATAAACTTGGTATAATGTATCATTAGGTAAAAGTGTGTTTATTAGTGTGTTTCTTTAGTATGCATTTGTATGCATTTGTAGTTAGCTAATTTGGCATTCACAATATGTTCTCGACATAGAATTATCTGACAGTTCATATTCTCCTCAATCTTAACAACTACATTGATTCATGGACTAACACCCGATTGGTCCATGATATCTATTTAAAGAGTATGGAGAGTCATTTTCCGATGATTGATTGTGATAAACTCTCTTGTAAATCTTTCTGTAATATTTATCTTTTGCATTAATAAATTGTTCCAAGTGGCCACGTTGGTTGGGGTCGTGGATGTTTCCCCACAATGGTTTTACCACGTCAAACATTAGTGTGTTGTTATTTGATATGATTGTGTGTCAATTGGTTACTAAAGGTGTTCGTCCTCTATTGTAATACTTGTGTTATCGAACATGGTATCAGAGCGCATTTGAAGACCCACTCATGTTGTATATTGAGATCTTGAAGTTGTGTTTCCACGACTCTAGTTTCTACCATTTCCACACATTTTTGGGCTGAGAGGAATATCCCATTGCATCCGAAGCACTTGTTTCCATTGGGAACGTTTTTCATTTCACTCAAAAAGGTTTATGTTTTCCCAAGATACGACCATTTCAGTTAGATCTGGAGGTATAAATCCTCAATACGCCCTTTTAAAATTTTTTGCAAAGATAAATTTTGGTTTTCTATTTTTTAATTCTCGGTTACTACTCTTTTTGATCTATGTATGCTCTTTTTCCTGTGCCTTATGTGATATTGAAAAATAAAAACAAAGCGGAAAAGTGTTTCATGTCTATGTATGCTATTTTTCGTGCGCCCTATGTGATCTTGATAAATCAGAAATAGAGGGAAAACTTTCATTCTCTAGGGAAACTAACTGATATCTAACCCTTGTTTTCATTGAGAAGTGAATTTGTTTTCTTGTGGAAAAAGAGTTTTTTATGAGCATGCTCTCCAAGGTCATTTTCAACAACAACAACAACAACGATCATCCTTCTAAACAATATAATATGTTTTTCACTAGCTCACTTGGTTAAAAGTTACTTTACTTCGTAAGAGGTCTTGAGTTCAAATGTCTTTTTGTTACTTTTTATTGAAAAAGGTTCATGCATCCATTATAAATTGCATTTCACTTCAGTTATAAAAGTGAATCACTATTAAATAACTTTAATATTTTATTTTAAGTTATTTTGCATGCAACTTTCATTTACATAAATTCATTGTAAAAGTGATTCTTGCTTATTTTGTAAAAGTGGGTAACTTCATAAGTAACTTATTTAAAGTTAGCTTATAGGCATAGTTAGGAGGAACATCACCGTGTGGCTCTTTGGTTACTGTTTATGTATTTTTTCAAAAGGGCATAACTTTCACATCTGAAGTCTGTTTCCAGTGTCGTTTTTTTTAAACAACCTATTTTTTCAAGATCCTTCCATCCAGACCATTAGTTTCATATTTTTGTTTTGCATATTTTAATATGGAATCTCCCATTGCTATTTTTCTTACCAATACCAATCATTTCTCATGGAAATCCCATATGGAGGATGTATTAAGAAGTAAAGGATTGTATCGGATTACCTTGGGGAAATAAATAGAACCCAATGATGATGAAAAGAAAATCAAATGGGACAATAAGAATGATGAAGCACATGGACTGATCAGAATGTCCATCTCTCTTGATTTAAGGTTTCAACTTCAATGAATTGATGACCCTCATGGTGCTTGGGAAAATATTGAATTTGTTTTTGGTAAACACAATATTATCGGATCCCACCAGTTGGAAAATCAGGTAAGGACCTTAAGTCCAAATGATTTTCCTTGCATTGAAGATTACTTTTCTAAGTTCAAAAAACATAGACTTTTATGTATAGAATGAAAAATATATCTGTCGGAATATCAATGCATATATGTTATTCTTGCTAAGATTGGTAGTGCATATTTTGTTTTTTTATCTACCTTTATACCACTAGATAATCTCTAGGGAGTGCTTATAAAAAAACCTCTCTTGAGTCCTTTTGTGATGATATGATTCAAGACAAAGATAATCTTTTGCAATTTGGATTGATTAGCACTGTAAGTACATCCAACAAATACTTAGTGGCCCAACAAAAATATAAATCCAAGAATCCCAAGAAGCAACATCCTCGCCACAACAATAAGAAAAACAAGGGTCCCAAACCCTCTCAACCAATTTCTACTCCTAATGGTGACAAAGGAGAAAATTGTAAAAGTAAGAAGATTGGTGAAAAACATTGCAACTTTTATGGTACAAATGGCCACGAGGAGTCCAAATGTTTCAAGAATATGGAATCTTTAGAAGCAGCGATGAAGAAGCACAACATCAATATTGATTATACTTATTCTTCTTCTTCTCATGGACATGCACTTTTTGCTTGTAGTTTCTCCTTCAATGTAACTTATACTTCTTCTTCTAATGAGTGGTTCATTGATTTTGGAGCATATTATCCTATGGCTAAGGACAAAGTCATATTTTGTACTCTTAATGAATGTAACAACAAGAAAATATTTTTTGGTGATGATAGATCTCTTATTGTTGTAGGGTGTAGAATAGTTCAAGTAGATAATGGTAAATTCAATGATGTATTATGTGTTCCAATTATTTCCTACAAACTTCTATCAATATACCAAATCACTCATTCAAGTGAAGGTAAAACCATAGATTTTTCACCTCACCAAGTTATAATCAAGGATCTAAAATATCCTCAGCATGTTCTCACAACTGGAATTGTTGATGATATTACCAGGTTGTATAAGTTTGATAACGTTGGGTCATCATATTTTCCATTATTTTTTGTTTCTCACAATGGTGACTAGAGCAAACTTTGGCATGAGAAGTTTGGTCATCTAAACTATTTCTCATTGCAACAACTATGTAATCAACAAATGGTGGCTGGTGTTCCTCTTTTTCTTGTAGAGATGGTTTTTTTTCTTATTGTGTTCTTAGCAAACATCATCAGAACAATTTTGACAAGCGTGCCTTTTGGCATGCCTCGGCCCCTTTGCAGTTTGTTCACAGTGACTTGTGTGGTCCACTAGATATATGAGTGCAAAGTGGTTTGTATACATCTTGAAATGGAACCCCAAAAAATAGTGTCTGGACTTTTGCAAGGCATAAACCAATGCCCATCCTTCCCTTTGTGTCGTTGTGTAATTCTTCTCAACAGTAGAAAAAACAATTGGATAATCTAACTCTCGCTTTCCTAGTTGGGCTAACACTGCATCAATAACTATATATGATGCGTCCACATGAACGTGAAATTATTTATGCCAATCCAAGAACACCAGAATGGGTGCAGTCACTAACTTTTGTTTCAATACGTCTAGACCCTTCTGACAATCTTCATTCCACTGAAGCTTAGATTCTTTCTTCAATAACTTATCCATTGGAGATGTAATCTATTCATAACCTTTAATAAATTTCCTTTAGTATCCAGTATGGCCTAAATTTGTTCTCAACTGTCTCACTGATTCAGGCGGTGGAAAATTAACAATTATTGCTTGCATAGAACATGACCTAGAAGTATCTCAAATGGTGCACAAAAAATACATTTCTTCAAGTTAAATGAAATCTAATATTGTCTACATTTATCAAGCATCAACCTTAGAGTTTCCATGTGATCTTTCAATAGGATAAAGATACTCCAATCATCTAAGAACACTTCAAGAAACTTATGAATAATATCTTTAAAGGTTGCGACAACTACTCTAGAAAACACAACATGTGCATTCTTTAACCCAAATGGAATCATTGTGTACTGGTAGTGTCCCCATTCTATCGTAAACGTCATCTTGTGTCTGTCTTCTAGTGCAATATTTATCTGATGGTATCCTAAAAATCCATCAGTGAACAAGAAAGCATCCTTCCCTCCTACATTCTCTAATACTTCATATGTAAAGGGGGTTGGAAACGGTTCATGCAAATATGCATCATTCAACTTCCTTAGGTATACACAAACTCTAATACCCCTATTTTCTTATCTTGAACCACCATTTGACTTGTCCATTCGGACTCTATGACGGGTTCAATTATACCAGCTTCTATCATTATGTCAAGATTTGATTTCAATTTTTCCTTGTACTTAAGATTCAATTTATAAGGTCTCTATCTTACTAGCTTAGCATATGGTTTTAAAGGGATGTTCATCTCACCCAATTCTATAGTTATTCCCTTCATCTCTGAAAAGGTTGTCGAAAAGAGATCCTGATACTCGCGCAAGAGGTCTGCAATCTTTTCCATAGTTTCATCATCCAGTAATCACCAATGTTTGAAAACTTCGATTTCTCGTTCGTACCAATATTGACTTTGTGCACTCTTAAGGGCTTTTCATATGCATCAGATTCAAGTGTTGGACCTACTATATCGTGCTCCCATTCAGTATCTAGTACCTGTACATTTCTTGGGTCTTCTTCTTCTTGGTATTCCTCGGTAACATTATAACATTCTAATAGATCATGGACTGTCACAGACTCTTTGTGCGCATTACATGTAGGAACTATTTCTACTTGAAATTCTTCCATAATTTTTTTACCTTTAATGACTTGTAAAGTTTCATCTACTAAAAGTGACTCAACTTCAAAATTAAATGTTACCTTAAAGTTTTGGGTGAGCTCTTCCCACTCCATTTTCCCTCTATGCATTTCTAGTTCTAAATATAATTTCTTGGGAACTGTCTCCAACATATGGATGAACCTGTCTGTCCAATCATATTTCGTCACTTGCCTCCAAGTTATAATACATTGTGCAACATGATCCTTCATATTGCTCATCCCTGTAAACTTGTGCATAATATCTTTTGTCCCAAACTTGATCTGCATCAACCTTTTACAACTTTTCCAATCATGTATCTCTTCCTTGTGGGTTTCCCACCATCTTTTTGTGGTTTCTCTCAGTGAAACATCTAATGCTAACAACCTTTGTTGTTTGGGTATCTACAAATCAAATGCATTGACAAAAGAACTTACCTTAGTTGATCCCTCAAAATTTTTTGTATCACGTACCTCTGTTCTGATCTAGCATAAAGATCAAGTAATGTAAGCACACCTTCTGGTTGAAACTTTGTGCAACTATTGCTTCTAGTGTTCAATTCCTACCGATGAGTCTAATGTGCAAGAGCTTATGCTTCTCTAACTCAGCACACCATTTGTAGTGGGATTTAGGTAGTCATTTATACACGTTATTATATTATATATGTTATCAACCTCCTTTCTCGCAGGTTCCACATATCGTCTTGCCTCCATAGGGTCTAATGGTGAAGTGACCTTTAAGCCTCCTCCTTAAAAAATAATCTCTCTTCTCGTCAAGTTAATGATCATCTAATTTTCTAAGGCCCAATCCAGTCCAAGCAAAGATGGATATGGCTTATTGTTATTGATGATCTCAATAACCTCAAATTTAGCTACACTATGCACTCCATCGAATAATGTCTCCATGTCTTACATATCACGCAATGCACTACTCCTCCTACCAATGGATTTGGAGCTCTTGTGGCCATATACTCCATGAATGTTGGACATTCTTCCTTTCGATGGCCTTATGTCTTATATGTTATACATGAAACATGTTCACTCTTTTCCTTTTCTTTCATTATCTCTGATAATTGAATTCTCATCATAGCCAACTATGACTGTAAATGTTCCATACCTGCACCATATCCTATAGGAGATGCTTCCAATTTCATCACAATTTCCAACGCTTTTGGTTGTGATGTGACCCTTTGATGTGCTAACGAACAACGAATGTATGGTAATAGACTTGCAATAAACGATTCTCAATGATTCTCTTCAGGAATGTGAATGGTTAATCGACCCATTACATCTTTAAATTTGGTCGTAATCTCACACTATCTCATTATGCACTTGCTTAATATCTTTCAGCTCTGTAATATATTGTGATTTATATTTCGACTTCTAAAATTCCTTCAACAATGCTTGTCCAATATCTGCCAAAGTTTTGGACTGTCCGGCCGGTGTATTTGTCTAATACTTCATATACCATATCAATGCACGACCTCTAAATGTTGTGGCCAACTGCGCGATCTTCGTCGCCTCATCCTAGACATTCTTCACAGTCCATATCATGTCGCATACAAACAAGTGTTGCTCAAGGTCCTATGACCCCGCTCCTTGAAAATTGAGCATTCTTAGTGTATGATTTATCCCTGCCATTGTACTTGGTGTTGTGCTTACCCTTGGTGATGCTGACTAACTCTGGTTTGATGCGTTACTTCCACTATTTTGACTATTTTCTTACTTCCTCCTCTCACTACAATTACTCTTGAACAAGTCTCAGTTCCTACTTCAATTCTCAGTGATGCACATGGGGTCGTGGGTTCGATGTAGATTTTAATCTGAGATGGAATTCCTTCTTCCACTGGACAGTACTAAGGATCCATTTCTTTCCTTTTCCTTTCCCCATATGGTGTGATCTGAAGTACTACGCAGGGGTCACTTTCCCCTAATTCTTTGTGTTGATCTTCCTTCCCATCCATAGTCTCCCTCTTACTATATCTAAACCTTTTCCCATAGTGTAATACTCCAATATCTTCTTCTGAGTTAGTATCCTCTTCTCTTGACATCCTCAATCCATGTGATCCTTAATCATCCTTCCCACTCTCAAACCACCATATGGTCATCCCCCAGTCCCCCTGTGTGCATGAAGGTTCCTAGATATCAGACTCCATATTCATGACATTCTTATCGCACAGTAAAATATTTATCCAAGTAGACAACACACTTAAATATCTTATGCATGGACCCTTGAAAAATCCCCTCTCTACAACACTATAAGACTGGGTACAATCTACTACAAACTCTATAATGTAACCTCTCAGTATACTATTCAACCAAAAATAAACCGTGTGAGAAACCTTATTACTTATTCTATTTAGTTGTATGATCAATTCACGAGTCCAGTTTCTCAGATCTTCAACTCTATATCTCCCAATGTTCTCCACTACCCTTTTTAACCATTCGGTCAAAATTATCGAGAATTCACTAAAGAATATTTCATGAATATATGTGAACACATACCTTTGTAACAACTATTCATCGTTGAGCCGAGGGCTTGTATTCTATTCTCAAGAAAAGTCTCAACGCTTCCTCTCTAGTCATTCTTTGATTTCTTCCTTATTCGGCCTCCAAAACATTCCACTTAATTACAGTTGTCGGTCTCGGAAATGAAACCATTTGTTGGCATGCAATGGGTAGACCCAGGATTAATCATCTATATACCAACAAAACCCTTAGACACTGGCCCTTTCGGCATCACCTGCAAAGCAAGTGAAGTCTAACCCAAGGAATCTCAAGGGGCTGCAGGAACCAAGGTTCTGTAGTGATGAGGGGAAGTGAAGAATTCTCATGTTCTTACTACCATTTACCCATGTGCATAGTTCTCCTTACTTAACAACTACTTAACATTCAACATTATCTATGCGCAACATTTTCCCACTTAACATTCATCCAATTATTATATAATTCAGTGCGTGACATTATAACATCATATATGAACAATACATTCAACATATATCATCATTGTACCATAACATTCAACATCATAAAATATAAAGACAACACATCACAACACACAGGTTTAACGTGGTTCACCCAACTTGGGCTACGTCCACAACGACTAGCTTCTTTTATTAGTCATTGATAATTCCCTTACAAGTGTGCATTGCGCTACAAAATATGCAACAGTAACACTACCCAAACCTCCCTAGTCATTTTGTTGTAGTGTGATGTTCACTCCTCAGTCATACCTCAGACTTCTTCCTTTGCTCGACTCCCTTACCCAAAAAGCACTAAGAATTTCTCATATATCGAACCCCTTTACCCAAAAACCTTTTACATATTTATACATCAAAAGAGGGCTAATATTGTTATAAGGTGGACAAAAATGTCCCCAAAAACCTAATGGTCTATAATTTTTTTCCGCCATTTGTGCGTTGCTCCGTCACACATCCTTATATCGCATGCTTTGAATCCTTAAACTCTACTCCTATCGTGTGCTCTAGTCCATATTCTAACTGTCTTTTGTTCTTTGACTTATTTTGGCACATATCTCAAAACTTAACCAAAATTTCTATCCAACAGTGGGAAAGCCTAGAATCTTCAAGTGCATGCCAGAAGGACTTGGAATCAAGAAAGCATAACATCAAAATCAATAAAAAACCAAGGGAATAATATAAATTGGGGGAATTGTAATGGGAAAGGGTTAGTTGATGGGTTGGTTGTTGTTGTTGTTGGGACTATTAGAATTGTTATAAGTTTTCGTTGTATTGTTCTGTTGATATTCAGATGTTGTACTAGTTTACAAGAAACTATTTGACTAGAATCTCATTGTCAGGTGAAAGATAATTCTGGCTCTGGTATGTAAGCTGCAATATGAACGATCTACTCTATGTTCACTAGTCAAAGATATTATAATAAAGAAAGGAGTATTTGAGCTTACAAAATTTTGTTGTGTTATGAATGAATGACTATTCTACTTTTTTGTAACATGTCCTATATTTTGTATTTACTAATATTGTTATTTTTCTACCAAATTATGTAATGCATGTGTTCACTTTAACGTTTTGCAACACAAATTTTGCATTGTCTTTGTCGATCTGAGGATCCTTATGCTATGATCTCTTTACACCTGAATATGGATATGTGCTATGATGTGATAGATTTGATGATGTGTCCTCTATAATTCACTTTATCACACAAAGTCTCGGTTGTTCTTCTGGTGAGACCTCATTCCCTTGCGGAAGGTTGAATATGCCAATGCAATTAGACTACAGTGGTACGTTTGTTGGTAACCTTCGAGAACCCAAGTCTCCAACTTTGCGCCAATAGGATAAACCTCCATAAGAGTAGGAACTTATAATCCTCAATACGGTCATCATTTGTGTTGATGCTCAAAGTGAACAAGTCAAGCAAAAGATTCAAAACACCCTTGCAAGGACCTCAAGGGGAAAACATGGGGATGGAAATCAAGGTTTTTATTAAATCCCTAAACTCACTAACTATATTGTCAGGATTTTTAGTTAGCTTTATTAGCATATGTGTTCCCTTTAAGGGTACTAATCCTCCAATTATGTGTTCACGTTAATTTGAAAGTGTGTCTTATGTTAGTGATAAATTGTTGTTAAATGTTTCGTTACAATGTGAGATGATCCTGAACAACTATGCAAGTTGACCAAAAAAAATTAAAAAAGATAGTTTATACAAAGACTCCATCACAACAATTCCCATTCCAACAATCATTACACAAGTTCATGCACATCATCATCAATAGAATTTACATGAAAATGTCTTGTATTCTACATACAATTAGTTGCTTACTTCATAAAATTTATGAAAAAATATACATGAGAGTGTTAAGTTCTTAACCCAGAAACTACACACACAATCCTAGTCTAGGTTGTTAATAAGTTAATAATTCCCCTAGCAACAATCTCGTGATCTCTCACAAGGTTTATTTCTCAGGGGCGTCTCTATATCCAACATATGTCATAATTCTTTGCATATGTTATGCCTATCAAGCAACTAGTGTTCATTCACATATATAACCCTTTATTTCATTAAGAAAGGTTTTCAAGGGTTTCCCCATGAAGGAAACACGAATTATGAGTTCATAGTTGATTTCTTATTAAGTTACATTAAATATTATATCAACGAGGGTATTTAGAAAATTTACACCTAGAGTCCTACCCAACAAACATAAACAAGACCTTAGAGTTGGTAACCATTTCAAATCTAATTTTCTCATCCAAGATCTCTACTCATGGATAGAAAATGTTCCCACAAGCACTGCAAAAACATCATCTCTTAACCATTATTATTCTTTTCATCATAAAAAAATTTAACTAAAATCATTAACATTCAAGCTTCAACAAGTACTAGTCAATCCAAAGCTATAATACAAGCCATGATTGCCAATGAGTCTACTTGAAGACAAGTATGCACATTAGCATTTCAATAGTTTTCCAACTACTGGTTTCCATAACCATAACAAAAACATATAAATTATGTTATCAACAAGTTTTTCAAGTAAAGGATGATGCTCATCATCCTTCTCAACTCAAGTCCCAAAATGGAAAAAGAACTATTAATGTAATCCAGTTATAGAAATGAAAAACAAGCATTAATATATCACACATGTAGGGTTTTATTTATGAAATCCTTTCTAATGGAAATTAGGAAATGTACTTTGTAATTATGATTGCATATCTATTCATTTTTTAGCCAGAGAATGAACACCATTGCTTCATCTATCAATTGAAATCTACTTCATATCCAATAGAAGAATGCGCACTGAAAATGCCATATAATCACTAGCTATGAAGTGATTCACTATTCATTCCTTGCATGAAATTAAAGAGAATTATCAACAAAAGGAAATTTAGAATACACATTGTGCCCTTCATTCTTTTATATTAATTTGGATTGGATATTTTCGCAAACACTTTCCACACAAACTGGTAACAATAGTTTATTTGGTTGAGAACTTTTTGTAGACACTTGGAACATTAGCATAGTTGGAAATATTCACAATGAATTCATATTACAAGGTTATGCAAATCAACTACATTAGTATAAAACATTGCTCGAAGTTAGAATTGTACTACAATTAAAGACATTTTCCACGCTTGTAATTAAAGAGAATTTCCCTCTATGAATATATAGCAACACGATCAAGAACAACACATTATAACGATAATTATGAGCATGAAAATGAAGGTAAGATATCGTGGATGATGTTTATCACCTCTTTTATTCTCTTCCACAAGTTCTAAACCAAAGAATGGAGAGTAAGATTGGCATACTCTCATTTCTCCTCTTTCTCAAAATAGATATATATTATTTTTCATCTATAGGATTGATGATGGGTTTGATCCTAACAATCATGATATACAAGAGGTGCAATCCTCCTACATGATGGCCACAGTGTACATTGCAATCTATGATCAAACACTAAATCAACGATTTTTAAATTTACAAAGTTGAAATTTGACATTTCCTTTAAACAATGTTTTTAGTATGAAAGATACAACCACACACGTGATCAACTCAATAGCTTAATAGAATTAGAGTAATTTTCACAACTAAATAATAATGAAAACTAATAAATTACAAATTTAAGAAGGTATAACTATTACTTATGAGAAAGAAATTAGTTTCCTTCAAAATGAAAAAGATACAACCACACACGTGATCAACTCAATAGCTTAATAGAATTAGAGTAATTTTCACAACTAAATAATAATGAAAACTAATAAATTACAAATTTAAGAAGGTATAACTATTACTTATGAGAAAGAAATTAGTTTCCTTCAAAATGAAAAATAGAATAGCTCTATTATAGCTTATAAGAGGATCAAACTTCTCCCCTTGAAACAACATTATTTAATTCAACATAAAACCAATAACAATTTTCACATCAATTTCACAAGCATAAGGAGAATTTTACCTTAGTTACAAGAAGTTAGCCACCAAATTTCTAGTTTCTAAGCCATTTATAATAAATTAATATCCTCAAATGAACAATCATTAGACGTCATTCTTACCAGCTCAGAAAACATATTATTCCAAACCTTTATTCAACTATAAAAATATTAGAGCCTTTATAATAGTCTAAACAATTTTATGAAACTTTATAAACAAATAAAATTTATACATGATAGAGGACTAATTCCAAGGACTAAATGAGTTTTCAAGCCTTTGATTTCATTTCCTTGTCCAACTCAATTTATGCCAACCATTTTCAACCTTGCCATACCTAAGAAAAACTTATTTCCCTAGCACTCCCTAGCTATGTTGAGTCACAACTAAGAGTATAAATGGAAATACACGAATAATAATATGCATCGGTGATGCAGTCTCCACCTATTGAACTTACCAAGAAAGTGGTTAACCTCTAACAAGGGGATTAGTGTAGCAATGCTACATAGCTTCCTTCAAAAAATCCAATTTACCAAGAAACTGAAGATTAACAACATTTCCTTGTAGTTTAGGTCACCTTCCCCCCTCTCCTAGCCTCCTAGTGCCACCCCTCTACCCAAAAACGCATGGATAGCCCTTGTATTCATAGGCTCCATGAAGCATAATACCCTAGCCTCATGAAAAAATCCCTTTTTATATTCTCTTAATTTTGAATTACTCATACCCCTAGGTGGAAACCTTGTCTTTTTCCTTATATTACATTTTTTACTCAAGTGAATTATCACCCCATTTAGGTGCCACCTTGGGGTTTTTCTCCAATATTCTTTTTCATAAAATAAATAATTATTAATTTCAATTAAATAAAATCATTTCAAGTTGTCACTAAAAGTGGGTAATTTTCTATGTAAACTAATACATCTATGTCAGTCACTTGTGGTTGCTTGGTCTAGCTCAAAATTTGGAAGGTTAATTAAGATGCTTGGGAGTAAGCACTTTGAGTCTTTATTGTAAGTTCCCCAATCATGAAAGTGATGCATTTCACCTCCCACAATAGAAGTACTTATAGTAGGCATGTTACCTCAACTCCTAGATAGGCATGCTCATCTATTCAACTTCATTATCCCATATATCCTATGAAGAGGCTCTAGACCTCTATCTTAGGATTTGGTAGAAAATTTGAAACACTTCTACTAAACCTGACAAAACAAAGATATAGCCTCTTATTCATGACCTACACACATGTTGGGGATCTTGTAAGGCTTAACCCTATTTCCTACACATGTATGAAGGACACATATCAATTAGATCAATAGTATATGTATAATACTTAAAATCAAATGATTCATATCACAAGTTACTGTATGCAAGTTGTTAGCACATGATATGTACTGAAGGACATCATTAGTTTTGCTAATCATGTCATATCTCCTTCTATTAGGAGTTAGTTATTTAAAATTTCATAATTTTGGGTCATATGGTCAATTTTCTTAAAAGTTTGAGTCATGTATCATGTAAATAAACCAAGGTGATTGATTTTTATCTTGGGTCTATAGTTGATCAAATACATGGTCAAGTCTTGATGTCATGAAAGTGGGTGTCATCATTTGCACAAAGGAAAGGTATGGGTCATTTCTAGTAATGTAAAGGTAATCATCAAATTTTATAACCTAAACAAGTGTCCAAAGGGTCTCAGAGGATCATCCAACCACCAATTGTCTTGTCAAATTTGCCAAATCAAAGGCGTTGTTAACTCTCTTAGAAGTTCACAACACCTTCAAAAAAGAGACATGTGTCAAATATTTGGTAATGATGTTTTCGAAAAAGGTATCTAAGAGTTTTTTCTAGTGTTCAGTGTCTTTCCATATTCATCATTCTTCAAGGTTCGTTATTGCAAATATTTATTACCATTTGTGGAAGATTGTTGCAAACTGGTTCAACGCTACGGACTAATTTCCCGTAGCATCTTTCTCTAATGTTTTCATCATAAATTTTGAATCATGATCTAGGTTCTTCTGAAATTTGGTGTTGAGAAGCACCATATTATCATTGAATTTTTGACAAAAATGCATCCTGACCCAATTCGTAGTTTGGGAGAAAAGACAAAATTACCATCTACAGGAACGTTCGTAGTGCATCCTGCATAGGCGCTACGAACTCTAACAGACTGAAAAATCCGAGCTATGGGAGGGTTTCCAGCTATCAGGGAAGGTTCTAATGGTTTCCTAGGAGGTAGTTGGACATGAGGGACATGTGTTCTATCACCAGATCAAGAAGCATGACCTGTTTCAAAAAGAATTTATCAGAATAGACAAGATCCAAAAAAATAGGAATTTGTTATGTTTTTATTGGAATCTTTTGTAACAGACTCCTAAATGGGGGAGGATCCTATGTAGCTCCTTGGTTTCGACCTCCTTATAGTAGAGAGATATCATTCACTATATATGAAGGGGATTTTTATAAGGAAAGGGTTGTATTCGTGATCCAAGAGAGGAGAGAGATGGAGGAGCAGTTTTGCTTCTTTTTGTAAGCCTGAGGGAATTCATGTTTTAATCATTTATGTTATTGAATATCCATGAGAGTTGTGCTACAGAATTGTTTGAACTGCTTTGTTTTTTATTTCTTTACATATTCTTTCTTGTATAAATTGCATATTCATAGGATCAAAAACTGCCCTTGATTAATATGTTCTTAAGTACCAAAAGGTCCACTATAACTTGCCTATTAAATCATTGTTTTATTCAAGTACCTTGCATTCACTTTTTCAGAAAGGTTTATTCAATTACCTTGCATCCACCTTTTGTTATCTTCTTCATTCCTATACCCATCATTATATAAAAAAATTGTCTTTTATGCAACTTGATTGCCTTCACTGAACATGGTTTTTATGACTACTTTCCCAATGGTAGTTACCGATCCGTAGTTAGCTTGTTTCCCTCTTCCTTTCCCAGTCTTATTGATCCACCTACTCAAACCAATTCAATTCTAAAAATCAAATGGGTATTGTGCTTGTCTTTCAAGAAGTCTAAGGACAAATTATAGTGCTAATAGATTGTACTCATCCCCCATGTGTTCAATAACTATGGGATGTGACTTATCACACCCACCCTCTTACATGTATTCAGTGATTGGATTTGGGAACACTCAATGAAAAATTAGAAGGTACATATACCAATAGCAAATTTAGGAAAATGGGTTGAATTAATATACATGGGTAATTCTCCCTTGGACCCCCCTCTTAGGAATTCTCTTATACCCTCCCCTATCTTGTATATTAATTCATCCCCCATCTCTATCCATGTCCCCTTAGCAGCTGGTATCACATTTTATTATTAAAAAATTGAAATATAGTTCACATATTACATCACTTTGGTCATAGACACACATTATATCTACATTGAGCATAAGTTAAACTAGGGATTATAGTGGGGATATTGCATTTCCCCTCCCCTACAATTGTGTGTCATCCTCGGTGCACACTATGTCATTATACATATATGCAAATTTACATCACAATACTTAGAAAATAAAATTCTTTAATTTTACAACTCTAGCATCAATTCCAACCATATTCTCATGTCCCTCTCAATTCCCTGACCCAAGGAATGCACCATTCTTTTATTAGGGCTAACCCAAGGGATTTACCATATGTTTATTAGGGATAACCTAAGGAATGATCAATTCTTTTATCAAGGCCCCAGTATGCTTGGCTAGGACTCTAAGATGCGGTTCCAGAACTCTAGTTTTTCAAAATGGAGTTTTGCATTTTGTTTTCTTCAAAATTGTCAAAAAATTGTGGGTATTCTTCCCTCATGTTTTCTTCATGCTCCCATGTAGCATATTTAGGATCATAGCAGGTCGATTGAACCTTTACCATCCCTATGACCTTGCTCCTACGAAATTTGACTTTCAGGTACATGATGTGTACTAGTGACTATGTTCAATATTCACTTTTGGACACTCTAAACATATGGCTATGTAATTAGCCACTTCTTTCTTCATTCTTGGCCAAAAATAATGGATTCTCAAGCTGCAATTGTCTTATGATATCCTGGGTGAATAACATATGGCACATTGTTCATTTCATTTAACACTACATGTTTCATCTCATTGGAATTTGGTACATATACTTTTCCTTTGTACATGAGAATCCCATCTTCTTTCATCTCACAACAATTAAATTTCTACTGAAAATTACCTTGTTGTAATATTTCTTTTATTTTTAGATATTGTTGATCCAAGTTTGTTGTTGCAATGATTTTATCTTTTAGATTATTCTTGTACATGTTGATGGTTGCAATATGTACTTCATGATATCTCTTGTTGAGTGCATTGGGCACTTGATTTTCCTTTCCTTTTATATGCTTAATTTCAAAATCATATTCGCTAAGGATTTCAAGCCATATAGTTTGTCTAGAATTTAGTGTTAGATGTCCAAACAAATGTTTCGGACCATAGTGGTATTTTCTTAGCACAAATTTCTTACCCATGAGGTATTTTCTTCACATTTTTAATTCATTTACTATTGTTGCTAACTCTAGATCGTGGGTAGCATAATGTTTCTCATGTTATTTTAATTTTTTGGACTCATAGCATACCACATGATATTTTTTACTAAGGACTCTGTCAATCCCTTCCTTGCATGCATCAATGCACACAACAAAATCTTCATTTGGATTTACAATATTCAATATTAATGCACTTGTCAATATTTACTTCAAGTTCTGAAAAATCTCTTCACACTTGGAAGTCCATTCGAACTTCACCCCCTTCTTTTTTGCAAAGAAGTGATTGGACTTGCAATCTTTGATAATCATTTTATGAATCTTTGGTAATAACTGGAAAGACCCATGAAGAATCTAACCTTTGTCACATTTTTTGGTGTTGGCCATCCTCTAATGGCCTATATCTTCTTAGGATCAAATTCTATCCATTTTGTTGAAATTCTATACCCCAAGTAGTGAATCTTATTTTTATAAAATATGCACTTACTTAGCTTAGCATACAATTTATGTTGTCTTAAAACTTGCAACACCATTCTTAAATTTTGTTCGTGTTCCTCTTCTAACTTAGAATAGATTAATATATCATCTAGGAACACAATTAAAAACTTGTCCAAGTACTCCCTGAGCACTCCATTCATCAGACACATAAAAACAATCGATGCATTTGATAGTCCAAATGGTACTACCATGAACTCATAACTCCCGTATCTTGTCTTGAATTTTGTCCTGCTAATGTATTCTTCCTTAATCCTCACCGAATGATAGGTCGATCTCAAGTCAATCTTGGAAAATATTCTTACAACTTTCAATTGATCAAACAAATCATCAATTCTTGGCAAAGGATACTTATTCTTTATGGTGACCATATTCATCTACCTAAAATCAACACACAACCTTAAGGTTCCATATTTCTTCTTCACAAAAAGAACCATGGATCCCCAAGGTGACACACTTGGGCGTATGTACCCCTTCTTTAAAAATTCTTCAAGCTACATTTTCCACTCTTTCAATTATGGCATGCCCATTATGTATGGTGTCTTGGACACTGGGGCAGCTCTGACCATCAAATCAATAGAGAAATCAATGTCTCTCTTGGGTGGTAATCCTAGGATCTCCCTAAAAACATCTTCAAAATCCCTCAAGACTGGATGGTCTTCAATGCTTTCCACTTTATCTTTGGTTGCCTCTTCCATAAGGGTTGCAAAAATATGACATACCTTCATGAAAATATTCTTCAACTGCATAGCTGAAATATCTCTAAAAACTAGATCTCTTGGAATTCCTTGAATCTTTCCTTGCTTCCTTTCTTCATCAAGACATGTCAGTATTGTTATAAAAATCTCGGACAACATTGTGTTTTCCCAACCAATCCATGCCAATTAGACAATCATATGAATCCAATGGTATGATGTTTACATCTACCTTTGTGTTGAGTCCATTCATGTCTATTGGACAATCTTTAACAAGCTCATTGATCTTTCTCTTAGTTCTTGTGGCTAATTGAATTAACCAAGATTTCTTATGCTTACTCCTTTGCAAGTGAAATATTTCAACAATATTAGAGTTTAKCTAACTATGGCTAGCTCCATAATAAATTAAAATTGGTATAGGTTGATTATTGATCTTACCATCCACTCCAATAATGGGGGGTTGATGTTAGCCTCTTTGAATTATACAAWTATTAAGTCCAAGTATACCACCTTTAATATTGTACATACTAGGATATAGTTGTTATCCTAAGTGTGTTTCTAGATTTCTATATTTCCTCATTTGACCTTATCTCCTGATGAGGTGTCTATGTGAGAACAATTGAGGTGGTTTCATTATTGTATTATATATTTTTATCATTAAGATGAATAGTATGTTGAGAATTAAGGCTTGAGGCCTTTTTTGCCAATCTTCTTGTCTTAATATTCTGATGTTTTATTTCTTCAATTGGTATCAGAGCTTGGTGTAGCTTAAATTCCTCACGAGATGGATAGGGAGATGGGAGAGAATCCAAACCAGCGCAGAGCAACAAATTGGAAATGAAATCAGAGTTCTAGCCTGCATGGAGGAGCCGCAGTCATCACTGTGGAGTTGTGCAAACTGCAAACAGTTATGAGAGCAATATTATCACGGTATCTCAAAACGATCTCTTCTAGCAATATTTTTAAATGATTTGGGATCTACGGACAACGATCTGGTAAAGAGATTATATATCGAATCTATTCAAGTTTATAGATCAGATAAATGTGTATATGCTCGAGATCTGTAGATCTAAATAAAAATTGTGATCTAGAAAGAACTTAGGTCGACTGGGAAAGAATCATTCTGAATCAAATCACAAAATCTTGGTTTAGATTTGCAACTTCCTTTATTTTTTCATTTCCAGCTCTAATGTGTTCAATCGTTCTTCTTCAAATCGGGGTTCTGTTGATCGTCTTGGTGTAAAATTGGTCTCTTATTTATATCAAATAAGACGGTATACACTGTTTCAAATATGAATTCAATTAGCATAAGCATTCTAATCTGCCATCATGAACTCCTTGGTTTGAAGGAGGATCTGTGCACTGGAGACAGTGAGAATAACCAACGGACGAGTTGAGAAAGGTTGTAATATGTTCCAACTCTCATCCACCGGGTTGAGAACGACAGTGGCTGATCTCGCGTGCGCCCTGATCAAGCTCTGGAACCACACCTGATCGCCTATGAACGATGAGGTATTTAAAGATTTGACGGCCTGGGAACCACTTGGAAATCCTAGGAGGGCTGCAACTGACTGGGAGCGAGGAGAAAAGAAGGAAGACACCGAAGAAAAACTGGATGCCGAAACAGCTCGATCCAACAAAAACGGATATGTAAACACAAAACCGTTGCCAGATCAAAAAAGTTGTGTAAGGTGCTATGAGGTAGTTGCGTAAGGTGTTGGAGATCATCCCTTCATCAGGTTTGATAGTTGGGAGATAGCGTTTAGACTGTGTGCTCATGGAAATTATGGTAGCGATGTGAATTTTTGGTATCATTATTCAATTCCTGTAGCGACTACACACAATTGGTAATATTGATTTTGATTCCTGTAGAACACATCTTTCTCAGCTTTATAGATTCTCTGTATAGATAGTTCAAAGAAAAAGTATTGTTTCAGGTTATGAATGATTTAAGAACCCAGAAAGAGATGTGAAATTAAATTTTGAAAAAAAGTTCTACGACTGAGCATTTTGGGAGGTTTATTTGCATATGTTATATGGATCATTCCAATTCTCGATAGTGGCTATAGAAGAACATCACTCTGTAGGATTGTCATTCTTATTTTTACAATTGCCTCCACTTGTCAAAGGCACAAGTAACTCAAAAGTCATCTTTCAGCTCCGACGTTGCCAGCAAAATTATTTATTGGGATTTTTGGTTTTAGGCTATTTTCTGCTCATATGCAGTTCACTTGGCATTAAACCAGTCACTTTGCATGACCACTCAAATGTTGAAATGTGGGATTTATCCTGGCAAGTTTTCTAAAGAATGACGAAGCATAATAGCTGTTGGTGACACTTCACAATTTATTTCAGACAAGGAAGTCTGAGGAGAGAGCGAGGTTATGAAAAGTTGTTATAGATTGCAGTCTTTGGCGGTACATAATCGCATAGATCTCCCATGATTTCCAGATCTCCAGCAGGCAGCACACGTTTTTTTAACAAGTAATCAATTAATCTATTCTTGTTTTTCGCACCAATTTGGCAGTGATCCAATCCAGCGATCCTGTTATCCAATCAAATCTAGTGATCCAGATCCACTTTGCAACATTTTTGCAGCCTGCCCAAGATATTATGCGCTAAGATATCCACGCGCCTCCAATGATTGTGTGCATCAGCGTGTATTTTTTTTAAATATTATATGCCAAAACTTAAATCAAACTTTCATTGGCATTGGGAACGAAATTTTATGCAGACCCAATCTTGGAATGAAATTTTATGCAGACCCAATCTTGGCACAAATTCCCATGTTGTATAAATGCCAAGAACTGAGTTTGTATAAGCCAAAAACCAAAACTAAATCCATTGGCATTGTTACAATCGAATTAATTATACAACAAAATTAATTAAATATCATTAATTAACATAATTAAAATGGTTGGAATAGTGGTTAAATTTTTTGGAATATACCATGTAGGTCTTGGGTTCAAACCACCAAATAACATATTTGTTGGTTTTTTATACTATATGTGTGTGTGTATTAAAAAAATAACTAAAATTCAAAACCAATGAATTGACCACCATGGAGTTCAATCTTGAACCATTATTGGCTAATCTCAGCTTGCCACGTGGTAGCCCATGATTTTTCAACCTCACACCATGCCACCAAATATGCCATCTCACCTGCCAACTGTTTGTATGGTCATGCCATGTGGCGCTTTACCATTATTCCACATCATCCTGTTGAAGGTACCTACCACCTACCATGTCATCATATGAATGACACATGGCAATTTTTTATTGGTCCACATGGGTTCCTAAAAATTCCAAAACTGAGTGACACATGGTAGCCTCTCGTGCTGACACATCAACTTGTTGATGTTACCATGATTTCATCATGTCAATTTTATGACATGTACATATAGGCCATGTGGCAGCCTATGGGGCTTCCACATGGCACCCATGCTTTAATTTTTGCCCTATTTGACCAAAACTTTGACCAGCCATAACATTTGCATACGAACTTCGTTCGAGAAGATTTTTGTGTTGTTGAAAAGATATCGTCGAGATATACAAAATGAATTAATTTTCAAGAGAATTTGAGAATATCAAATTTTTATCATTTCTAGGTCCTCTTGGATCTTTTTTAGCATTCTAGATCCTCCTAAATCACACCTCTCCACTAAAGAAATTTTGGACCTCCAAAAGTATGGATCATTCATAAATGAAATGAGGACATTGTTTCCTCACTTGTCCAGTATCATCCATTCTTCCTCCTTGGATAATGAGCACTTGACTCATCACAATAATAATGAAGATTGAAACGACAGTGTTGACCAAGTTAACCATTCCCTTAAATTCACAAAATTCGCCATTCATTGTTGTATTATCTAACCATACTCCACTAACTAGTAATAAATTGAACAACAAAACTAAATATACAAATGCGAAAGAGAATGAACTATCAACATATTTTCCCTTCTTAACAGAAACAACATCAACTAAAGGACATGTTCTGCTTTCGATTGTAGGTTGTAAATCTGGATCCTGGATACTAGAATTAACTAGCATTTTCACGTGCACTATAGTGAAAAATATCATCTTCATCTTCATCTAATGAGCTCTCACAATGAACTCAATCTCATCCTTGAAAAGATGATACTTGTTCTCTTCCATGTAGAAAATGGTCTTCCTATCATACAAGTATGGAATTCCCAAAACCATTCTGCAAATGTCAAGTGGAACCACGTCTAACTCTACCTCATCAATGAAACTGGATGTGATCTCAAACTGTAACTTGCATTGTTTAGTTACCTGTACATGAGTATTATCACAAATCCAACCCAAAGTATATGGTCTCAGATGAGACCTAGTTTCCAATACCAACTTATGAACAACTTGTTATGAATTAAGATTCACCTGTGATCCACTATCAAAAAGTGTATTAATCTTAGTGTTCTTTTTGATAACTCATAAAGGAAATGGGTCATTTATTTTCCTTCATTTTGGATTACTTTATCCTATGTAGAAGAAGTATGTGAACTGAAACTTGCAATAGAAGATTTACCTTTGATTCCCATAGCTGTAACCTTGGTTTCATCCTCAATATTTGATCCAAGATCTTGAACTATGGTCATGGTCTTCTTACTACCCTTGCTAGGCTAAGCCCACTTTGGTTTAATTTTTGTATGAAGCTTCCAACAATGCATCTCATCATGTCCTTTCTTCTCGCAGTGAGAACATGTAGGATTCTTCTCTTCATCTTTATTCACTATAGTTGTCTTCTTAATCTTCCCTTTTTCCTTCGACTACTCCTCGAATTCATGTGGCTCCTCTGACACATCCTCAACAACATGTTTTCCTTTCCTAGCTTCAATATGAGTAGCTTTTACTGATACTTCATCAATATTAGTAGGATTAAACATCAATATAGTATGGCGAAGATATGAGTGCATACCACCAATATACTTTAGAAGAGTCTCAGGATTATGTAGTGGAATTACCAAAGACAATGTCTTCCTTTTAAATTCATCTATATAAGCTTGAACATTTTCCCCTTTCGTTATGAGCAAAATATCTCTATGGCTAGGGTAAACCACAACAGACGGAAATGACTGCAGAAATAAATTCTATCCCAAGAACATGCTATACAAACCAATATGCAAACGAGATAAGAAAGAGGCCTACCTCGTCCAGATGTTCGATGAAGTCCACCATTGAGCACTTCGACCCAAAGCTATATACTTGCAACAAGTTCTCAACAAACAAGCAAAGCAAGCATATGGTGGTAATATAAAAGGTTAGCACATTAAATAGCATAATCCATTAATAAACATGACAAATACGCCCATGGAATAATAATTCAATATATTTGCAAGATATCAATTGGACGGGAAAAGAGTATTTCTATTAATAAATGATAAGAAGAAGTGAAAATGTTATAGACTTCTGTGTCGTCACGGTTCAGAACCAAGAAACTAAGTTCCTTCCAGATGGGCCTCCACCACTTCAATCCTCCACCAAAGGCAAGATCATAAGAGAGAAACAATGAGGATCTCAAGCAATAAGGAAAGAGCTTGGGGGATGAATAATGTGTTCAGACTTAAAGGACAAAGGGATGCAGACTCAATATGAAGTAAATAATTCCTCCAGAGTACATTTTCTCTCAAAGTTGAATTCTTTCTCCTTTTTCATAGCTTAGAATTGGCCCATTTATAGACTTCAAAATGGAACTAAAGGGCTGAGTCGGAACGTTTCCAGTATATGGAAGGCCAAGGATCAGAGATCTCCTGTCGTGACATGGAAACCTGACATTTAATTTCATTTTCTGGCACAAATCCTGATGTACGCGGGTTGTAGTGGAGCAGCCTACGTATACGCATGTTGTATAGTGTGCAAGATGCGTATATGTGGAAAAATATTAATTTTTGTCTTTGGATTTTATCAATAGGGAAGATAAGTCTGCATAGGGAAATGGAATAAGGCCCTTTGTGCAAGATTGCATAGGGTGAGGCAAATCTTGCTATAACACCTTTTCCTTGTCTTAGATATTTCCAAGCAATCATTGATGTTTGCATATAAGCTAATGGATAAAAAAAAAAATTAATGTAATAACAAATTCAATCCAGGAATAAATGATTTTACCATGTTGAATAAGATTAGTGTGTGTCCGACTCTCCCACCATATCAAGGTTGTGTCGCTTAGGAAAATAGTATCCAATTGTATCCTTTATGATTTTATGTACCCTGCAATATACTTCAATCTATTTGACCCAATTATCCAGCTTCTCTGTATTCAACTCTCCATCATAAGTAGGCAAATCAAACTTTACATCTTGCTTTAGCAAAGCAAGATCATGAGAACAAGAAGACTTCTTAGAATGTTTTTTCCTCTTATGAGAATAATGTTCACTTTCATCGGAAGAAGATGATAATGATGATGGCGATGATGATGATGGGGACGAAGGAGGATCTGGAGGTTCTTCATATTTTCTTTATTCTTTAACTACTTCAATTTTTACCGATGTACCTTCTCCCTTGGCCCTCTTTTGATCCTCGTACATTTCTTCCATCATGGATTTCATTAAATTAAATTCCTTGAAGAAATCATCTTCAAATTCATAAGAACCTCACCTTCTTGTTGAATCCATTTCTCCTCTTTGAGTGAATCTCCTTGAACAACTTTCAGGATTATAACTTACAAGCTTGCCTTCACCTTGATTAGATTTAGACCTTGTAAGCATTCACTTGCAAATACACATAAAAACTAGATTTGATACCAACTTGATCCGAAAATCCTTAGATTTCAATTAAATCTTAAATAGACATTAAACATCTGACTAGATTTGGGAAATGAAGATCATCTTTGACTATTTGCAAATAACATGTGATTATCATACTTATCCATAAATTTCAATAACAATAATGAATAACATGCAGAAATAAATGTAGAAATGAAGTAAAGTAAGATCAACAACAATTCAAATGGCACATAAAAAAACATTTAACGGAGTTCACCCATCTTGGGCTACGTCTCCGGGTCCCTTTTCAATCAGTGAGACCGCTCTTTTAATGCCTAAATGCCAAAATTACAATGAATGGACTTATAAATACCAAGGTTTTGAATACACTCTTCAATTATGTTGTTGAATCCCAAAAACATAGTTCATTACTAAAATCCTCACGCAATTCTAAGAAAAATGAGTATAAACTTGACTATGTTCTGAACCGGTGCTTAAAGACCCCTTTTTGCATGCATAACGAGACTATGTGTCTCATACATGACAAATTGGACTAATAATTTTCACACATAACACTTTTACACAAAATAGACATCACCATCAGATTCCTCTCAAAATTCTAAGAAAAAATAATATAAACACTCTATACTTCTCTCAAAGAACTCAATAGCAAGAAAAACGAGACAAACCCAAAACTAGGGACACCTCTTGCGCACAAAATGAGACAAATCTGAACTTGGCACAAAATTTTATGTTGACCTTCTCTTGGCATGAATTCCCATGTTGTATGAAGGTTGGGCACTGAGTTTATATAGGCCAAAAACCATATCTAAATCCGTTGGCATTGCTATAACCGAATTAATTACATAGCAAAATTAATTAAATATCATTAATTAACATAATTGAAATGGTTGGCATAGTGGTTAAAACTTTTGGAATATACCTTGGATGTCGCGGGTTCAAACCACCAAATAACATATTCATTGGTTTTCGTTGAACTATATAACTATACATTAATAGCATATATGTTGGTTTGTTATAATATATATATATATATATATATATATATATATATATATATATAATTCAAAACCAACGAATTAACCGCCATGGCGTTCGAATCTTGAACAATTATTGGCCAATCTGGGCCTACGACGAGGAAGCCCATGATTGGTCCACCTCGCACCATGCCACTGAATATGCAATGTCACATGACAACTAGTTGCACGGTCATACACCGTGGCACTCGCCCATTGATCCATATCACCCTGTTGATTGTACCTTCCAACTACCACGTCATCGTACAGATGACACGTGACACTTTTTTATTGGTCCACATGGGTGCCTAAAAATGCCAAAAATGAGTGACACATGGCAGCCTCTTGTGATTCCATGTCATCTTGATGAAGTCAGCATGATGTCATCATGTCATTTGTACGACCTGTATGGACAGACCACATGGCATCATGTGGGACTACCACGTGGCACCCTTGCTTTGGCTTTTTCCCTGTTTGACCAAAACTTTGATCGACCATAACTTTTGCATACGAACTTCGTTTGAGATGATTTTTGCGCCATTGGAAAGATATAGCGGAGATCTACACAATGAAGTCATTTTCAAGAGAAAATGAGAATATATTTTTTTGAGCATTTATGGACCCTCCTAGATCTTTTTGACCATTATGGATCCTCTTGGATCATTGACCTTGTGTTCTTAAAAAAAGGTGGCTTAAAATCATTCTTCCTTTGATCCCTTTTACCCTTCATTTTTTCATTCCAATCCTTTTGGAAAATTGTCCTTCCTCTACTTTGCTCATAAATATGCCTTACTCTCCTTATGGTTTCCTCCAAGGCCTTGTGGTTATCATATTGAATATTGTCACTATAGAAGGAGGGTAACCCACTAATAAACCTTTGGATTTTTACCTTCTGGTCATATTTTAGAAGTCAACATACTTCAACAATTCAAAGAACCTCTTCTCATATTCCTCCATTGTCATGGTTCCCAACTTGACTTAAAATAACTCTTTCACCCTCCTTTAATAGTAATGCTCGAACAAATATTTCTCCTGGAAACATCCTTTGAACTTCCTCCACGAGATCCTCTTCCATCACCACATGGTTTCTTTTCCTTGCAAGTGGTATGTGGAAATTCTAGCTTCTACCTGTGAAGGGTAATCATGTAGCTGGAAATGTTTCTTCATTTCCAACAGCCAGTCCTTGGCCTCTTCTCCTTTCCTATGGTCACCATTGAAATTTGGTGGCTTGATCTTCCTAAGCTCACCTTGCAATATGTCTGTCTCGAGCCTTCCTCTTTTCCTCCGAAGAGGAGGCACACTTGGTTTTCTCTCTGACTCTGAACTTGCATTATTTCTTCTGGTGGATTGCTTTGGATAATGATGGTGTTTTCTCATGCTTCTTGATAAATGATCATCTCTTTTGATTTGGGATCTATATATTGACACTTTTCTAGCACTATTTTCTTGTTTGGTGCCAGATTATTTGTTGACTTTATTATGAAACATATTTAAGCCTCAAAGTATCTCTTCATGATCCTTCATAATCCTTTCATTATAATCTCTATAGCTCTGCACTTCCCTATGATATCTTCTCATAGTTACAGGCTCTTGCCTATCTCTTATTCCATTTGAATCTATCTCAGCATTACCCATGCTGACATGCAGACCTATGATCTCTTGCTCATGGCTGTAATATCCCTAAGTATCTTCCATGACTCTATTCCTCATATAAGAACCAATTTTTCTTTCATGTACCTCTATTTTTTTTCCTTGGAAAAGAGCACGAGAAACCCTTGAGTACTTCCCCACATTTCATGGATGGTAAACAAGGTAAATCGTGCGGCCTGATTACGGGCCTAACCTGGTGGGGACATCAAGTGAGGCCCTATACAAGCTCATGGTCGGGGATTCAACCCCAGAACCTCATTCGAGCAAACAATGACACTCATCCACTTGAGCTTACCCACCGGGAAAACCTGTACCTCTAATTATGCAAGAAATGTGCATGTAATAATTATTGTTAGAACATGCATAGTATAGAACATGTCATCAATTAGAATAAAAGTTACTCTTTATCCCAATTTATGAAGAACACAATGCACCAAATCAAAATTAGATTCCTTAGATGCATTCCTCTTTGAAACATATTTACAACTATTGTGCTCATTTCTCAATCTGAGTTCCGAGCTAAAACTTACAACATCCACATGCTGCAATTTTGCACTCATTTACTATTACAAAAATCTCTTTATTAATTTCTAGAAAATTTTATTACTTCCTTAGATGCATTCCTCTTTTACTCCTCAATACCTTTCCATCGACTATCTTCTTCCTCAAATCTGAGCTTCGAGCTGAAAGCTATGGTCTGGAGAAGTTTTGATTGTTTTAAGCAATTTACCCTTCTATGTTATAGGTGGTTTCTTTTCCTTCCTCCACATTTTTACATACACCGATCTTAAATATGGCTCCATGGTTGTCTTCTATGGTTCAAAACATTTCCATAGACTTCTGAGCATGGAGGTATGCCCTATGAAAGTAAATTTGTGTCAAAATTTTACTCTTAATATTTTGATTATAACTTTCTCATACAAGCTTTGTTTTGCGAACAGTTTAGCTCATTGGATAGCTCTCTCCGAGTTATTTTATTTGAGTTGCAGAGATAGAGTTTATAATTTTTTCTTGTGAGTTTTGATTGGCTAAAAACATCATTTAGGGCCTCAAAATCGCCCCACAAGTTAATGACCTTCAAAAATATGAAAACAAAAATAAAAAAAATCAATATAAAACTAACTATTTTTATTTTTAATAGCCTTTAAATCTAAGACATTGATCTTAAATCAAATGAAATATGAGGCGTTGATCCACACTCCATCGTCCATCGACGATTTTTGTTCTTCTTTGGGAGTGAAAAACACTTTTCCCAAACTGTCGACCCGACCATCGACCCATTCCCTTGACAATCGATTCACAACACGATGCTAAATTAGTTGACCTGACCGTTGGTTGTCGACAATTTTCATAGGAGAATGAACTCCTCATCAATTTGGCTAACGCCAAAACATTGGCCCATCATTCATCGGTCATCCTCGTTGACTGAAGAACACTTCCTCAATTTGGCTGACCCGACCATCGTTTGTTGGCCATCACTATTGGCTGACATGGAAACTATGTGGCATGACACATGGATGATAATGTGGCATGACACATGGATGTTGACGTGACATGACACATCATCACCCTCTTTTCTCCATCAACCATCAATCAATTCTCTTAGATGACCGGAATACCTCGTTGAATCGATCGATGCTCAACCATCGGCCCATCACCCAATCGATGATCCCTATTGCTTGATTCAAAACACTTTTTAGAATCCAGTCGATGCTCGATCGTCGACCCATCATCCATTGAAAATTTTCATTAATGATCGAAAACACTTCGCTAAATCCAGTTGATGCCTGATCATTAACCATCAGTCGTCGGAGATGTCTTTTGGCCGAACCAAACTCTTTAACATTTTGGTTGACCTGACTATCGGTCGTTATATATTTCTCTTGGAAAATTTCCACACTTATAAATTTTCAACCAAAATCCCTAACAAATCTAAGTCATCGATCTATTAGTGAAAATTATATTGATCATTGATTTTGTTCCATTCTCCCAATGATCGAAATGAGTACATACCATCGATTTGTTCCATTTTCCCAACCGTCGAAATGAATCTCAGTCATCGATTTACTCTACCTTTCAAATAGATGAAACCTTATGAATTTTTAAATTTATTTAGGTGAATCTCAGTCATTGATCCCGCGATCAAACGAGATCTCAGTTGTCGATTCAATGAACTCTGTAAAACACTATAGCGGCCATTAAAACTAGAAATTCAACCATCCCAAATCAAATTCATCCCTGTAACTTTGCAATTCGACTCCATTGAACCTATTAAACAAATCTGATTAATTTAAAATTGAATATTTTTCACGAATTTGGGTATTTCTCTCTAATTTTCTTTGCATTTCCCCCAAATTCGCACAGACAAATATGTAATAGTGAATTTGAACAATTCGCAGTCATCTTGGACCATACAAGCCCGATATTTGAACTTGAGGGCTCTGATACCATAATGTAACGTCCCCCAGCCCAACCTAGGGACATTACAGTGGGGAATACTCATAAAAACTAAATTTCTTCTAACTAATTAATTTCCTGAAGCTTACAACTACGAATTACATACAAGTTTGACTACTATATGATACCATTCACTTAATGCATCTACAACATGCTAAAATCAAGATGAATGTAGTCTAATAATTTAGCACGACAACATATAAATCATTCTTAAATACACAGAGTTCGTGTGCAACAATTTAACTCATAAATAGAACACATAAACAAATATAACACTTATCTTTTATAATCATTTGTGCAACCCACTGCCTGGGACAAATGTTCCACCCAACAATAGACTTTTTCTTCCAAATATCAACAACAAGTCACCCCAGATTTGAGGCTATAAATCCACAAAATAGGTTGGTCTCTCACTGTCCACTTACATCTCAAAATTCCCACAACCTACTGGTATTCTCCTACAACTATCTCGATTTTCCAATAGCTCTCTTCCTCTTGACCTGCCCAACCCAAGGAATGTGTCCCTTCATTGATATCAGTCCCTCATGTGTCCCATTTTTATATCATGGTCTCTCTGGCACAGGTAGATAGGAATCTCTCAGTTGGGAACTAACTACCAGGAACTTCCAGGAATCTCTCAGTTGGCCTACCAGGAACTTCGAGGAATCTCTCAGTTGGGAACTAACTCTAGGGAACTTTCTACCAAGAAAACTACAAGCAACCAACAAAAAACACTTTTTGTTTTAGTTTAACTCACTCAGGAGTTCACTCTTAATTCCTGACAACCTATTTCTTTATTATTTAGGTCCAATATGCTCCATCATTCTCTAAAATTTTCCCTCCATGGATGTTCCAGCTCCAAGCTCTCTTTTTTTCTCTCCACTTGCTCTTCCTGCACAAAAACTGATTGTGTAAAAATTTTGTCCCAACCCATACAAATTTCCTCTCATTGGATTGCATTTATTGACTCAAACACTTCCCCAAGATGATTTTACTCAGCCCCCATGTGCCCAATAACTATGGTATGTGACTTCTCAGACACACTCTCTTACATGTATTCAACAATTGGCTTTTGGAACACTAATAAAAAATTAGAAGGTTCATATACCAATAACAAATTTAGGAAAATGGGTTGAATTAATATACATGGGTAATTCCCCCTTGGACCCCCCTCTTAGGCATTCTCTTACACCCTCCCTTCTCTTGTGTATTAATTCAGCCACCATCTATGTCCATGTCTCCTCAGTAGCTGGTATCACATTTTATTATTAATACATTGGTATCACAATTCACATATTACATCGTCTTGGTCGTAGCCACACATTATATCTACATTAAGCATAAGTTAAATTGGGGATTATAGTGGGGATGTTATAGTATGCATATAATCAAAATACAAAATATTTTAGAACGAATTATTACCCAATCCCTTTCAATTCTCATGTCACATGGGCATGAAAATATTTATACTTGTCATGGCTTCTGGCAACCTTTATGATATTAATTCATCAGTGGTGATTCATGGGAATTCCTAAGGTACCTTCATCAATATTTCAACAAAAACCTTCCTGTATTTATCCTCTTCTTGAGGTTGTCTTCCATTGTTATTTTTCCTCCCCAACAACTCCAATATTTTCCTACACATAACTTGTTTCATCTCTTTCACAATTATATTAGTTTTCATGTTAAATCAAAATGCATGTACCATAGCACTTAAATCAACAAAACATTTTCAGATATGCCCAATCATATGTATATGCACTCTATCACACTATTCCTCAATTTATTTGATAATGCAATCATAAAAATATTCCAGTTTTTTTGGTATCCTACAACCATCAACATTCTCATGACTTAAACATTTACACATAATGACATTTCAGTTTTCTCATCCCAGAGAAACAAATTAAACAACAAGAAAGGAGTCAGGGGATTTTCCCTATTTCGAAATCCTTTGTGCAATCTAGAACTTTTAGCTTAACTAAACTATTTCCAAGGCCTTGATGCCTTTACACAACATGGCTTAACCAAGATCATTTATTTAAACAATTATATTAATCTTCTTTTCCTTTTCTTTCACAGTTGTTCTTTTAAAGCATACAACTTTGCCAAGCAAATCAAATTTTTAGAGTGAGAAAAGTGATCTCTCTTTTCTCCTTATTTGCTTCTGCAATGTGTCCATTTTGGGATCTACCTACTCCATTCTTTGAGTAGTCTCAGTTAATTTCATATTGACCTTACCAAAATTTAACAACATACTATAGCATTAAAATTATCTCACAATTTCATTATGAGTTAGTGCATTCTGCAAATTTACCAAATAGAATCAGGATCATCAAGGTCATGTCCTATGCACGTCTTACACTCAAGCATTATGTTTTAAATTGTAATCCAAGATTCTTATACAAATAGGATTTGCATCCCACTTCCTAATTTTCCATCCATCATTAATTTTATGGATTTGTTCTCTGGATAGAGTCTTTACACAGTTCCTCCACATCGAACTCCTTCAACATGCAAATATTTTGTTTCATATCCATCACTATCTAAAATTATCTCAACCCTAAGTCAACATCAACTTCATCATTTCGTAGATTTACCCAATTCTTCATAAAGAATGTATGCTTTCATTCTTATTATGCATTCATATTATACATTCAAACATGTACATCCATTCTATCATCTTATACACTTGCTCATATTCCCATATCACTTTACCTCTTTTATGAATATTAGCTTCAGTCCAAAGGAATCCTTTTTCATTTGCTTAATTAGATTATCCCAGCTACAGGTTTCAATTGTTATAGGTCAAGTGAACTGACCTTACAAATTTTCCATCGATCCTCTAAACATGAGGAATTATACCTAAATGATTTAGTATTTTATTTAAGTAGCAATTATTATTTGCAGGGATCCGTCATACCATACTTATAGGTATAATTACATCAAGCGGTTCATACATTCTATGAACTTATGCAGCCCTATAACAAGATTGTGCCACTTTTTCCATTCACATTCAAGTCTTACCATTAATTCCTACCAACGTGTTTCCACTCCTGTAGGAGTAGATGTCACTCTATTCAACGAATAATATAATTTTTCTGCTACAAATCAACATGGTTAAATTTTATTTTGTAAGAATTCCCAAAACAAGATGTCAATCGCAGTCATTCTTCTCAAGGAACTTATGCAGATAATAAAGAAATTTTTTTAAGGCAGAAAACACTTTTCAACAGGCTTATTTTAGCCTTGGTATATCATTCTTGTGTCTGATCTTTGGCCCACCCAAGCCTAATGTTTGAAAATTTTCTCCAATACCACTTTGTAACACACCCAACCCCCTAACCCCTACTTAGGCTGGTGGGGTGTCAAAATTTCCTCTTCCTTAAATTGGTTCTTTTCACAAAATGAATCCCATAGTTGTATTTTTCTTGCCAAGAAATTTCTAAGGACTATAACCATGCTCAAAACCAAGCTCTAGATCAAAATTTGCATCCTCTTAAAGTTTTAAGTCCTTCATTGAACAAGACTGCCACACCACCACATGGCATCCAAGTGGCTCCACGTCACATGTATTATCTTATGTGGCACTAGAATTTCATAACACATCACCCTATGACGTGAATGTGGATGTATACGTTGTTCTATCATGGAACCCACATGGTACCCATACATCAGGGCCCTCGGTTCCCTATTCCCAACACTACTTTAAAAACCCCTTATATATGATATATCGAGGTATCGACATATCGGCCCAGTGGGGTTATCAGATTATTGGGCCCTCAGTGCTTTCTTCTTTCGACCATTTATTTGACAAATCTTCGATATCTAATATACTGATGCATTTCCCCACCAAGGTACCAGGATATCGACCCACTAGGGTACCGAAATATCGACCCCCTAGGTCACTTATACTCATTCCAACCCAAGCGCATGATCCAATATCTAAGTTGGCACCCATGACATGTGGCCTTACCATACTCTGCCACCTGGCGTGACACATGGCCTTGTCACTGTCTGCCACTTGGCTTGACACGTGGCACTCATGATGTGATATGGACCATTTCCTTAAACTTCGAATCACCTTGACATGTGGAACAATCACTACTTGACATGTGGACCACCTACAACATGACATGTGGACTTATGTGGTTATAGATGTCAACACTTGGCATAGGGTCCCTCCACTACGGTATTAACACTTGTCCACTACTCATTAGTTTGGGTATGTCATCTAATGTCATCCTCCTCTGCTTGTGGGATAACAAGGAAGTCTAGAACCCTTCTCCGAAACCGTGCCCCACTAGGCCATCAACATATTGGAAATTCGCAAGGAGACAAGTCTTGGGGGGAAAATTTCTTATGGTCCAAGGAAACTAGAAGAATCTTGCCACATAATCGTGCCCCCCTGGGTATTGCCATATCAACACTTCCCTTAACGAGGAAAGACATAGAAATATTCAAGGGTCCAATACTCCAGGCGTGACTCCCTTCCTGAGTTGGGTTAATAAATTGATGGTTGTGGTCCATCTATTCTTAGATATGATGGCTATGGATCAGGGGTGATAAACCAAAAGTAATCATGCCCAATCGGGCCAACACTTGACCCATAAACAAATCATCTACCGACACATGTCACACTTGGACATGTTAACTATCATGCAAGTTCTCATCATGATCATGATGTCACTCACTTCAAAAGCGAAGGGGTTGGAACCCCGCATGGGAACCCTGTCCACCGGTTATTGGGTAATTGAGAAGGCCTACCACACATGACCTTTTGGTACTCTGGGGATCCGATAGCCTGATATTCCAAGGGATCTAACCATCGGTTCCTCTATCCTATGACATTGATCGAATGGTTGTCATTAAATCCTTTTGTTGGTCTAACGACTATTGTAAATCGATGATTTACACAAGGATTTAAATGAGTTATCATCTCGTTTGTGGACGATCATGATCGACCCTCCTCTCCTGATCAATGATTAATTTTCCTCACTGGTTTTCACAGGGATTTAAACAGATTATGGTCTATTCCTTGGACTCAACAATCCCGCAATCTATCGTTGTTCTTTCTTGCGAGGGTACTTGAATTTAATCCCACGAATTTTAATTTCTTTTATCAAGCAAGATAACACCCTACGAGGGATTCAAAGTAAATCTTAATTCCTCCAACCCTCCATTCCATTGGATAAGGAAAACACCATTTTATCAGCCTCTATTGTCCTCCTACACACAGGTCTTATAATTAGTTCACTAACCTCTTAAGGAAGATTTCATCATTGCATCCCCCTCGAGAATTATCATTTTTTTAATATGAATATGGTTATCTTTTCTCTGGGAACCCATTACTATAGATAAATAGATAGATAGATAGATATCACATGTGCACACAAAAATCTTAGACACAAGTTCATTTTCTTCATCTCAGAACATTACAGGATGCTCATAATCAATTGTTCAAGTCATGCACCAGCCTTACAGTCCCACAATCATTCAAATGCGGGAATTTTCCAATGGCACAAATATCAAGCCTATTAATCAGACATACACAATTATAAATTTTAATAGGCACAACCATTTTTTCATCCATCAAACCATTATAGGCATCAAACCATCCATTTTAGTTCAATTACACGAAGTATAAGGAACACTTATCTATTTTACAAGCTTGTAGAAATCCAATTGACTATGGGTGAATGCCTTTCCACCCAACCATAGGCTTTGCTATTCAACCACCTTGGAAACACACCACCCTCACATCAGGCCATGATACAACTAGGGGATTCTCACAATTGACTCAACCAGTCAAGGAATGGATCAGGGAGGTTACTCTCCTCCACTCCACTGGAAACGGAAGAAGTTTCCCCTCTGTCCTTGAGCTCAGGACTTCCACAGGGTTTATGATATGCCTTCCTAGTTGGATTTCCTCTACACATGAGTATATCTTCATAGCTTCACTGTCCCTTAGTGCCCTCTCCTTCTAGTGTCGGTTTCTTTCCAACAAGCATCAATCACGCGGTCCTCTTTTTATTTATTTTGTACTTTGGCTCTTCTCTACTCCATCATGACCATTCCAATCCTGGGAATACTTCCAAGTTCTTCCTTTTCTCTAGTCTGAATACTCAAGCTTCATTTTCTCTATGTGCTACTTCTCTCTCAAGCACCCATTCCTTTTTCATACCGTTCCTTCCTAGAACCATAATTTTGTTCCTCAAGTCTATATTTCCCAAACTCACAAGTCAATGATTTATCCCTCTAAATTCCCTTTCACCTTATCGTGCCTTCTCCTACACGTACCCATGTGTTCTTCCTTCTTAGACCAAAACTACAATCCGATATTCTCTCACTCTCTCTTGGTATCTGCACTCGTTCATTCTTCTCTACACACACTACTCAAGCAGGTTCTCGACCTATCCTTCTTTTTTCCTTCCTTCTATTAGAAGGAACTCATCGTTTCAACCTGGGGACTAAAAAATAGGTACTATGTTGTACCTTTGGTTGACATATTCTACTATCCCAACCAATCCTTCCATGCTTTCCATTCATTGGAGGTGGTTGGTTGTTCAACTACCAACCTCTTCTCATTAATTGATTTTCTTCAGCTGCAAGTTAGAGGAAATTATGGTTATTTCCTCTACACCATTTATCAAGGTGGATTGGTATATTTTGCACATGAATCCCATTTATATGCCCCCTCACTAATCCCTCTCGTGGTTACATGGCCAATACTTTTAAGGCTTCACCCATTAGTTAGTTGGTTGGAATTTTCTAATTAAACAATACTGCATTTACAATGTTTATATGTCATGGCATGGAAATAATTAATCATGATTAATTACACATAATCAAGTGTTCAAAAATGGGGTGTTACATCAAACACTTCAATCTAATGGTCATGTAAATCTAGCCTACCATGACTTGCACTTTCTCAACAACATCAATAGTCATTTCTTATCATGTCATTACAAGATTATTGCATGTCCAAGCAATAGGATCTAAGTATCAAATCCACATTTCATTTATCATAATGTAAACAACCATATCAACATCATTTTACACTTTCTAATTAACTACGCAAATAATAATATATATAACATCTCATAATAAGAGAGCAACATACATATCACATGTATATGTGCTCCATGTGATCACCTTTGGGATCTATTGGATATTTTAATAGGGAGAACCATAGGGATAGTGAAACTATACACACACATATAAACAGCTTGTACAATGTCCAAAATAATATATATTATTCATCAGTTTCCAAGCTGCCGATAAAATAAGTCATCATGTTGATCTAGGATAATGTTAGGCAAAATGGGGCATCACAATTCGTGTATTCAAGGTCACAATGTGTTAAGGGGTGGTTGTGTTACAATTTTAGTGTGTTTGGGGTGATGGTGTCGAGTATCATAAGGACCAAGGGGTATACAAGTGTCATTGCAGTGGTTAGGGATGGTTATATTAGAGATGGTGACAAGGGTCAGAAGGTATATTGTGAACATGGTCATTATGGTTATGGATATTGTTGTGTTAAGAATATTCTTTATTTGGGGGGTCATAAAATGCCAAAGACGATTGTGTTAAGGGTATAAGGGTTAGGGGTTATAATGGGTACGGGGTTAGATTTTTTATGAGGTGATGATATTATGATTCATAAGGGGTGGGAAAATTAATTTGGTCACAATCATAATGGATTTAATATGAATAGTATGTACTAAATAATATTGACAATGGCACAATGGGATAACATGTCATTGAGGGATTTCATCCGTTGTGAGAGGAGTGGAACAATCCTTTATTCGCTATTTATCAAAATATTATCATTAATATTATTATTATTACTTACTTTTTATTATTTATCATTTATATATATTTATTAATATTATTAGTTTGGACATTTTTATGTTAATCTAAAACTAAGACTCAATAATAAAACATACTTTGTTTACCCGTAAAAATGTTTAAATAGTATATTGAATTTGAGGGAAAATGTTGTGATATAATGTAACATCCAAAGTTGAAACCATTCAACAAAAAATCTACTATTTTAACAAAACATTGAAATAGAAAGATCACTTGAACATTTTTTAGGCACTATTATATTATTAACAAATTCACATGGCTCAAGAGTCAAATAAATTCAAATCAAATTAAAGGCATACAAATTTATGATATAGAGAAGACAACATAAGAAGGTTGAAATGGCTATAAGTCTATGATAAAAAAATTCAGTAATTCCAACCAATATCATAAATGATGAAGACAATTTTATTATGCATATTGATGAAGCAATGAATATATTGGAATAAATGTTGGCATGGTTTAACAAGCCACATGTGGCAATGTCCCTGCCAGATATTTGCATGAGCTTGATCAGCTGGTAGGTTTATGCCACATAACCTCACAGGGCCCAACATCCCAACCTCCACTCTATGGAGTGGATACATAGGTCACTCCCCCATGAATTAGCTTCTGTAAATGTTCTAAAATCGAAATGCGTTGCATAGAGGGAGTCCACCCAGTCATAGAGGATGATGGAGATCCACTGCGCAGAGAACCACAAATTCTTCCTGTCGATATTTACCCACCCATATTTAGGAAATTGTAACACCGCTAATTCGATGTTGTCTCTCTGTGTTTTCTCCCACTAACATGATGTATGGAACTTTCCTTTTTATGCATATGGGTGTGGTGGCTATGGCTTTCGATACCTTGATGTACCCTGTTATCTTCTTGATGTCATCCCGTTGCACGAATTTGACCATGAAGTCTTCATCTCCTTCATCTAAACACCTGCACATAATTTGACAACATCGTCAAATATACTCAAGGCAATTCTTTCCACACATGTAGATACTACATACTATATTTTTATAGCCTTAAGTGGAGGTTAGTTTCTCTTTTCATTGATATTTGCTCAATATGACATGCAATTAATTGTGATAGTGGTTGTTTTACTATTTACAGTTAGGTGCCACTGTTTTATCTAGAGTTGAGTGAGTTAGGGTTCACAAACAGTAATATTGTATGAGATTACATGGTGGCTATGAATACTATTTTATCTAGCGTTGAGCGAGTTAGGGTTCACTAATAGTAATATTGTATGAGACTACCTGGTGGCTACGAATACCATTTTATCTAGCATTGAGCGAGTTAGGGTTCACAAATAGTAATATTGTATGAGACTACCTAGTGGCTATGAATATATGAATATGATAGTACTTATTTAAAAATTCAAAAACTTAGGCCACAATAGAATCACTTTAAAAATTTAACTATTTAAGAATTAGCGATAATCAGCTATGTGGATATCAGTAAATTCAATGTGAAGTTTTTGTTAAATATATTGTACCCTCAACAGTATGACCGTACACTGCCAGCTGTACTAAACAGTTGTACTTTCTAATTTTGTCTTGCTTGAGCATATATAAGCTCAACTATTCCCTATTATTGGGGTGCTTCAGTTCTTCAACTTACTTCTGAGTTCTGTACTTCTTCATACATTTCAATATACTTTTCTATTCTTTTCTCTCTGCATTTCTCTTTGCTCCACAATTTATCATGGTATCAAAGCTTCAGCAGTAAGCCTCTTCACACAGTCTGGAGAGCCACACAATCCTCACAGCGCAGAGCTTACACGCATCTTGAGAGAATGCGACACAAACTTTTCACAAGGTTTGGAAAGCTGTCTGCAATACTCTTTAAAGATCACCGTAAGAAGCTTGCGAAGGAAGCAGAGCGTACAATGCTCGAAAGATCCTGGACGAAGAGAACGCAGAAGAAGAAACAGTAAAGATTCTTGTAATCTTTTCAAGAATCGTCAAAGATTGACAAAGAAAAGACGGAGGAGGCGAGAAATTTTAAAGAACTCATAAATTTCCCTCACATCTGTTAAATATTGAAGCACATAACGAAGAATTCATGAAATTATTTCAAATCCTTGAAAGATTCACAAATCTTTTCTTCCGCAGGAGAAAATTCCGTTAAATTCGGGAAAGATCGCGTCAAGCACGCCAAGAATAGCCATTAAGACTGCAAGATTCATCTTGTGAACAGATCCAAGGCGGGAAACCAGTCCAGAAGGGACAAGGAGAGTGCGGAACAGGAAAAATCATTTCAGCCGTCAGATCTTACGCGAAGGCCCGACAGCCGTTAGATCAGCAAGAAGGTGCACGATGGTTAGTCGTTTGGAGTGCACAGGAGAACTTTTCACTTGAGAAATCCCGACGTTATCTTGACCGTCCATCAAGATACACGTGGCGAGATCCTATTCCATCGCAAAATCGGGAATCGAGAGTTGGACGAGCAAAGAAAACTGCTCTCTAAAAACTTCGATACGCGAAATCGCGAAATCCCGAAACGATCACAGCCGTCCATTTCAGAGGACAGGTGGCAGCAGATCAACGCATCATCATATCAACATTTCGGAGTTCGGGGTTTCAAGATGTCAAAGAAATTTGACATCGCAACCCGCGAAATCGCGATACGCGAAATCTCGATCAAATCTCAGCCGTTCATATCTCTTGGACACGTGGCGAACATCGCAACGCCCGTCGGCATTTCGGAATTCGGGATTTCAAGTTGTCAAAGAAACTTGACATCGCAACTCGCGAAATCGCGATACGCGAAATCCCGATCAGATCTCAGCCGTCCATATCTCCTGGACACGTGGCGGACATCGAGGGTGTCGTCAGCGTATCGACATTCAGAGTTTCAAGGTGATAGCAATTCGGAGCATCGCAAGTCGCGATATCCCGAGGAGGAATCAAGACCGTCCATCTTTCAAGGACGCGTGGCGCAAATCCGGGGACTCGGAAAAAGTCCCGATAGGACAGCACCATCGGAAAATCGGTGATCGGGAATCGAAGGCACAGAAAAACCTCGACATCAGAAATCGCGAAATCTCGATTCGCGATATCCCGATACGATCTGGACCGTCCGATCACTGCAGATCTGGACCGTTGAAAAGTCCAAAGGTGATTTTTTCTCGTTTCGGCAATTTGAAAGTCACAGAACGGGAAAATCCCGTAGCACCTTAACATTAAAGCGCGTGGTCACATTGCAAGGAGACCAAGGGCCATCTAGAGCCCGATAAGCTCCCATCGGCCATCGGTGAATCGACAATATCTGAGATTGGAGGTAAATACAAATTTTTCCCTCTATTTTTTCAGCATTTTTTTTAAATGGCGTCGACCAGCAATCTCGGCCCGACTCAGGGTCCGATTCTTCTTGGTAAGAATTACGAATTTTGGTCTCTTCGAATGAGGTCGTTCTTGCAAGCACAAGAGTGCTGGGAACCAGTGTATCTTGGCTATGTGGAACTAGATCCAGCCGCCCTCACTGCCATGAAAAATTCCCAGAGAATTGCTCAGGCAACTCTGAGGACCAAGGAAAACAAAGCAAAATTCTGGATACAGAATTCTGTGGATGATTCGATTTTTTTGAAAATCACAGGCGCTGGTACTTCCAAACAGGCCTGGGACATCCTCAAAACGTCCTACCAAGGAAATGACAGGGTAAAAACAGTTAAACTACAGTCCTTGTGGACACAATTTGAGACTCTCAGAATGACAGAGTCTGAAACAGTAGATCAGTTCATGACCAGATTCATGGGCATCGTGAACCAGATCAGATTGATTGGTGAAACGATCACTGATCAACGAATAGTTGAGAAAATTCTCAGAAGTTTACCCAGGAAATTTGAAATGGTTGTAACAGCCATCCTTGAATCCAAGGACCTGTCAAGATTT